>JAODLD010000113.1:30594129-30610891 GCA_026781065.1 Mormyrops boulengeri
GGCGTGGCTGGTCGGCCGGCCCCCCCGCCCCCGCCCCGCGCCCCCGCCCGGCCCCCGCCGCCGGGGGGGCGGGGGGCGCGGGCGCGCGCGCCAAGGTGTCAGAGAGCCTGAAGGACACCCCACCCACCTCTGAAGAGGTGCTCTGGAACTGCAAATTCCACAGCTCTTCCATGTAAAAGCCGACCTGCTTGGACTTGACCGAAAGTTCAAGAACGACGTCATGGCACCAATAAAGGACAAGAGTGTGTAACTCAACTGCATGCCAACCAGGCGACTGTCGGTAACCTGCACGGGATCAGTGGCCTGGGTGTAAGCAAAACGTCAGAAACGAAACGTCACAAAAAAAAGAGGCATCTTCTCATATCTCTCACCATCTTGCTCACTTTCCCTGCCACGGCCCTGTGGTGGCCAAATTCTCGCTCTGCTCTCTGCTGCCACCAGAGGAGACCCCACAACTAGCACTCTGTTAAAAATACCCGCACTACATCTCCAAGTTGGAAATTTCTGGAACAAGAGCTGACATACTTCTTTGGTGCTCAACCTGAACGCAGAGGGTCTGGCCGCAGCCAAGCATGCATGAGGAAACCCGTAAGAAAACTGCACTTTGGGCAAGACTTAATGTGATGATGATTGCTGAATGATCAGATAAGGTGCCGTAACTCCAGCCACATCACAAAGACAGGCATTAATACTGTGGGTCCCGCAGGTGCCAGCCGCCTTTGGGGCCACGAGGGTCTCGCTGATGCCAGCCGCCTTTGGGGCCACGTGGGTCTTGCCGGTGCTATTCGCCTTTGGGGCCACGCGGGTCTTGCCGGTGCTAGTCGCCTTTGGGGCCACGCGGGTCTCCCCACCCACTGCCTTTGGGGCCACGCGGGTCTCGCTGGTGCCAGCCATCTTTGGGGCCACGCGGGTCTCCCTGGTGCCCGTCCCCTTTGTGGCCAGGCGAGACTCACCCCCCCTCCTTAAGGCCTCGCAAACTTCCCAATTCACTCTCATGAATTGTAAATGTTGCTTTATCTGGATTTATGGTGCTATATTCATTGCTGGGGTCATGTGGATGGCTCCTCAAACCGCTAGCCCACTGGCTGGTGAAGTGAACGGAGCACACTGGGCACGGCCCACTTCAATGATTTGCCGTTTTCCAGCACAGTGGACAGCAGGGGGCCCCAGGTAGGCGCAGACTTGGCTAATGCCCCCTCCCCCATGTAGGCAGAGCCTGAAAGCTGGCTTACAGTCCAAAACAGGGATATTATGTCTGCGTATGCACCTGGGCAAGCAGTTTATCTTCCCGATGAATGCCGGGACCTGCATTTGCGAAAGGTCTCGTAAAAACAGGCCACTAAACTGATCGATCTGGTCAAGGAGAACTCTAGCAAGTCCCTGAAGATCAGCTACAACAGATACAGATCATCACAGACTTGTAATGAACAGGGATACAAATGGGGTCTGGTATTCAGCAATCTGCTGGTGTTCCCACACCCTGCTGGTCCAGCCTTCTTCTCCCGGCTAGGAATACTAGGGTGACAGTAAGGCAGTGGGCTGGCCTCAAACCCACGGACAGACACACAAGCAGGTTATTCCGAGGTGCCATTCCAGATCAGACATCTTGCCCCTGACATGGGGGGGGGTCCTTTCTTGCTCGTAATGTGTCGTTAAACAACTTCAAAACACATTACGGTGAACATTCACACTCTGCCCAGACTCACCGAAAAGGTCGTGATGTACAGAGAAGATATAAACATTTTCAAACCGAAACTCAACCCCTCTTGCCAAAATAGATCAGAAACTGTTTAGATTTGCAGGATGGTACACGCAGAAATCATTTAATTGCCAAGGAAACCAACATAAATATTTAAAATGGGTCAGTTTGGATTTTGCTCATTTTCGACCATGATTACACTGCAGTAATAACTTTTCAAAACTCCACAATGTGAACCCATTCCACATCTGAAGGTCTCCCTATGCCGTCACACAACACACACCCTGGGTACTGAAGGAGGGGTGGGGCTTTAGGGATTCCTTTAGAGAAAGGTAACCCTAAAACACCAACGAACGGCGCCCAACGCAGCAGCTGATTGAAAAGCTATTTTCAAACATACCTGCAGACTACATGCTAAGGGCTCTGGACTGAACTCATGCTTCATGGCCTGCTGAAAAATGCACCCCCCCCCCCCCCAATTGATGCCACTCCCCTTCGTAATGCTCTGCTTCAGTGAAATCTCAGCTTAAAGTCTTCAAGGCATATTTCACAGGCACTCAAATTTAAAGGTTGCCTTCTTCCCTGAACATTGTCTGTAATCTCTTTTTAACGTGTATCACTGATGGGGGGGGGGGGTTACTGACTGGGGGGGGTTCACTCAAAAATGACAAAAGAGTAATGCAAAACTAAATTAAGAATAATACAAAAGTACATGATGTTAAGCCCGAGATAGAGCCCCTGCCCCAAGAAAAGCCAGAGGAACCATAAGACACAGAAGAAGGGGAAACCTAAATATAGGCTAGTCAGAGGTTGTCGTGCAATGCACCAGAGAGGCCCAAAGACGGTCCCGCATTAACATGGCAGCTTACACAAGTGAGAGAGACTGTTCGACAGAAGCGAAGAGGAAGGGCTTCTCCCTGGTATCTGACTTACTGTCAGGCAGGCAGGAAGTGCAGCTGAAACAGAGGCGGCTATCTGCACCAAGAATCTCGCTTTTTTTTCCATGAAGTCACTGCAGTCATGGGGGACCACGCGTTCATTACAAAGAGATATCATTTTAGCACAAGAACGCGGCATTTCATTCCGACCCAAAGCCTGACCCTGAACTGAATGGGAAAGCGGACAGAGGATGAAATTCACAGCGCCTGTAATGGCAGGGATACATGTCAGGTTCTCTCGAGATGTTTGAGGTGTTTCGGCGTCTGACGTGCGAACCCCTCTCATACTGGGCCCTCACCAGTCCAGTCCCAAGAAGACTGTTGCTGCCGAACTGTGGCATTGGAGCGCCCGGGAAGAAATGGCTTTGCCAGCAGGTCGTTATAAATAACCATGGGCAAGAGGTGTGAATCAGGCCAGGGCTGACCAAGCTAAACCAAGACCACCAGGAGAGCCCTGGGTGGGGGCAGAGGTGCCAGCATGGCGCTACCAGGGTCGCCCTCCTCACCGTGCACCAGCACTACCCCCAGCTCCAAGCGAAACTCGGACCACTGAGCTTTCCCCTTCCGCCCTCCGAACACCCACGACAGAGAAGTGAATGTACGCTCCGATGCCCCACTTCTGTTACATCAAATTTAAGTTTATGAACAACCATTGTTAAAAATCCAGACGGAATTAAACATGAGAGCTGGAGCGGAAATATCAGGATATTAAAACAATGCAAAAACAGCCAAATATCACTGCAATAAAGTCGGATTAACGACAAAACTGAGCTCATCTTTATTCATATTCTCAAATATCCCCACCCTTCTCTTAATATTCTTCCTCAGTTTTAAAACATTTCCCAGAAAGGCCGTGTATAATCTCTGAACGTGTAGGATATTTAGTGTTATAAAAGTGCTGCTACTGTAGTTAAAATTGTGAAACATCGTTAAAATGTCTTGTTACATTAAGACGCATCATTTCATTCTCAAAAGCATCGGCTTGAGCCACCGACCGCGACCCGGAAAGGGCCACTGCCGGTGCGTCCGAAGCGACAGGAGGGACCCTGTAAGATGTGCGCCTTCGCTCTGGGTAGCTTTGGGTGATTTCCAGCCGCAACCTCAAAAAAACAAAAAAAAAAACAGCCTACACACTATAACTGAATTATACACCCAGAGCAATGTGCAATTATCATTTTGTATTGATATGTCTGCGCCGAGACTTGAAACGATGTTAATGTAACAGCAAAAATACTGAAGAAGCGGCGCGTATTTCATTCAGAGGAGGTTAAAGTAAATTAAAGCAGTTTGTTCCTGCGGAGAAATACTGAGCCGCCTCGTTATTCTCTCATCCCCCAATGACAGCCTGCCACCTTTCCGAAAAATGAAGCTGTACGTAGAATTATACTTTAAACGCAACGACAAATAAAATGCAAAAGTAATGCTTCAGTAGTCGCGCTGCTTCGCCGAAGATAGGAAAGCAAACTGCCGCCCGAGTCACTAAATGTCGCAGAAAAATATACATTTACCAAACGTGCGTCAAAATGCCATTCAAAGGAGCAAAAATGTGGCAAACATGACCGAGTACCTGAAAAGCATCGTGCGTAATTTTTAACGTTTTGCAAGATGCGTATAATGGAAACGATGAAATTTAAATCTTATAACTTGTACGTGCACGGAGGTTTTCACAACTTCCGACGCCCACGGCGGTTTGGGCACGACGCGGTAGTCACATTTAAACATGATCATAAACGATATTAAAGACTCACCGATGTACATCCCCAGACTGCCCCGGAGTTGCTCTGGTATTATGATCATATAATATTAAAGACTCACCGATGTACTTCTCCAGACTGCCTTGGACCTGCTCCGGAATTATCACATTTAGACATTATATACCTACCGTTGGCCCCGTGTTTCTCCAAGATCGGCCGGATCTGCTCCGGTATTATAATCACAATTAAATGTGATATTTTCGAGACTCACCATTTGGCCCGTATCTCTCCAAGCTGGCCCGGACCTGCTCCGCCGTCAGCCCCGTGTTCTCGTTCACCCCGAAGTTGCTCAGAACTTCACATGCCGTCTTAGTGTGCGCGTTTTCCATGCTGCAGCCCTTAATTACAGCAATAAATTCATATGCATGTATAGCTTTTTATAACAATGATTAAAAAGCCAATTCTAGGATGAATGACGAGCAGATCTATGATTCCCATCCAAGCGGAGGATGCCACCTCCCCCGCCTTAGGATCCCCGTCGAAAGGCAGCTGCAACCCGGCAGATGAGCTCGGCGTCTCGGTGAAGGAGGTGCGCTCGGGGTCCGCCTCTTTGGGAGTGTGTCAGTGCCTGTCAGTGTATGACTGTGCCTGTGCGCCTCTCTGCGGCGCTGTCTATTGGTCAACGTTACCTGCCGGCGATCATAAGCGATAATAACACCCACACTGTGCTCTGCTCCGGTCCGGTTCGGTCCAGTCCGTCGGCTCCGGACTCCCCTAACACCGGATGATTCGCCGGGGTTTAATGCGCGTTAATGCGGGATCACCGGCTGCTGTCATTGACTCTTATAATCGTTTTTGTTTAGCTTTTTTTTGTAGTAAAGCGGTCGGAGCGCGTCACCCTCCGGCAGACGATATACGTTCACAGTTTGCATGACCGAAAACGAGCACCGCTGCCGGGCTTTGCCACTTCCGCAAAGCCGGCCGTGCAGCCGTGGATCTGCACGGAAAAACACAACTCGACTAGGCACTTTTCATACTCGTTCGTGTGGTTTTACCTAATTTTTAAACGATTTGTGTATAATTGGACGTGTATTTCTGGGGTCAGGGATGCGATTGTATAATCATGTTGCGATCGATATAAAAGGCGGTTTGTTTATGGCTATAACGCGTTCTCTAATATCCCCAAAGGTCATCAAGTCAAGTCAGTCAAACTTTATTTCAAGATATGCAGGAATGGAGTGAAACGAAGCCTATAGTGTTTGTCTGAGAACTCTGAAAAGGGCTTTACACATAACATGACAAGTTAACACAATAATAAATAAATAAATATGCCGTGCATCGTGTAGGCCTAACTTTAGGTTTTGCAGTGGTTATGGTTGTACATCATGTCAGTTTATTAATGTACATCTAAACAGCTTACAGTGAAGGAATAGTGGGTGTATACAGTAAGTAAGACTGCTCTTCTCTTTCTTATGTGTAGCTGATGCAGAAAGTGCAGAGTGCTGTTAATGAATTATGAGTCAAGCATGTGTCAAGCATGGCACACATATATAATAAAGACATACATTCTTCAGGCGCTTTATCTCTAAATGCGGGAGGAAGGAGTCGCTGGGGTCTGGGGAAGTGCAAGACACTAACCAAGAGTTCCTGGGCTAACCGCCCTTCATGGAATACTGCATTGAGTTAAAGCACCTGGGGATGTATCAGCCTCGTTTGGACAGGGGCTGCTGCATGAGCAGACCACGGGCTTTCACTGCATATGGCCCCAGTGCGACTTATATTCCCTCACTCGGGAGTCCCTCTGCGCTTCGAGAAGTGGCAGTTGGCAGCTGTATCGCATGCCACGTGGGTCAACCTCTGCACCTCATCTATCAGACCATCTCACGTAGGAACCCCATTTAAAGTGGTTTTAACATCCCCTCCCGGCATTCAGACAGGTCACTGCTGCTTTGACTTATTTCTGATAAAAAGTTACTATTTTTCTATATTTTGTCCTATTTTGCAGGTGACGACTTCTGATCTAAAGCAAAAATTGGTGACTTAGTGCTTCTCGGATCTTTACGTGGTGGGTGAGGGTAAGACACTGCTCCTTTGACTTCTTGGGGTCCTCTGAAAAAGCAGCAGAATAAGGGGGGTGTTCACCATGATGTGAGCGTTACCGGGATGTGAATGGCAGGTAGAGAAACGCCTCAGCCTGCTAAACGTCCTGCGCTTCTCCCATCAGGAGACGCAGGAGGTTTCAACTTTGGGTCCTTGGCCATCAGCGTATGGACAAATATAGCTCCGTGTCTCTTCTGCAAACCAGAGCCAGCTCCCACCCTGTTCCAATGCCCCATGACCCCCCCCAGGAAACCAGCCCTGCCTTTATATCCAAATCACACCTTACCAGAGTCCAGCTCCGCCTCTCTATATCCAAATTGCACCTTGTCAGGGTGCAGCCCTGCCTCTTTATATGCAAATTACACATTGCCAGCATGCAGCTCCGCCTCTTAACACCCAAGTCACACCTTCCCAGAGTGCAGCTCCGCCTCTTTATATCCAAGTCACACCTTACCAGAGTGCAGCTCCGCCTCTTTATATCCAAGTCGCACCTTACCAGAGTGCAGCTCCGCCTCTTTATATCCAAGTCGCACCTTACCAGAGTGCAGCTCCTTAGGGGACATAATTGTAATAAGCCATTTTGAAGCATTTTTAAGATTCATTAATATGTTAAGTTTTGAAAAATTCAAGTAATATTTAACCATGCTAGATGTCCTATAATCATATTAAATATAAAATAACTCACATTTGATCACATTTAAATTTTATATTGCTAGTGGTAACACAACATGCTGACAAATTAACATACTGTGTCTTTCAGATTGTCATGAAAATACATATAACAACTAATAAACTAATGTACAGAGTGGCAAATTCAGGACCCCCCTCCCCTGTTCTGCTCTATACCCAACAAGGCTGCCCTTCCTCTCTGATTCTGAATTAATCCCTGGGAAGGACTGACCTCAAACCGCCTATCAGAGTGTGATCTCAAAGGCCAGAACCACGCTTGTCATAATGCCACCTTATGATCCCATCATTAATGATGTTCTGGAAGGTACAGCTTGTGAAATGTCCGTCTACCACAGGGCAGGTGTGGTGAGAGCAGATCTCCTTCCGCTGGGAAACAGCTTATTCACTCGCGTGATGGCGGTCTACCAGCGCCTTCCAGAGCCTTCCTCTGCATGTTTTCATAAGCTGTCCTTGACAGGCCTCCATTTGCATCTGGGTTTGGTTACACCCTTTATTTGCCTAATGTAAATGAGGATGGAGCAGTTAAGCTCCCCTTGGGGAAGTGATGTCATCCCATGAAGGGTGAGCATTACCCCAATTCCTCGCCTTTACTCCCATCTTACTCATGCTTCTCCCATCTCTCCCCTCCCTTGCATCTCCTGTATCACTTCTGTTTCTCCCCTGTACCATCTCCCTCCCCTTTCTCCCATTTCCCTGCTCTCTCACTCCCGTGTCCCTCCCGTCTCACTCCCACTCCTGTCTCACTCTGGTCTCAGTCCCATCTCACTCCTGTCTCTCCCCTCTCTCTCTTGTCTCCTCTCATCTCACTCCCATCCATCTTAGCCTTAATCACCGGCTGCCTTTGACTCCCCCTTAAGTGTTCTCAGATAAAGCGGCGGCAGCAGCTGTACCTGACAGGCCCAACGGTGCCCCCTGCATCAGGCTACCGTCACGGTAGCTGCCAGACACAGCCGTATCACCCGGGGATTCCCAGTGCTCTGGTAGAGGAGTCCAGGACCTCGGAACTGGGGGGCAAACTGTGGGGGAAGGGGGAGTTTGATCCACTTCTGTAATCTGATTGGTCCGCAGTGATGTCACCCCGTTTCAGAATGAGGACAGCCTAGCCTGTGTCTGAATAGAGACGGCTGCTCAGGGGGGAGCTGATCGCATTTGCCGGCATCCCCGCACGCCCCCACATCCTCCTCAGGGCCGAGCTGCCCCCCCCCACTGTGGATCGCGCCTTGGAGAGTCACGATGGGATCGCCTCACCCCCGCCTGCCAGTCAGTTTATCAACGGAGCAGAACACTGCACAGAGAAGCAATTATAAACCCCCGGAGATGATATTTCATAAAAGGTGAAAAAAACCACATGAGTGACATTTCTCATTTTCACACTTTTTGGGGGACATTTAGTACTCTGAGGAATCCACTGCGTCATACCGGTTAGCAGAACGCTGGCAGGGTGATGCCTGCCCCCCCCCCCCCCCCTCCATCTAACCGTGCTCCAATAGGGTCACGGCAAGCCTGCCAGTCCAATCTCAGGGAAGCGCTGGGAGAAGGTGCAAACTCCACACAGGGTAGGGGAGACAAGTGAGTTGTTACATTTAGTAGATTCTTTTATATAAAGTACATTTTTGAATACACAGGGTCACACAGGCCCTGGAGCAACTGGGGATTAAGGTGACATCACTCTGCTGATTGTGGGATTTAAACCAGTGACCTTCTGATCACAAGCATGAAGACCTGGCCTGCAGAACCACACACCACCCACTGATTCCAGGGGTGTGAGGTTACAGTACCACCCCCTCCTAATCCCATTTGAAAGGTTTGGACTAAGCACTAATCCAGGAGTACTTTCCCAGGTCAAGCGTAGGAGGAAATCGACCAACTGGCGGCTCTCACTGTCACACGTTAAGCCAGGTGTGAGGTCATTACCTCGGCGTCCATGTGCAGTCAGCAGGGAGTCCAAACAGGGAAGACACAGCCTCTCACCTGGACTCTGACATTATGACGTCTCCAAACATAACGGGACTTTTTCAAAGTGTTTTCAAAGCACTAACAATAACAATAAAGTTTATCATCTAACTTCTGGTTCAGTAGCCCTATAGGAGAACAGCAGCTGTAAGATGGATGGATGGATGGATGGATGAATAATTATTGTTTCATAAGTGAGAAAAGTAAATTATAATCACTAACCTACAACACAAGTGCACAAAGCACAAACAGCATCACAGCTAGTTCTGTTAAGTAAGTAAGCAATATAATTACAATTAAACAGCAAGTATTATACTATTGAAGGTGTTTCACAGTAATATGACTCCAGAAACCTTGTCTCTCTTCAAAGCAGTAAATGTATCCGTCGTTCCCTTTCCAGTGACTCCATTATCAGAGTCTATCATGCCCACAGAAGAAAACACTGAGTCCCCATATCATCAGTGGAGCGCGCTGTCAAACTGTAGAAGGAAAAGCACAGCCCTGCACAGATGGAGTTGGGTTTGACTGTCACACTGTCGGGGAGTACAAGCAGTAGAAGCAGATGCATTCCTTAAAGAAGGAGATCTGAAAGCTGGACAGGATGCCAGGGCAGAGCAGGTAATACCCTGGATGTGATGCCGGTCTGTTACAGGGGACTGGGCAAGGGACACCCTGGACAGAATGTCAGTCCATCTCAGGGCTCAAGGAAGGGGACACCCTGGATAGGATGCTAGTCCATCACAGGTCAGGGGACACTCTGGATAGGATGCTACTCCATCACTGGTCAGGGGACACCCTGGACAGAATGTCAGTCCATCTCAGGGCACAAGGAAGGGGACACCCTGGATAGGATGCTAGTCCATCACAGGTCAGGGGACACTCTGGATAGGATGCTAGTCCATCACAGGTCAGGGGACACCCTGGACGGGATGTCAGTCTATCTCAGGGCACAAGGCAGGGGACACCCTGGATAGAATGCTAGTCCATCACACGGCAGGGGACACCCTGGATAGGATCCAGTCCATCATAGGGCACAGAACATGGGGTCATTCTGGGTGGGTCACCAGTCCATCAATCATCTTATGCATGCAGCTTTGTGAGCTCATGCCACACTGCCAGGCCTTGTTCCTTGTCCCAGTTTTATAAGGCAGATAGAGTTTCAGGCTAAGTAGAGCTGTCTTCTGTAACTCTGCCTTCCCCCTTCCGTGTTGTCCAGCCGCCAGGCGTGCTGCTCATTGGCTATTCTGCAGGGTTTCCTTCGTATCAGACGGGTATGTCTCTGCTCTGCCGAAAGACAATGTGGCATTGGGTTAAAAATGGCAGAAAACTTAGGGCCAGAGCGGATTCTGTGTTTCATTTTAAATGACAAAAGGGGATACAGGCTGCCCTCCTCCATGGCCTTCCCCTGACAAAGTATCTTTCACTTGATTGGCCTGAGCCCTTGTCTGTCACCCTGTGGGGCAGCACTCTGAAATAGATACAGGTCACATTTTGATGCAAGAACCTGTACCGGCCCAGTCAGATAGGGGCTTACAGGACCCCATTCAGCGTGTGCAAATGATAAACGGGTGATTTTGCAGAACCGGAACCAGAACCCCGGAGGGTCAGCGGCCCGCTTTTTATCCAGTTGCCTATCATAAAGTCTCCCCAATCCTCCTTCAGCAGAATCTCAGGAATATTCCTGTTCACCTCCCATTCTGAATATAAAGGTGTCCTGATTGCCCGTAATAAGGCCTGTGCTGCCTGGCCGGCTACCTAAACCTGGGGGCTGATTTCCTGACGGTCCCTGAGCATGTGCAGCTTGTGTGATCTCCCCATCTGCTATGACTCTGCGCCCACAATCCAGATACAGATTAAGTAGCATCTCTAAATTTGATGGTTTGTGGGTCTATCTTTCGCTCCCCTTTTGTGGGTTTGTGGGTCTCCCCTTTCGCTCCTCCCCTCGCCTCTTACCTCCCCTCTGTCTCTTCTCCTGTCGTCTCCCTTCTTTCCCCTCTCTTTCCTTTCCTCTCCCCTCTTTCCCCTCTCCTCTCTCCTCCACTCTCTCATCTTCTGTCTCCTCCATTCTCTCCCCCCTTCTTTCCTTTCTCCTCTCCCTCGCCTTTCTCCCACCACAAAAGACTACCTGCCTTAACGCAATTAGACACTCTGTGGAGGAGTCCCTTGTTCTTACCACACAGGGATCTCCCTCCCCCATAAAAAAGCATAAATGAGGCTTATTTCTGTTTGCCATGGAAGGAAAGGTCAAAATTTGTCTTCTTAACCACCAATAAGTTTTCCGCTGATTTTGTTTTCCAGAGACCAGCCCTGGGTAAGTGCTCCGGGGGGTTGGGGAGAAGTGTTTGATGGGTCCCCCTTTTCTGGCATCTTTATTCAGTATTTCTCTAATGATGAACAGAGGAGCTCCACCCCTGACTTCTCATTGGCCAGCACACTGGCATGTAATTCACTACACTACAGTACACACAAGTGCACAAAGCACAAACAGCATCACAGTTAGTTCTGTTAGGTAAGTAAGCAATATAATTACAATGAAACAGCGAGTATTATACTTTTGAAGGCGTTTCACAGTAATATAATTCCTAAAACCTTCCCCTCTTCAAAGCACCAGCAGAAAATGTATCCGTCATTCCCTTTCCAGTGACTCCAGTAACTACAAGCTTAGCTGAGAGCAGCTTAAGCTGACCGTATACTTCAGACAAAATCAACGTCATCTTGGCAGTACCACGTCATTTGACGCATAATCACTGTGGTGATCACTGTTTAAACACACCACCTGTGCAAGATCTCCGAGGCTTTCAACCTACCGTCCATGATTGGCTGACATAAATGTGATGCCACGGGATTGGTCAGCAGGACTAATTATGCAGTTACTGCCATGTTTTGCATGACACTTTAAAAACTGTAAATTAATATGTGTATTTGTGTATGTATTTATTTATAGTAAATGTCTTAACCGTGTAATGCTTGCCGTGAATGTGTGTGTTTTATTAGCATGTAACCGTGAGTGGTGTTTCAATTGTTGGCTTCCTTGTCTGTACTGCTTCTAGTATTAAACTAATGGTGGCTGTTAATAACCTCCATTTTAAAAGACCTGTCATCTCCTTTATCAAAATGAACCACGCACTCGCCACAATGCGCCTATTTGCGCTCTACATGTGGGTCTGCTGCACTGAAAATGCTCTGCACCCTCTAGGGCTGTGGCACGACACAGAATGAGGAGCGTGGTGGCGTCATTTTAAGTATGCAACAGATTGGTCTCGTCACTGTGTTCTGAATTCATTTTGTCTGGATGTCATATATGGCCACCTTCAATGGTGTTAGCGCTGATGGAAGGAGCACTGGGTAACATGCCTCGGCCTGATCAGTTTTGATTTATCTGGCACTTCTATCTAAGGAGACTTACAGTAGAGGGAAGGTTTACAATTTATGTATGCTCTATGGGACTGGAACCCACAACCTTGGTGCTGTTTGTTCAATACTCTACTTGTTAAGCTACAGAAGCTCCTCCATATGGTATCCTCTGTCTGACACTATTTGCTGCAGTTACTCTCTGTACGCAGCGAGACCATGCGTGATTTTGCATCTGCGGCTGTCAAACTCCAGCCTGTCCCTGATGAACAGTCATCCTGCTGGCCCCCCACACCCTCGTGCCATACAGAGTGAGGTGTCGTGTGAGGTCACACCCCGCCGCGCTGCCCCCAGTTTCCATATTTCCTGACGCCAGTCACTGGTTTCTCTATTGGCCACTTTCAAGTCTTCAAGCGTCAACCCAGATAAAGAGAGACTCTGGGGAGAATTCTGGCACTTTCCTATGCAGCAGTCCTGGATCCAAACTTATAATGAAATGGGGAATTCAAACCCACCACCTACTGTTCACTGTAGTCCTTGGGAAAATGCAGAAATAAAATGCACTTAGTTCATATGTGAGTTCCTGATGGCCGGGTTCCTACTGACGGGGCCCAGCTGGGCTTAGCCAGAAAGGGTTACATGGGTCCACCCTCCTGTGGGCCCACCACCTGCAGGGGGCGCTGTGGGGGTCAGGTGCAGTGTAGATCAGGTGGCAGTAAAAGGCAGGGGCCTCGGAAGACTGATCGTCAGCCATCAAATTGGCTCTTGGTACGTGGAATGTAACCTCTCTGGTGGGAAAAGAGCCTGAGCTGGTGTGGGAGGTAGAGAGATACCGACTAGATATAGTCAGGCTCACCTCAATGCACGGCTCTGGCTCTGGATGTTAACTCCTGAAGAGGGGCTGGACTCTATTTCACTCTGGAACTGGCCATGGGGAGAGGCGCCGGACATAGGCGGGTCTACTTATAGCCCCCTCATTTGGCGCCAGTACTGTTGGAATTTACCCCAGTGAACGAAAGGGTCGCCTTCCTTCGACTTCGAGTCGGGGGACTGGCTCTGACTGATGTCTGTGCTTATGTGCTGAACACCAGACCAGAGTTTCTGGCCTTCTTGGAGACCGTGGAGGGGGTACTGGAAGGTACCCTCTGGGGACTCCATTATTTTGGTGGGGGACTTTAACGCTGTAGGTAATGACAGTGAAACCTTGAAGGGTGTGATTGGGAGCAGTGCTGTGTTGTTGGGCTTCTGTGCTAGCTATAGTTTGTCCATAATGAACACCATGTTCGAACATAAAGGTGTTCATAAGTGCACCTGGCACCAGAGCACTCTAGGCCGCAGTTCGATGATCGATTTTGTAATTGCATCATCCGATCGGCGTCCTCATGTTTTGGACACTCAGGTGAAGAGAGGAGCTGAGTTGTCAACTGATCACCAACTGGTGGTGAGTTGGATCCAATGGTCGGGGAAGATGCTGGATAGACCTGGTAGACCCACATGTATAGTGAGGGTGTGCTGGGAGTGTCTGGCAGACGCTCCTGTCTGGGAGACTTGCACCTTGCACTTCCAGCAGAACTTCTCCTCTATCCTGAGGGAATCACAGAACATTGAGCTTGAATTGGCAATTTTCTGGGACTCCATTGCAGAAGTGGCTGTGCAGAACTGTTGTCATAAGGTAGTTGGTGCCTGTCACTGTGGCAATCCCTGAACCCAGTCGTGGTGTCAGGCTGAAGATGTAGGCCTTCTGAGATTGGTTAGCTTGTGGGACTCCTGAAGCAGCTGACAGGTACTGGCAGGCCAAATGGAAAGTGGCTTTAGCAGTTACTGAAGCAAAAACTCGGGTGTGGGAGAAGTTTAGTGAGGCCATGAAAAAGGACTTTCAGTCTGCCTCGAAAAGATTTTAGCAAACCATCAGGTGACTTAAGAGGAGGAAGCAAGGCTATATCTATGTTGTTTACAGCAAGGATGGAGAACTGTTGACCTCAAATGGAGACATAGTCAGGCGGTGGAAGGAGTATTTTGAGTATCTCATGAACCCTACTGATACGCCTTCCTTGGAGGAAGTGGAGCTGGAGGGCTCAAAGGAAGCACAAAAGCTGAGGTCACTGAAGCAGGTAAGGCTCTGGGGGTGGGTGAGATTCTCCTTGAATTCATGAATTCATGATAAGCACCTCCAAGTGTGAGGCCATGGTTCTGGACTGGAACAGTGTGGATCGGCCTCTTCTGGTGAGGGATAATTTACTCCCTCAGGCGGAGGAGTTTTAGTGCCTCTCGGTCATCTTCACGAGTGAGAGAAGAAAGAAGCAGGAGTTCAACAGATGGATTGGTGCAGCGTCGGCAATAATGCAGATACTGTACTCTTCTGTTGTGGTGAAGAGAGAACTGAGCTGAAAGGGAAAGCTTTCAATTTACTGGTCGGCCTACATTCCCATCCTCACCTACGGTCATGAGCTATGGGTAGTGACCAAAAGAATGAGATTGTGGATACAAGTGGCAGAAATAAGTTTCTTCTGTAGGGTGTCTGGGCTCAGCCTTGAGTGAGTAGCCCGGACATTCGGGAGAAGCTCAAAGAAGAGCCGCTGCTCCTCCACATCGAAAGGAGTCAGTTGAGGTGGTTTGGGCATCTATGTAGGATGCCTGCTGAACACCTCCCTGGGGAAGTGTTTCAGGTATATCCAACCGGGAGGAGACCCCAGGGCAGACTCAACACTGGAGAGATTATATCTCTGTTAGCTTGGGAATGCCTTGGTATTCCCCTGGTGGAGATGGAGGAAGTGGCTGGGGAGACCGCTGGTCCCATGACCCGACCCAAGATAAGTGGCAGAAGATGGATGGATGGATGGATGGAAGAAATGCATTTATCTGATGCTGAGTCAGTATATATCTGGCACAAAAGCTGTTTGGACATGTTTGGGTAACAGTGTGTGTGAGCCCTTCGTTTGTTCTTCTTGTTCCTACGTGCAGATGGCCCAGGATACAAAAATATAACGCACAAATGGCATCTGGGATTAAAGCTCAGTGAGGGAACAGAGGGCAGGTCACAAACAAATCAATGCGAGGGGAAATATGCATGTCTGGCCAGACCTGGGGGGAGGATACATTCCCAAACAAACATGAAATCACAGTCCATTGGCCTCACAATTCATGGCTCTCTGTGCCAGAGCCAAGAATCCATGTAGAGGAGCGTGAGCGAGAGGAACAAGAGGAAAGGTAAACAGCTGCTTTCTGGTCTCTCAATTCATAATGGCCGCTTTGTTGACTCTCTCTCTCTCTTACTCTATCCTTTTACAGTTTTCTGGCCTTTTCAGTAGAGGGTGACTGACCCACCGAGAGCTACATTTGCGTTAATAACTCAGAGCGTCGTCGTTTATGATACAGAATAATAATCCTACAGGCTCCCCCCGTCACCCTCTAATCCCAAACATGGTAACCAAGAAGTCCTCAAAAAGAGGGGAGAGGAATGGCCAGCAGCCTCTGGATGAAACGCAGGCGGCTAGCGGATACGGCCAGTGCCCTCTGGGAAGCATCAAGCACTGCGAAGGTACCCAGCATACAGAGAGAGGTTTGGCAGCAGTCAGGGGTGCTGAGTACCTCTCAGGCGGCGGATGTCAGTGACCGGCAGAGATGTGGTCATATTTCAAACCAGCCCCTACCTGTGAGGCTTGGAGGCCCTAGCGCGGCGTGGCCCGGCCCACCTCTCCATCTTTGTGACGCCATGTTTACGTTTCCCTGCAGGAATTTTTAAAGCAGATCTCCGCCAGCCGGCTGCTTTTAAATATTAACTGTGTAGTGCCTTTCCGGATCTTATTGTAAACACTCCCGGCAGCGGATGGAAAAAGGAAATAAAACATGGTCATGATGCGTCCTTAGCTTGAGGTTCCCTGAGAAAACAACCGGAAAAGGGTTTGTGATGGCACCACTGCAGAATACAACACCTTGACCAGCCAGTCACAGAGCAGCATGTTTTGCACATTTACTTTCTGTCCTTTTAAAGGAACAGATTTATCTTTGAAGGGAGGCCTTCCTGTCCCGGGCCGATCGGCCTCTGCCCCCTATGGCTGGCATCATAGGGGCATATGGGAAAGCGGCAGTGTTACCCGTCTGCCAGGGGTGGCCACCTTGCTGTCCCTTGTACAGCCACGTTTTTGGGGTCAGCCCTCCGGCATTCCATATTTCGGGGCCCTAGATGGACGTGCAGACCCATAGTAACTTGATGGTGAGATCAATCAATAAATCAATCAATCAATATTTCCATCCATCCATCAATCAAGGATGTATGTGCAGTGCCTGACTGCGTTATAAGTACCTATAAGTCCCCCCCCCCCCCCACCCCCGAACTC
>JAODLD010000113.1:30623229-30635896 GCA_026781065.1 Mormyrops boulengeri
CCCCCCCCCCCCCCCCCCCCCCCCCCCCCCCCCCCCCCCCCCCCCCCCCCCCCCCGCCCCCCCCCCCCCCCCCCACCGGGAGCCCGGCTTGTCAGAGTGCAGTGTGATTCATCGCAGAGTAAGAGACTCAGTCACATCACCACAGATCTGTACTGTAGCTGCAAGCACAAAGCTTCCAGAAGCTTCCATCTCTGCTCAAGCAAAGCGCATCAACCACACAAGAGTAACCGAGCACTTCGTTAACCATCATGCCCACGAGTCACCAGAATCCCCTCACTCTGCTCCGTGCTGGGACCTTGGAGAAGTCACTGCAGCAGGCCGAGTCAAAAACACACTCTCATCTCCATTTAAAAGAACTGCAACTACAATAAACAAGAATGGAAATTAAATTCAAATTGGTTCAAACTCAGGCTGCAGCGTGTCTCGCGGTGGGGAAAATGGAGACAAAACCAGCGGAGTCTGGAGAAATGAAACGGCAGGACGGGCTCCTCAGGCTCGGCTCCGCGCGTGTGTCCCACCAGCTCAGCTCAGGGGGAAAGCAGCAGCTCCCAGCATGCTCTGCTGCTCACTGCCGCTCTGCACGGGACCCTCACCTGTGCCGTGTGATTCAGGAGCTGCTCGCTGGTTGTCAAGGCCAGTAGGTACTCCTGGAGGACCCCCTGCTCCTGGAAGGCAGAAGGAGTAAGTCAGGCCTGCTTCTTGAACATTTACTGACAGCAAAGGACCAGAGACGAATTTGTCTGGGACAGCCGTGTCCCGCACCTTATAGCTGCCAGTGACAGCAGGGGAGCGAGACAGAGCAGAGGAGCAAAGAAATAGGACAAGCAGAGTTACCGAGAACATTCTGGAAGTGGGACTCGGCACAGGGAAGCCAGTGAGAGAGAGAAGCACAGCGACAGTGTGAAATTAGCCTACGGGGATTAAACACTGGGATGACATGGCTAACAGGGTGCAGCTAGCGCCTGGCCGAGCTGCTGTTTTCATTCAACCAGTGTGAAGCCAAAGTAATCTAACAAGAGAAGTTATACAAATGCATTAAAAATACTGAAGTATACCTTTTTCAATAACGTCAAAAAATTGTATAGACAGTACAGCCAATCATGGGTTTTGGTAGGGCAGGGCGGGAACAAATACCCCACAGTGATTCGCTGTTTCAAAAAGGCTCCACCTCCAGTTTCGTTTTCAGTCAATTTACTATAAAAAACAACCATCAATTACACATGACATAGTCCTGCAGGCAGTTCAAAGAGTAACAGTCAAGCTGACTGCTCTGAAATTTCACACTAGAAGTGAGAAACCACATCCGGTGCTGAACTATCACTGGGAAAGTCTGCTGCACAGATAGTGGGGGGAAAAAAAACTCAAAATGGCTCGCGACGAGGACACGTGCTGAGCAGCCCCCCTACACACCGGACCCCCAAGACAGTCCGGAGCGGCATCTGGCTCGGCAAACTGCCACTCGGTCACATCCAGACAGAACAAAAAAGATGCAAGTCCTCAACATAAACCGAAATCAAATAAGACGAGCCCACAGCATCATGAATACAAGGCTGACAAAAGTGTAAAACTGAAACTAAGCTGATTTGCCAACGGGTTAGAGTTTTCACTAACAAGCTCCATCAAGTTGTGTATGGGGGAAGGGGCAGTGCGATGCTAGTGTCCAATAGGCGGGTGCGCACAAATACCCCAGAGCACATTTATGTGGTTTTGAGGCAACCGGTCAGAGTAATTCACAAGATGGAGGGGGATCTCTGAAATGCATCTCAATAAAAACTTTAACAATGACAGTACTGTATAATCAGTAAGGACTCAGAGAGGTGTTGTATGCATTTCCGATGCACTAGCCCCGGTCACCCATTGATCCTGCTGAATCATACTGGCATCTAAGATGCCTCTGACTGTAGACATGCCTGTCCTCTGTGTTACAAAAAAAAAATAAATTAAATGCAGGCGCGGAGCCAGTTCCTTCCTCGACAGCAGCAGTCGTCACCCAGCAGAGGATGCATACTGCCCCCTGCTGCTCACTGTGGAGCCATATTCACACCACCCAAACTAACAGAACCCACACATCTGTCAGATTCACTGAACCTGAGCTGAAAATCAGTTTCCGCAGTGACTCAGCAGATAATAGAAGAATTGAACAGGTAGCGTGGGGAGTGGGCGGTGTCATGGAAATCAGCAGGACCGAAGCGGATGGAAACTACTTCAGCCCTTCTTGCATGAGCAAACGCACAACTCAAGCCTTCCCCTCTTCATTCATTAAAAAGGTGCACCCTGCGGGGGAGTGTGGCCTGTTGCTTGCATCCTGAAATACTGATGAGCCTACGCACAGATGGGTAGCTTCAAGACCCAAGGAACAAAAAGAACAGGTGGGGCGACTTAGGCGGGCTGGGATCCAACCGCAGTCAGTGTAAAAACGTCGACAAGATACTGAGGCTAGCAAGGCTGCATTCCGAAAATGTAAACACAGCCCTGTTCCATCCCGAAACCCTTCAAATGCATCAGATATGTAAATCAACCACACATCTGGCCGCAGACTTTGCAATTAGACAAAAAGGCGTCTGAAATATTACAGTCTAAAGTTCAGAGAAAATGGACACTTGGGCAGAAGATGAAAAAAAAAATTCTTCAATAGCATATGTTCATTTTTCATCTTGTGGGTCCACCACTCAGAATGGCCAGAGTCAGGTGCAGAGCCATTTCAGGGGCAAGCAAGGAAGCAGAGCTCAGAACTGGGGATGAGTCTCTCCTGCTCAGGAGTTCCCCCATGACGAAAGATGAGGGAATACTTACAAGTCCCAGGCTGACTGCTACAGAGCTGGAATTTGTCCCCCAATGAATGAGAGGGTGGCTTCTATGCGGCAGAGTTTGCAGAGAGGAAAAACCTGACTATGTTTATGCACCAAACTGCAGTTTGAGGTACCCTTTTTGGGAAAAATAGGTGAGGAACTCAAAGGGAAACATCTTACATGATCCTTGTTGAAGACTTCAGTGCAGATACCTGGAGGGGTGTGATTGAGAATCACAGCCTCTGGGACAAATTGGATTGATGCGGAATTGTTATTGGACTTCTGTAAAAGCCATAGAATGTCCACAATGAACATAATGTTCGAACACCAGAACACTCATAAGTGCACTGTGCACTAGAGCATTCTACGCTAAATGTCAAACACTGAGTTTGTAGTTGTGTCATTTCTACTTGGTGCCCAAAGTGAGGAGAGGGGCAAAGCTATCAGCCGATTGCTACTTATGGGCGAGTTGGATTCAGTTTATGGGATGGAGGCCAGACGACCAGGAAGGCCCAGGGTCTGCAAGGAATGTATGGCTAAAGCTGAATTCAACTTATCACTTTTGAAAACTGGTGTACTGAAGTGGCTGCAATGAGCTACAGCCTGAAATATGTCAGTCTGTGTGATGGCAGCAACTTACACACCCAAAGGTAGACAACAAATAGTGATGGAGGATTTCAGGGCAATGCTTTCAAGGGGGTCCCCTAATCTGGCAGCAAGGTAGCAGGCCAGAAGAGCTGCAGAAAAGGCAGTCACAGAAGCAAAAGCCCTGACATGAGAGGAGTCTACAGAGGCTATGGGAAGTGATTATCTGCCAGCCTCAAAGATGTTTTGGCCAATTGTTGAACGTCTCAAGAAGGGGAGTTGGAACATTGTTCAGGAAATGTGTAGCACGAGTACAGAACTGTAAAGAACTCTAGGAATATTGTCAAGTAGGGGAAAGAACACGTCGTGGAATTCTTTAACCCGGTGGATATGGCCTTTGTTGGAAGCTTCTGCTGAATCAGAGTCTGAGTCTATCACTGCAGCTGAGTCACTATGGTGGTCAGAGGTCTTCATGGCGGAAAGGCTGCAGTGATAAATAAAATCAGTCAAGAGATGAGAAAAGCACTAGATGTGTTGTATGGAAGGCAGGTAGAGTACTTCTGGATTCACAAACAGGGGTGGTGGTCCCTACTTTTAAAAAAAGGGGACCACAGAGTGCGCTGCAGGTATAGGGGGATCATTATCACCGAGAGAGACTTCACCTGTTGAACCAAGAATTAAAGTGAAAAAAAAATGTAGATTCCAGTCTGGTGATGGAACAGAGAATCAACTTCCTCGCACAGTTGGGTGGGGGTTCGTGGAAATGTGCCAACACGGTAGGCATATGGTCGCGTTCCCTGCCACGTTCTGCAGAAGGGGCTGCAGGAATACAAGCTACCAGGGCTGCTATTATGTGCTATTCTGTCCTGGTACGAATGCAGTAAGAGTTGTGTCTACATACTTGGCACAAGTTGTTGTTTACAGAAGGTGTTGACCTCGCTATGGGAGGGTCTAGTCTCCAATCCTGTTTGTCATCTTCATGGACAGGATATCAAGGTGCTGCATTGACTGGAAGGACATCTGGTACGGAGGGCCAGACGTGACATTCCTGCTAATTGCAGATGATGTTCTCTTGGCTTCATTTGACGGGACCTGTGGCCACTGGATCGATGAATGTGAAATGACAGGGATACAAGTCATCATCCCTTAAATCAAGGCCACTGTGCTCTCCCAGAAAAAGAGAGGACTGCTCCTTTAAAGGCAGGGGAGAAAAGTCTGTCCTTAGTGAAGGATGCCAACTGGTTGGCACCCAAGAGAACTAATGCCACTGCAAAGAGGTCCCGATGATGACCTGGGACACACTGGAGGGATTTAATCTCCCGGCTGGATAAGGAACATCTGGGGATCCCCAAGAATGAGGGACCAGAGAGGAACAAATCTAACAATGATTTAGTGCTGACCTCTGTGAGTTGGAGGAGGGGGGACTCAGATTTAAAAAAAGGGGGAGGTTAATAAGCTAGTAGATATTTGCCACCTTTCAGCTGTTCATATTTTACATAGAAAGGCCTTTCCCAAGCAGCTCTGCTGTTAGCCTTAACAGATAAACACTATGAAGTAATTTGCAGTGATCAGGCCCCTGCTGATGATGCTTAACAACCTTTTTAAAAACATACGTTATTGGAGGCTGGAAAACACAGCAAGAGGCAATTTTCTGTACCAGAATTTCTCTCGCAGGAACAACATGGCAAAGTGGCACCTGGACCCCCAATCGTTGCTCTTTTAAGACCTGAATGGGGCTCAGAAAAGCAGCATCCCCCAGTCTGCTGAGCACTGAGGCTGTCCCCCCCACCCCCACCATGTCCTACTCACCATGGCCCGGGCCTCGGCCACAAAGAAGAGCTCCGTGAGGGCTCGGTGCAGCGGCAGCAGCACGGAGACATTGGTAGGGTCCTGGCCCAGGCCAGTCTCCATGGTGCAGAACAGGCGCCACAGGGGTCGGAGGAGGGTCAGGTCGAGGCCCCTGGCAAGAACATGGCACAGGTAGCGGTCAGTCAGACTCTGGGTTCACAGTCGAATTCAACAACCAGCAGGCTGCTGGGCCCCAGAGGCATGAAAACCTCTCCCCAAATGCCATGAATGCAAAGGGTTAGGGTGTCAGATCCATCCTTCACAGAAATACTATGGAAGGCGGCCATCTTGCATACTGACAGTCTGCTCCTTTCCAATTCACAGTCGCCAAATAGGAGCAGGAGTACAAAATGTGAGGCCTAGATAATACCAACTCAGCTTCTGGATTCATCTTATGAGAACCAGACCTAGTGGGTCTAAGGCCCTTAACCCTGTTTGTTCTCCAGGGACTATTTGACCCTGCTTTCTCAAAACTGTATGTCGCTTTGGATAAAAGCTTCTGCTAAATAACTTAAATGTAAATATAATGTAGTGGGTCCATCTGGCTGAATACACCCAATAGCAAAAAGCTCCTACTGTAAAAATGGGTTTTCAAAATTTCCACAGATCGATGTGAATTTACATATAAATGGGAAAAAAATAATCTGATTATAGTTATGACTCTTAAGACAATCCGGTGCTACAGACGCCCCATCAGAGACCCGGTTAAGACCCCCTGCACGTGACAGTAGAGCATTTCGTAAAGTAAGATGCAGGAGTTACAAGAAGATGCCTCACCGCTGGGAGGGGCAGTGCAGCATACGCAGGAGCAGGTGAATGGCCTTCAGACGCTGGCTCCCCGTCTGCCTGCAGGCCACGCCCACCTGCCACTCCCAAATGTCAGCCAAGGGCAGATGGCTATAGACCTGCTCATCAGCCAATATCTGCTTCAGAATCTCGAAACCTGTGAATGGCACAGAACCTTAACTGATGCAAGGCAGAGAGCCCAGTTTCCCATTCCAGTTTGCCCATCCTTATTGATCCCTGTTTGAGGCTTAGGATGTGGTAAAGATTTTATTCCTTTTCTTAGGGAAAAACTGATTTTGAATTTGAGAAGGAAAAAGCATATTTGGCACATGGCAGCAAAGTCTGCAGTTCCCATTAAAACAGCCAGGACACAGTTAACGATTTTAGCTTTAGCGGCATGCAAAAAGATTAAAGCTCAGGGAGTTCTGAAGCAGCTTCAGAAGCAGCTGCTAAGAGCAAAGATTAGCAACTGGCTTTCAGTCTGGAGAAAAACACCACGAAGAAAAGTGGGTGCATGAAATCAGTGGCATGAGGTAAATTACGGAAAACCCTAAAATCACCAAGAAAAGGAGTGGCAAAATCCTGTTTCTATGTTTAGTACTACAGAGCTGAGATACCGTCTATCAAAGCCTAACGCCCAAACGACATGGAACACCATTATAATACCTGTCTGGAATCTGCCCCGATGGCCTCCGGTGACTGTGAACTTGTATCCCCACTCGGTGTTGCTCATGTCGGATATGAACCTATAGTAGAGTGTGTCACCTGTGGGAACAGCAGAAACAGACAAGCCGTTTATTTTTTTCCTCAAGTCAGGGAAATCAGCTCAGGACTCATCCGAACAACTCTTAAAAAAACCAACAAAAAAAACAAACACCGCTCCTGAGGGTTTCCTTAATCAAGTTAAGGAAACTAATGGGCTCTTTGCACATAAAACAGCGACGTCATTGCCATGATTCTGTCTGACACAAACATAGATCAACGCAATATGTACTTAAGCACATATAGAACATATTAAGTTAGACATTCTCTGCTAGAATGACTGGGGATGTTCATAGATACCTCATTGGCACATGCACGCACTATCACAGTCTGTGAGTAATGTTCATTAGTGTAAGCTATAGCTAACTCCAGCCAGAAAGTTGAAAGAATAGACTCCCCTTCCTATCCGTAGATGTAAGACGAGGCATGCATCTTAAAGCCCTTCTCTAATTTACTCATTGGCGCTTTGGAGAAGGATTTACAAAGGTGACATTGATCATAAGTATGGGCAGGTCCTGTAAACAGCATATATAAACCAATGCCATTTTTCACCCACCGAAAATGAGCCAACTGCATTTCCATGAATGTGGAAGCTGATGTGCAAAGAGCCCATTAAAATACTCATATTTAAAGGTATACTTATGGGAAGCACTATGACAGGAGAGGAAGGGTGACCTGTCTCAGGAGGATAGGCAGTTTGCCAGTTCTGCGAGCTCACCCGGGATCTCGAAGTCGGTCCACTTCTGAGGCGAGCCGCTGAAGTTGTGGAGATCTTGCACAAAGTCAGAACTGCTAGCCATCATCAGCTCGTCACAGCCTTCCTCTGTGTGGCAACGTGAGTCGAACTTGATGCACAGGTATATGGCGCCAGGGATGTGGACCTTGTCCTGGTTTTGGAAAAAGAGGTCTTACCCAAAACATCACCATGGACGAGCAGACTGCATGGTAGCCTAGTTACCAGTCTCTGCTTCAGCCTGGCCCTACGTACCTCAAAGTTGGTGTCGTTGTCATAGGGGTGCTTGGACTCCCGCACCTGCACCGCCATCCCTGGTTCCTCCATGAACTGGCAGGCTGTGAGGGACAGGCTGCCCAACATATCCTCACTGCAGCCCTTCAGAACGTTCTGCAGGATCTGGGGGACAGAGAGCTAGATTGACTCTGAGTGTCTCACACACCCCTCCAAAAGCTAGAACGACCCAAGTCTCACTCACACACACACACCCCCCAAAAGCTAGATCAACCCTTTAAGTCGACCCTCCCAGCTCACATAAACGCACAAACACCAAACGCTCATCCACCTGCACACCTCTCTCCCAAACACACTCTGTCTGCTGAGCCCCACCTTCTCCCACAGCTGCTTCTCCTCCAACTGCATAAGCATGTCCAAGATGTAGACCATGTGGGAGGCGCCACTGAGCTGCAGCACGTCTTCACTGACAGGCACGCCAGCAGGCCATTCCGCCAGCAGCAGGCCCAGCGTATGCCGGGCGTACAGGATTGCCACGGCCTCGTTGACCTTGAAGAGAAACTGGCGCACGGCCCGGTTGCTGCGTGCATCCAGCTCCTTGCGCAGCAGCGCCGAGCTCTTGGTGCGCCGCTGCTTGGCGTAGCTCCGCTGCAGCTCGCCCTCCGTGTTGGTGATGAGCTTCTGCGTCACCAGGTTGGTCTCCTCCGTGGCTCTCTCGCAGCGGCCTGGCTTAGACTGGACGTGTGGGCGAGAGAGGGAGGGAGGAGCAGGGCGTTACCTACAGGAGTGTTGTTTGGTTGTTGTATGGGACACTTACAGCCACTAACCCCACTAACCATGTGCATTATTTTTTGTGCTACCTGTTGCCATCATCATTACGGTCACCACTCCCACCATCATGGTCACCATTATCACCACCTTCATGACCATGGTCACCATTATCACTACCACCAAGGTTAGCACCACCATCACAGTCACCATTATCACTACCACTATGGTTGTCACCACCACCACCATGGTAGTGATAATGGTGACCACTAGGGTCACCACTACCACCACCATCATGGTCACCATTATCATCAACATTATCACAGTTACCACCAGCATTACAGTCACCACCATTGTCACCATTACCTAACATCCCATCATCATCATCGTCGTTGTCGTCAAGGTCACCAACCATCATGTCATTCTGTTTTCTATACTGACATGAACATTTCTACCTTTCATAAATCGGAGCAGACCTGGTGAAATACCCAGAGTAGGTCCCCCCCTGGGACTGGATCCAGCAGCCCTCCTCCCTTGAACACTACTCCTGCTGCCATGCTGCCTGTGTAACCCCATGCGAGACACGCTAATGGGGAAGCCGGGGCCTGTGAGAGACACGTACCACACACGGCACGACGATCATGTCTGTGTCCACTGCCTTGGCACTGCGCTCCTCTGCCCGCGGGCGCTTGGACGGCTGCCACTTCTGCGCCAGCGCGCAGATGGTCTCATCCGTCTTTATCACGTCACCGTCAAACCTGGGGGAGGGTTCTCTTCAGTTATAGGGCGGTTGGGTGGCAAACTAAGATGGCACAGTTGCCAATCACAAGGTATTCTAGCGTTCAAAGATTAGACACAGCGGACATGACTTGCACTGTTCATTTTCCCACCTACCTCTTCTGAACCTCCAAGAAGAAGGAGTCTGTTCTTTTCATCTGCAGCTCATACATGGCCCGCAGGATATGCAGCGGGGCATTAAAAGCATCATGAGTAATCTGTCACAAAATAAAAGCAGGACAATGAAAACACTCCTTAAGACTCTGAGACAGCACCCCCCCAGCCAGTTACAGGTGACCCGGGGAGGCCAGTTCAATGGCAGGTCACACCTGGAAGCAGATCTTGGTCTCCTCATCGAGCCCCTCAAGTGGGTCGGGCTTGTTGGGGTCCGGGTCGTCGGCACAGCAGCTGGAATGATCCGAGTCGTGCTCCTTCTCTGGCTTGCGATCATAAGGTTCCGAATCGGCGACCTCAGCCATGGAGTTGATCTCCTTCTTGGAGGAGTACAGCATGATGGAGAGGATCTCCAGGTCTCGCAGGAGCCACATTTTGCTGAAGCCGGTACCTTTGCTGCACTTCCTGACCAGCAGCTGGACCAGGCCTGACTGCTGGATGGCAGCCTGGCCCATCTCTACACCATGTCTCTGCAGGGGCAGAAAAGCCTTCCAGACTCGTGCACTGATAAAAAATCCCATTTATCCTCCTTAGCCCACTGCCGAGTCGCTGTGAGCCCAGGGACACCCATGTGAACATGTCGAGGATTTCACGTCCGTGCTGACAGGGACCAATGAACCCAGAATCACACTGGTATGAGGCTGCAATGTTGCCCACGAGCCATCAAAATATAGACACCCTCAACAAAGGGAAAATATAGACCAATCTGACTTAAATTCTTGCTGTAATTAACCAACTTGCACAAGAGAATTTGGAACATGACCTCTTGGGTTGACATGCCACAGAGAGACCATCAACCAAACACCAACCATAAATTAGGTGACGGGGGGAGGGGTGCATGCTGTGGATAAAATCTGTGAACTGGTAGGAGGCCAGTAGGTGGTTGATCATGAAAAAACAGATATGACTTGAATATATATCGTTTATGGGTTATTTTCAGAAATTAACCAACCCACCCCCAAACCCTCAGCGATCTGTGGTCTGGTGGAATACTGGCTGGGAACTCGTGGTGTAAAATGTGTAAAATGTGGTAGAAAAGCTGACCTTCAGGCTGGTGTAAAGCCCCTTGAGGCCCAGGGACATCACCCAGGTGGCCTCCACAGCGTCCGGAGCACTGCCCTCCAGTTCGCTCTGCAGGAGCTGACTGCAAACAGCCGTGAAGTGCTCCAAGTAACGGGTGAGGGGGACGGGCCCCACAGGGGCGCTCTGACCATCAGGGGGCTGCACCAGCTGGTAGTCCTTCACTGAGGGGGGACAGGGGCATTTGTGAGGGCCAAGGGAGGAGCAACGCGTCCCCTACCCCCAGCCAAGCGGGACTCACCAGTCCTCTTCTTGCGGGTCCTGACGTCCACCACAGCGGCGCGGTTCTTTTCGGTGAAGTGCTTCAGCAGGATGACGCCGTGCTGCTCGTTGGCATTGTCCATGAAGGTGGAGTGGGAGCCCATGCACAGCACCTGGAGGGAAAGCAGTGCGTTGGAGAAGATCTTGGCGGAAGCCCAAAGCCACAAGAATAAACATGCTCCAAAAAATGACGGCAAGACAACGAGAAGAGGCACCTCCGGGAATCCCACCAGCACCAGCAGGGTGAACAAGTTTGAGCGTTTCAGCTGGATGGGAAGCTGCTGGATGCAGTGGTCAGTGAGTGCTGCGATGACACTGCTCCACTGGGGGGAGCTGTTCAGGTCCCGCAGGATGTCCGCCACCAAACACGCCCAGTCTAAGCCAATGCGGCTGCAACAGGGATGGGGAGAGACTCAACCTCAATGTCCTCGAGAGGCTCCCAACAAAAAGACCGAAAAGTAGGGAGGGCTACCTGTCTAAGCACACGGCACCCAGGCTAAAGAGCAGTTGCGTGGTCCTCCAGCCTGGCGCGTTGGGGGCTCCGTCCCCTGGAGTCAGCAGTGCCTGCCTGTCCGCCAGGGCCTCCGCAACGGCAGTATCAGCAGCCGCTGGCGAGAGGCGCAACAGCAGCTGACCCAGGAGGCCGAGCGTCAGATGGTATGTCTCATTCAGGCAGCCGGCGTTGGAGATGACGACGCGGAAGAGCAGGGGGAGGATGGAGCTGAGGCTCTGCAGAGGAAGGGTACAGCCTGGGGACTGGGGAGGCGGGGGGCAGAGATGGTTAGTTAAACCTTCCCTATTCACACAAAGAAGAAACTTTACTCTGGATCACAGAGATGTGACGGGGCTTGGTTAGGGGGCGGCATCTCACCGGCTTGCCAGGGGGCAACATGGCCGCCAGTAGGCCCAGGATCCTCTCACGGGAGCACTCGGCGAACACATGTTCTTGGAGGGGCTGCTTGGCGGCCCGCTCATCCAGCGGCATCACGAGGGGGGGCACGTTGAGGTTTGCATCCGTGCCGGCCCCAGTTGCTGGCGAGACAGACAAAGATATAGCTCAGGCCAGACATCAAAAAGTCCCGGGACACAGAGCCTCTGCAGCGCTGAATGAGAGCTGGGCCCAGTAAGAGCATGGGTACCTTCACCAGTAGTCAGGATGCCATCAGAGGACGTCTGGCTGAGGCCACTGATGTCACGCTGCTGCCCTCCCTCATCTCCTGTGGGAACCCCCAAGGCCAGTGGGAGATGGGACGCTGGTTGCCCATCACTGGGCCCGCCTTTGTGCTGTAGGGAGGGACGGTGTGTTAAACAATTACCAAAAAAAGGTTTACCTTCATTCCAGATCGTGAGCAGGTCATATAAAGGATAAACTACACATTAGCATACATGTTGTCAGAAAGATGGAGGACATTCTTAAGCACTGCCTGCCATCATCATTCAGGGCACAGACAGCCCAGCCAGCCTGCTGCGTGCTTCGCTCTTAATTATTCCAGAAACCTCCGGCTAGCACATTGGCACATATTCGCCGTCTATTTATAGAGACCCCCATGCCGAGGCACAGATTGGCCTGCGTCATCTGATGGAGGGCGGAGGACGCTGCAGCTGGTCACCTTGTCCCTAGGGGGCGGCGGTGAGCAGACTGTGGCGGTGCCACCTGGCAGGGGGTCCTGGCCGGACTCTGGCTCGCTCTCTGAGGCTGACTCGCCCGACGACAGCAGGGACATGAGTGCAGAGGTCCGCAGACCTGTGGGGGGGGGGGGGGGGGGGGGCACCGATTTTAACCAAAAAAGCACCCAAGAAAGTATTGGGGTTGGTTAACTGGTGCAGGCCCCCCAGGTGGCCCCCTGGAAGGGTTTAAGAACTCGGTTTG
>JAODLD010000113.1:30635906-30651022 GCA_026781065.1 Mormyrops boulengeri
CGCGGGGGGCGGGCGGGCGGCCGCCCCGCGCGCCGCGCCGCCCGCCCCCCCCCCACAGCGTTTCACCAAAACTGCACCCTAGAATGAATTCTGCTGTGTTACATGGTGAAGGCAGCCAAGGTTGCCACAGTGAAGTGTTTCAGCAAGAGATGTGACGAGTCTGCCAGTAACGGAAATGACTG
This sequence comes from Mormyrops boulengeri, assembly GCA_026781065.1. NCBI lineage: Eukaryota > Metazoa > Chordata > Actinopteri > Osteoglossiformes > Mormyridae > Mormyrops > Mormyrops boulengeri. The sequence goes on from JAODLD010000113.1 coordinate 30,636,089, forward strand.
ACCTCTGCCCTTTTGACCCTTGAGCAGACAGTCGGCAATGAGCTCCGAGCAGCGGGCCTGCAGGGCGGCGGCGGCGCTTAGAGTCCCGAACGCCAGGGCCTCACCCTCCAGCTGACGCTCACTTGTCAAGTCGGAGGCGTAGAGCGCTAGCGCACAAAACAGCAGCCAGGCGTAGTTGTGGATGTAGGGCTGGATGAGACGATGGCGGTCGCTGATCCGGATGGTCACCATTGGGTACACTGTGATGCGGTGTGTCGGCAGGTGGCTGGGGGAGATGCAGGGGTGAAACAGGAAAACAGGCAGGTTCCCAGGAGTCCTGAAGACGACACGGCGGAGCTCCGCCCTGCTCACCTGTCTGGGTAGCGCTTAGCATTGTAGCAGCCGAAGCACAGGTCGAAGTCCTCACACACGTTGCAGTTGATCCTGCTGCCCACGATAAGCCCTTGGCAGTGGTCACAGGCATACTCCATGTTCACCATATCATGGTCGTCCTCGTGGCCCTCGGGCTTGGCTCCGCCTACCAGCAAATGGCAACGGTTCAAAAAAGTCTCCCAAAGCCAGACCACAACCGTGCAGTTCTATGTTCCCAAACGTCAAGGTCTCACCAGTGCCTAAGGCTTACCAAGATGTCAAAGCCTTCCAGATATCCCAGGAGATACATCAAGATGGTCTGGAAAAGGAAGCTAGCCCACAGACCGCCAAACCACTGGAGATTTACCCAGGATTCGCGGCGGTTTCGGGAACCCGATACCTTGGGGGGTGGGGAGGTGGGGCTTACTGAGGAAGCAGGTCTTGCAGAGGTCCATGTCAGTACACTGCAGGCAGCGGTAGCGGTGCCAGGGTGCGATGCGCTCGCAGCCGTCGCAAGAGATCTCCACATTTAGCAGGTCGCAGTACCGTGCGATGAACATGTGCATCTGCGGAGAAATGAGCGGACACCCTGGTCAAGTCGCTGGAGGCAGTCATAAAACGGCACCGGGTCTGAGCGTGGCTATTGCTTCTATTTGCCTGACTTGGTGAATCTCCCTTGTAAACAGGACGGGCTGGAGGCTGACAGTATAAACAACAGTGTGGCTGATAGGTGCTCACAGGTCAAACGTCAAGTTGGGTGAAGGTGTATCTCATTATAGGGTTAAGCTCCATTTGAAGACTCACATGCAGGGAAGAGTAAATATTTAATTTCAAGCAAAGGCTGACACAGACCCGGCAGGTGCATTCATAGGGCTCCTGGGTTTATTACCTGCACCGCCTGTCAGCAAACATTTGCTTGGCTGGAGCAAATATGGTTCTATGTAAACTTGGATGTACAGATGGCCGATTTCTCAACAGGCACTCTAATCCCTATACAGTGATCCCCCGCCTATCATGGAAGTTACATTCCAGACCCATCAGTGACAGTTGAAAATCCGCGATATAGAAAGGCCGTATAAACATTTTTTAATAGTTTTAGCGATAAAATACCCCTCCCACATGCTTTAAATGGATGTAAACGTATTAAAACACACTTTGCAAACACATATGATATGTGGATGTCGAGCTAAAGATATTAGTTACATAATAATAATAATAATAATAAAATGTATATGTACACATCTCTCTCTCTGTATATGTAATGGAATTTGTAAAAATAAAAACATTTTAAGCTCAGTATGGGTACGATTGGGAGCCATCGAAGGGCAAAACGAAAAGTTCACAAAAAGTTTGCTCACAACAATCGAACCACAAGCAAGGTACATGATAGGCAGAGAACTGTGATGCGTCGGGGAAAAATCCGCAATACAGCGGGGGCGCATTAGCTGAACCGCGATATAGCGGGGGATCACTGTATATATTTTTTTGAAGTGAGATCCTCTGGGAAAGCCCAAAAGATTATCAGCCTTTCCAAGCATGTTATGGTCAAGTGTTATGAAGACTTTAAATGTGACTATCTTTCATGGTAATTTAAGATCAACTTAGCACACTGGTCTTCATCAGAGAGGCATAGCCCCGCAGAGGCATGCCAACCTTACCTTCCTCCGCTCCTCCGGGGAGCCCTGGACAATTTTGTCGTACCACTTCTCAAACATCCCATCCTGACACTCCTCCATCCACTCGCAGTTCCTCAGGTAGTCGGCTATCTCGTCCTCCTCGCTCCATTGGCTTGAAGGCCCAGAACAAAAAAATGGCGGCCTCATTTACCATCCCAAAACCTCCCACCATAGGGGGCACCACACATGGACCTTTATAAACCTGAAGGTCGCTGCTCTGAACCCCAGAAGAGACCCCGTGAACAGTCTATGGCACCAATAGTGACTGTGTTAATCGAGGAACTATAAGCATTTTAGAATAAAGATAAACAATATGGATCTACCGTCTCGCTCATTTGTCTACCTCTTGCCGAAAAATCTCCCCCCCCCAGTTCCTCCTACCTTATAGCTATATCATGGACGCTGATGTTCTCCTGGGCCATGGAAAGCAGGAGATCCGGCAGTTTAATGTCGAGAAAGAGCGGGAGGTCCTGCACTTCCCAGCTCATGTCAAGAAGGTGGAGAAGGCAGGTCTGCACGCAGGAGAGGGCGGGGAGCAGAGCCCTGTGAGGGACAAGGGATATGGACCATTAGAAAACCCGCTAAAACGGGCCAGCGTCCTGTTGCAACGCAACAATCAAAGGACCCTTACTTATCTCCAATGGACTCAAAGTTCTGGACGGCATCCACCAGCATCTGCACCAGCTGGTGGTATGACTGGCGGACTTCATCCTGCACCTCCTGCCCGCTGCCGGACAGCTGGGTGAAGTAACTGCAGGAAAAACAACAGCAATTAAACAGACGATGATGAGGACCGTGGGGTCTCTTGAAGTTCAGGCCTGATGTTCTTCAAACAGACTGATGTCAGACTAAGACTGCAAGATTATATGGTACCAACAGCTTTCTCACCTCAACTCTTTATTAATCCATTCTTGAGTACAGTTTTAATCAATATCTTTTACTATCTTGATGTGTCAAAATGCACACATTTTCTTTCAAAGGCAGCTAGTCAGACAGGCTGCAAAATATTAGACTACAAGTGCAGGATAATGTGTCCAGTTTGACTATAGAGAATATGCAGAGATTATGAACAAATGCAGCTAAAACCACGCGGCGACAGGCTACGGTCGCTGTCGGCGGGAAGCGGAAAGCTTTCCGTTCCAGCTCCCACCTGGTGAAGTCCTTCTGGAAGGCCAGAAGCTCCTGGAGGAAGAGGATGCAGGAGGCCTGGAAGAGGTGCGGCTCACCCAGGGAACACAGGCACCGGCGCACGGTCCGCAGAACCTCGCTCACGCTGAGGGCCTGGGCCTTCTTCAAGGACAGGAGCTGCAGGACGCTGCATATACATGCACAGGTCAGCGGCCAGCGCTCTTTATTCATGTGCTACGTGCCAGGCCTCACCATCACACATACGCTAACGAGCTTAGCAGTCAAAGACACAAAAAACAGTGATGCCCCAATAGCACATAGTGTAAAACACCCTCTGTCTTGATACAAAATTATATGACGACTATCATCAGCCCTACAGGCACACGCTGCATATGGTGCAGCATTTCGGACAGCCTGGTGATTAAAGTTAAGTTTTTTTTTCCAGATTATATGGAGGGCGATATGATTGCAACACCCAGAGCCGGATGGCACACCTGGTGTCGGAGATGGTCTGGTCCTTCAGGAAGTTCATGATATCCTTGAGGATGGGGAACCTGTCCTTGATGGACAAGGGAGGGCGGGACTCCTCGACAGACCTGAAGGAAAGCAGGCGTATGCGGCCCCTGCTGAACGGCGCTTTGCGATGCAGGCTGAAGGGAGAGGCCGGTTCTCCAGGCAGAGAGGCCAGACTCTCAGTGGAGCCTCGGTGGGGGCTCCCAGTAAAACTGCCCGGAGATCCGGGGTCGGAACCGCCAGAGGTCTGGACCACCGGAACGTGACTCTTTGAGGGGGCGTCTGCTCCAGCGTCGCTCCCACTAGCCTGGAGCCCGGACGTCGGACTGCCCTGGAAGTCACTCTCAGATACAGAGGTGGATCTGAGGAGCGGACAGGAGGCATCATTCCTGGGGGGGCCTTCGTCTGCTGCCGGGGCAAAGCAGGGGGCGAACTTGAGCAGGAGCAGGCTCTTGGCAATGCAGGCATCCGCTGGTGAGAGACGAGACAAGCGGTTTGGAGAACGAGGGGATGCGGCCACGGGATCACAGAGATTGAACAGAAAGGGAAAGGCGGGGCGGTGAAGCACCCGGCTGGCGGGCGGGAGCGTACCCAGCACCTCCGTGCTCACTTCCTGGACGTCCTCTTCTTTTTCCTCTGACGGATTCACTGCTCCCACCAGGTATCTCTGTTTCATCTCAAGCTGCAGAGCAAAAATAAAACCAAACATCCATCGTTAACTGCTCATCCTGGCAGCATATAAGACAGCTACAAAAACAGATCCTCAAGCGGGTATGTTTCCATGAGACAACAGCTGCTCCCCCAGGACGTGCAGACGGACCCCGCCAAGCACACTCACCATCCAGGTGCGGATGCCCTCCGCAAAGCTGTACACGTGAACAAAGTCCTCAGAGAAGCCGGACTTCCCACCCTGGGCCACTGCTTAGTAACAGAAAGGCAACATTTAGATTGGCTTTGATGGACAGTTTGTTACCCGGGGACCCCAGCACACACCCCATTGGACTTAAACTGATCTTCCAGGTTAGCGGTGCAAAGTAAACAGGCAGAAATGATCGAATTACCGTAGTTCAAAAGACTGCGTTGTAGGACCGGGGTGTGGTAAACCATGCAAGCCCAGATAGCGTTAACGGCCTGGTCAACCTTTGAACCTGTGACCACATCGTTTCTGGCAGCTTGCTTCCTACAGGCCAACATGAGTGCTTTCATCATGTCCTCCCCGCTATCCGAGGCGTCTTCAGAAGGCTCCCAGCTGGCGAAGTCGACAAGGAACTTGACAAGTTCGTCAGAGGGACGAGTGCTCACCTGTATGACACATGGAAACCAGACAATTACTCATTCAATTCAACATCCAATAAAACACAGTACTTATTTAAGTAATTTAAATGTAATAAATAACTTGAACTGCATTTGAAATATTTTTTTCATTTTACCAAAATACTCAGACAATCTTGTAACGCTTAAGTTTAATGGCCTTGCTCAAGGGAGTAAAATCACTCTGCTAACCCTGGGATTTGACCTGGTGACCTTCTGATCATGGGCACAGTATGCTAACCTGCTGAGCTACACACCACTAATTCTCATGTAGTTGAATCATTCATTTCCTTTCCACGTGCAGGTGGCGAGGCCTCGCACACCAGGGGAGAAGCACTGCTTCAGTGTTGCAGTGTCTCCACCCCAGAGCCACGTTACCTCACTTCCATCCTGAGCGTGCTGCTCTCCTTGAAGGCCCTGCCTGAACATGGGTTTCCACAGCGCAGAGGCAAGGATGTGATTCATCTTTCCTGCCGGGAGATCTTTTGCACTCCCAGTTTCTGCCAAACGACACACAAGCCCCTTACACATCTTTGCCTCAGGTGACAGATCTATTGTCATGGACAAGTGCACATGCCACCTTCCGCCACCCAGACCAGGACCTGGCAGGGTGCTCACCCTGGGGTGACTTCAGAGCCATGGTCCGCGAGGCCAGGCGCCCCAATAGCCGGGCCGTGAGCAGCAGCAGGTCAGAGATCCAGGACACAGAGATGTCAGGCAGCCCGTAAGCCACAACGGAGAACTTGTAGCCCCAGCCATTGTTGTTGTTCTCAGAGTGGAAGAGGAACTGCAGCTGAGGACCACCTCGGAAATTCACTCTCTGAGGGTGGCAAGAATGTACCCAGGTGTCAAGGAAGCAGGGATAAAGATGAGAAGCTCTGCAGGCCATACCCAGGGGCTGGCTGGTCATTTCTGGGGCCCCGGTCAAAGTCACCTTGGGTCCCCACACCTTCCTGCCCCAGGGTAGTGACAGTCTGTGGCTAACAGGGGGCACCCAAAACCTCAGTGGCCCCACATAAATGCGTGGGTTGACTGATGGCAAAAAATTGCTCTTACCTTGGGCCACTTATCCGTGCCGACCTTCAAGCCGTAACAAACCTTTCCTCCTCTGGCATCTGTGAATTCCAGGTAATCGTATCTATGGGGGTTCCAAAGACAGAAAGGCGTGTTAAAGAAAGAATGTCAAATATGTGGGGGGGCGTCCACCAGAAGCTAGCCAAGGATGAGGGCAGCAAGTCTGAAAGATATCCTCCTACACCACCCCCCACCCCACGCAAATTAGCAGTTTTTTCACTTACTTACAGATGATGTCGAAGAAATTATTTAAGAAGGCATGACTTGGAACAGCATGTTTATCCAAAGCAACGTACAATTCTGAGTGTCAGACTGGGGTTAAGGGCCTTGCTCAGGGGCTCATCAGTGACATCACAATGCCAACACAGGGATTTGAATCAGCAGCCTTCGCATCATGGGCACAGTGTCCTAACCCATTTAGCCTCACTGCACACACTGGTCCAACATTTATGAGAATAAAAACCACTGTACTGAAACAAGTGATTCCACATGCAAACGATTCTGATGACTTATCAGAAACTTCAGAAACTATGCAAAATTAAAGACCCAGGACAATTTGGGGGGGTAGTGGTGAAAATATCACTGATTACAGCTAAAGGCCCCTGTACCTTTTCTCTGTCTCGCATCTCTCGTCGAACTCCACTTCGAAGGACGTGGCCCCGGGGCACTTGAAGATGGTGGTCTCGTGCCGGCTGCTCTCGTAGCTGTGGGCCGACTCCATGCTCCAGGTCCTCAGCACCACGGGCTCCTGGGGCCATGACAGAGGCACAAACGGTCAGGGCAAGGTCCACCTGATTCTCACAGAGACCAACAGCACGGATCGTTGGGCTCCACAGGCAGATCTTGACTGGCGTAAATGCCCCGCTCCACCAGGCCAGAAAAACTCAGACTGACCCCCCCCCCCACACATCATGCAAGACACCTTGCAAAAAAAAAAAACCACATAAGCTAAAAACATACTAGCGATAAATACTAAAGGATACATATTAAATAAATTTAAAAGATGCAGCGCCAATTTGTCACCATACGTAGGCATGTCATCATTTCACATTAGCGCTTCTGTAAAATTTATCTTGAATATTTTTGTGTCTGGATTTACAAAAGTCAGTCTTACGCAAGTCAGGAGCTGCCTGTATTCAAATAAACTCAATATGGACGCCATAGTCCTATGCAAACACATGGAAAAAACAGACTGACTGAAACACAGTGGCACTGGAGTATGAACAGCAGAGTGCAGGATGGCGTACCTTCGAAAGCGCATCATCCTCATCTTTATCGCTGTACATTTTCTTCAGGAGCTCGATCAAAGCTGTGAAGTTTTTTAGCAGGATCAAATGAGCGACGTCCAGGGAAGAGAGTTCCAGAAGGAAGATGATCTGGAAGAGTAAATATGACCAAGTTATGCTGCAGCACACCCTACATGTGGAAATAACTCATACAGCTTAAAATTTAGTTCTTGAAATCTTGTGATACTGCAACCACTAGAGAGCAGCACCATTCAAAATAAAATAGTAGTTATGTGTTGAGTACCAGTTGCCTAGTAACCATGGCGAGGATAGAGGGGCTCAGCTTTTCCATGATCTCTGCTCCGGTGTACTTCTCTAGCAGAGAGGTCATGATGCCCTGGACGGCTGAGAGGAACCGGTCCACATCTAGGAGAGAGAGCAGGACGGGTCAATGCAGGAAGCTCCTCAGAGGTAGACAGTGGCCTGGGGAGGTGCCGAGCTGCTCACATCGCAGGAGGATGTCCCTGGCCAAGTGGCACAGGGCTGTGGGCCCTGCTTTGAGCTGGAGGTAGACCCAGGAGAGCAGGCTTCCCTGAAGAGCCCAGAAGAGCGACAGCAGCACCTTCCGGCTCTGACCGCCACTGCCTGCAGCCATCAGCGCCTCACACTGGGGGAGAGAGGAAGAACATCCATCCATCCATCCACAACAGGAGTGCAGTGAGGCTGAAGCCCCAGATGGGATGCTAGTCCATCACCGGAAACAGGGCAGGGGACACCCTGGATGGGATGCCAGCCCATCACAGGGCACCATCACACATCAAACCATACTTTTGTTACGAAGATACAAATTTTGACCTGAACATCTATGTAAACATCAAAAATATCACATTCACAACTGTTTAACAAGTAAGAAGCACTCAAGCTGCTCACTTCACGTGTAGCCACCAGCAGAAGCGTGTCCATCACATTCAGAACGGGCGAAACGTCGTGGTCCAAGGGTGCCCCCTTGAGGGGAAGCAGCAGCAGGCCCCGGGGATCCTGATGGCTGCCAGAAGAGACGCGTCATAGTCAACACCGCCAAGCAGGGGAGTGCAGCATGAGAGTGACGGCAGGTGGGGGCGAGACGGGGTCAGGGGCAGGTTGGTTCCTTGCCACTTACCTGAAGTAGTTACAGAGAGACTCAAAGGTAAGCTTCAGGGATTCAGGCTGATCCTCAGCGGAGATGTTTTTCTGGTAACACAACAGGGGAGGGGAAAATGGAACATCTGTAGGCCCTGCGTGGTACCTGGCAGAGCAGGATCGGCCGGTGGGCGGGCTAACATGTTCTCACCATCATGCTGAACAGCTTGTCTCTCCTGCTCTGTTTATCAGGGAAGAAAATTGCCGCCCCATCCAGGATGGCCTTCAGGGCCTCCTTCTTCAGCATCTGGTCGATGGGTGCCCCCTCCTCAGGGCTGTCCACCACTGCTCCAGACAGTCACAGAGGCACCGTTAAGACTGATTCACTAACCAACCCAAGTTACTCTCTTATGATTGCTAACCACCTATATAGGAGCAGGCATGGATGGAGATGGGCAACAAAAGTAAAAGGGATTATTCCAGCATGTTCTGTTGATTGCATTTGTGTTTGAATGACAGCTGCAAATTAATTACTCCAGTGAAGCCGTCAGTGCAGATCGGTATTTTTCCCCAAGTGGCATGGCCCAGACCCAGCGACTGTCTGATGATCAGCCCAATGAACTCTACGGCGAAGGTTCTCACCCTCGCACAGGTGGCTGTAGAGGCCCCGCACTGCCTCCTCCAGGTAAGCATTGGCACTGCCGGCCGTCCCGCACCTCTCCGTTGGGGCGCGCAGCACGGGGAAGCAGTTCTGCAGTAGCTGGAGAAGCAGGACCCTGGTCTTCACCGCCTCGCTTCCGCCGCTGGAGACATATGGCAAAGTACGAACTGTCAAACATAGCTGAAAAGGAAAAGGCTGAATAGCTTCCCACTGAGAGAGGAAGAAATGTGGTTTCATTTTATATGGAAGACAGGTCAAAGGAAAAATTATTTAGATGATGCCATCCAGTAAAAGCAATTAAATTACCAGCTTTAGCTAGATAAACAAGAAGTAGGTTAGATGACCAGATGAGGAGGGGGTCACATGGATAAGGACCTGTGTTACTCCCCAGGCCCACTGCCACCGGCTAAACAGGCCTTTATCAGGGCACCTACTAATTCATGAGTTTGCGGTAAAACTCCCAGAAGAGTGGCAGGCTGAGGCCGCTGAAGTCCAACAGACATGTGCTCTTGGAGTGGGAGGTGTCCTGAAGGGCCTGGGCGGGGAAAGCAGCCTGGGGTCAGGGTACAAGGGGCTACAAGCAGCACAGACAAACCGACTGATGGACCCCCCCCACCATACCGAAGGGAACGGGGGCAGCCGCGGGGCACTAGCGGGGCAGATGTCCTGTGTGAGCTGCTGGATGAAGTAGAGGGTCTTATTGAGCAGGCAGAGGGCCGCGGTGGGGCCGCCATCAGCGCCATCCTCTGGCGGGCTGAGCTGCTCCAGCTGCAGGCGCTCGGCCCCGGGGCACAGGTAGCCGCTGGCAGCGAGGTGCTGCACGCCCAGCCGCTCAGCTGACTCCTGCCTGGTGCCCAGGAACTTCACCATCAGGTACTGGGGGGCGAAACGGGGAAGGGAGAGGTGGGTCAGCCAACACATGTACTGGGGGGGGGTGTTGCTCAGCAAACCGCCCATTCAGATGCAAATATAGCTGCATGCAAATTGGGTGTGCAGAAATAAAGACGAAAACAAACTGCCTACATCTGTGTTGCATGGGTCCAATAAAGCAGCTACGACATAAAACTGTTTCACTCCACTATGTCTACCAACAGTCAGTTAATGACACTGCTCTTAAAACAGAAAGTTAATGAACGAAAAATCTAAATCTAAAATCTGGCAAATGGCTCTAACATCAGAAGCCTGACAGCCACTGAAATGTACACAGAAAGTGCGCTTAATAACCCGCAAGATCCCCTTTAAGATATTACCCTTCAGCAAAATAAATACTGCAAATTACAAAGACACCAAGCACCTTCCACTCATAGGTTCACTGACTGTACGACTATGAAAGTCTCAGTTCACTGACTGACTGAACGAACAAGTACGCCCCTACTGACCTGAGGTATCACTGCAAGTTTGATCACTGAATGAACTAACTACAGACTCAGACTCTCTCTCTCTCTCTCACACACAGTATAGTACATTGAAGTACTTCAATGAAATGAACTGTAGACACACACAGTACATTGAATCTTAGTTCACTGACTGACCCACGCAGTAGAGCACTATTTACTGGAATTAGTATTTTTATGCAGCGACATTTATAAACATGCAATTTATTATATGAACAATGAACTGTGTTAGCCTACGTTTTTAGCATATGCTAATAGTTCATTTTGTTGCTTGCTGTTTATATTGTTTGGTGGCTAAAGTTGTTGCAGTGTTATGACACTTTTCTAGCTTTAACATGCTATAGCTTCTTGTTTTTGAAGTGAACAAATCAGTGATTCAAAGATTCTAATCATTTTGGTATACTGAATGAAATTATTTGAATCACAAAAAATCATTTTGCACGTCTATTAGTGAATGGTTTGATAATAATTGACAATATCAGACAAGCAACCCGGTGTCGATATTTGACTAAATGGCGATTGTCGCCGTTGTCAGGGAAGCAGGCTACACATGGAACAAGATAACAGAAGAGGATTCAGCTTTCAGTTCAGCCTTTGAGCCTTCGTTTCTGCTGTGGGCAGCTATTATTCCCAAATAATAATAAAATACAGTATATTATTTTTCCATGAAGCCCAGTCCAATGTGTGTCCATGCAGGATATGAAAGCCTGGGGGTCAGGGGCACGTCTGGGATCCTGACTGCAGGTAGCATTTATGGATCCCGACAACGAGCAGTCCTCTCGGGCCGGGCCGGGCCGGGCCACACCTGCACAACCCGACACTGCTGCAGCTTGATCTCCGTGTCGTTCCAGTCATCCTCCAGCTCAAACCAACCCACAGGCTCGTCCTCTGTGAGCTTCGTGTTCTTGCTGCTGTGGGTTCAAAAGCGGCAGATTCAGGGTCAATCAGCACAGGGCCAGTTTATCGGCGCAGAGGCTGGAAGCTGCTTGCCATTTAAGGGTGAAACATTTGACGACAAGACCCAAATCACAGTAAAAGGCCTTATCCTACCTTTCTTTCAGGAACTGCCTGAAGTCCTTGAAGGTCCAGGTGTCATAGCCCTTGAACCGCTTGAAGTGTTTCTCTGCGCTGAAGGCGTCGGCCTCATTGTAGGCAAACACCAGCCCGAATTTGGCACCGATGGCTCCTTTACGCACCTGGGAAATCGACCCGGGAATGGCGTGGAATTAAATGGGAGACATCGGTACATCTGTCTTTTCAGCTTTCATCCCAAACACTGGCAAAGATGAGGGTGCATCTCGAAAAGCCTCGACTCACCCTGATCTTTATCTGAGTGACCTGGAAGGAGGTCTGCTCCGCAGTCGACAGAATGATGGTGGCTTTTTTCTTCCCGGTTTCCGTTAGGAACCCTGGGAAAGGCACAGTGGGAGGGGAATGTCACCGCATTGGGCATAACCAGAAGTCAGACTCAAAGCAGACTGAAGCAGAAACATTTGCAGGATCGGCAGACTCCGGTTCTCTGTAAAGCATCGCAACAGCTATAAATTTCATGTAACGTGCAAGACATTTGCTTTCATTTAGTTGTTAGACAATACAGACATCATGCTCATTACATTAAACTGTCAGAGACTGGTCATCCCTGGCCTTGAGCCTTGTGCTCTCCCTGACCCAACACTGGATAAGTGGTAGGAAGACCAACAATGGGTGGACAGAAGGAGGGAAGGATGGAAGACAAAGAGGAAAGCAGAGCGCACCATCCCCCGTCGAGGTTTCCACGAGCATGTTCTCCGGGCCTGACTTGTCTTCTTTGCCCTTCACATCACAAGCTTGGAGACAGAGGCGGAGGGGCTTCCCTGAAAAACAACAGGCAGAAGTCTGTTAACAGCCTGTTCATTTTCAGAACCACACATTGCAAGTTGGCTGCATTCTGGCAGTTTCCGTCAGAAGCACCTGATCGACTCGATAACAGAAATCAAAATAAAAATAAAAAATACAAGCATTCAGCATTGGAATCAAGAGCCACAGGATTTAACCTCAGCATACTTCAAAATACATGAAAGGCACCCTGGACATCTTTGCTTTAGCTAAACCCTTTGTGGTCAAAAGATCAAAGGGCACTACTACCGTTCTTGTAGAGGAGCTTGAGTCTGACGGCAGCCATGGAGGAGATCAGAGAGGATGCCTTGTACTGTCTGTCCAAGTGGTCACTAATGCTGGACAGGAACATGATGATCTTGGCCAAACTACCCCTGGCCAGCGCAAATGCCAGAAGGGTCAGCTCTGCCTCAGGACTCACACAGCAACTGACGGACACAGACACAACTATGTTACAGTTCATTCAGTTTACTAACCAGTACAACAAACATCTACTAATGTGGAACTGACAGTGCAGCAAGCCAAAAAGTATAGAATGTGATTATCTGAATGTTTGCATGCTGAAGTCCTAACTTGTTGACAGAATAGGTTTTTGACTATGGTCTGTTTTTCAGTTGGACGTACAGAGCACGCAGTCTAGAATGCTTTGTGTTCCACTGACTGTTCAACAAACACCAGTCATGTAACAAGGAATGATTATTATTACTCGGCTATTCTGAGGAGGAAGGCGTCCACTTCCTCCATGATGTTGGGGGAGAAGAACTTGGGGAATTCGGTGGAGCTGGGAGTTAAGGACAGTGGTGGCATGTGCTGCAAGGCTTTCCTGGAGGAGCGAGGGGGAATCAATTAGCCGACATCGGGAGGAGGGCCATAGGTGGCTTAGCAACGAAATCCAGCAAGCATCTAAAAACTCACAGGCACATCGTTCCATCAGACCCTCATAACCTCAAGAAATATCACTAGAAATTTTGCACTTCAGGAACTTTGACTAACAAAATAAATGCTGCACAATAATACATAAAATGAGAGATATAATGACTACTCCTTCATGACCTCAGGGTGCACATTCATGGAAAGGGACGCTGCTAGCGGCGGGTGTCGCTCACTGTGTGCTCTGGAGGACTGTCTGAGCCAGCGCCGGGTTGCTCTCCATGGATGCCGTCACCAGGGACGTCAAGAGTGACAGATACCAGATGGCAGAGGCATCCGAAACTGAGACCTCGGTGCTCTTGACGACCTGGTAGCCCATGGTCTTCAGACCATGAATTCGCGTGTCACAACCATCACTCAGGCAGCGTTTAATGTTGATCTGGACATCTGCAGTGGAAGGTGGGAACATCAGAGCGAGTCGGGCAACCACACACATAACACCGACAGTGAGAGATCAGCGAAGGACTGCTGACCTTGGGGACTGCAGCAAAACTATTAGCACTGAATGTGCCGACGAAATAACTCATCCTCCACTATGGAAAATTAATCCAATGCGATCATCCCCATTATTTCAGCAGTTGTCTCTTCAGTTGTGGTGTGCTAACTTTGAATGATGACTATAGTCTAAATATTGGCTGGCAATATCGACCATAAATGACACATTGAACCAAAGTTTAGGTCTGGATTTTTAACGAGCATCAGCTGATACTGATACGTTAACTAATATATTGTGCATCTCTAAATCTCTAAATGAGGTCAAAAGGAATGCAATACAAAGTTCAGCATGCAGTGGAGTGAGATTAACAGGAATGTATACAACATTCAACATGTAACTGAGTGAGGTCCAGAGAAGTACATATAGGACAAGCTTCGTGTCACAGCTAGAGGGAGCGGAGGAGCAGCAGGACTTACAGGTCTGTGTGATGTTGGCATTCTCCAGTAGGGCCACATAACCAGTGACATTGCTAGGGATGCGGATCTCTCGGATCTCCTGCAGGCACAGCCGGCTGTTCCCCACGGCCACAGACACCAGCTGGGGCATGTAGCTGTGGTCATTGGAGGCCACTGCAATGGCCAGCCGCCTTAACACCACGCCCGGCTTCATCTTTAACCTAAAGAAACATCACAGAAATATGCAGGTGTATCAGACATTCCCATTACCATCCCAGCTTTCAGACCTGCGTGTCACAATAATTATCCAGTTAATTTTTCAGTTAATGCAACCTTACCTTATCCAGTGTGACCGGGCGCTCCCATCCGACTGCCAGAAGGACACAGTTTCCCCGTTTGTCATCTTGTAGATGTCTGCTGCGTTGGATGACGCCTCGATGAAGCTGTAACACGGGTTGATGATTTTGACCTTGTCCGTGTCAGGGTCGTGATTCTGCTCCGCTTGGTACTGGATGTCTAAATCTGCAGAGAGGGAAGCAGAGGGGGGGGTGCAAGCCCACTTACATAAGAAATTTACAAATGAGAGGAGGTCATTCAGCCCATCAAGCTCGTTTTAGGAAGAACTTAATAGCTCAGAGTTGTTAAAATCGTATCTAGCTCTGTTTTAAAGGACCATCATTCTCATTCTCGTAGCCCTATGTTGAACCCTTTCCAAGGCAGCAATGTCCTTTTTAAGGTATGGTGACCAAACCAGCACACAATATTCTAGGTGGGGTCTTACCAAG
>JAODLD010000113.1:30670097-30702498 GCA_026781065.1 Mormyrops boulengeri
CCCCCCCCCCCCCCCCCCCCCCCCCCCCCCCCCCCCCCCCCCCCCCCCCCCCCCCACCGAAAAGCACATCATCAACACAACGTAACAACACAGGCAACAGCAAAGATTTATGCACAAATATTAGTCATTCCAAGTAAGTCACTGGTGTGGAGGCGTACATTTAAGACATGTATGCAGCAATGAATGACTGATGAGATTTAACGTGGTTAGTGGGAATCAACATGTACGAGCGCCCACGCGTCCGGCCAGAACAGAGAATGTGACCCACCCATCAGCACCGATAAATCAACAAGGGGTCACCTGATCTTTTTAGCTGAGTGTCAGGAAAATATCTCCAGCACGGAGCCAGCACGGGGGACGTGAAAGGTGACTGTAACCTGACAAAGCGAATGCTTTTCAGGACTCAAACCAGTGTCCGGTTCAAACAATCGCCGGCTAACGGAAGCATGAGCCTGATGTTTATGCCATTTCCAAAATGCTAAAATGGCCCAGAACACCGTTCATATGGTAATATAACAGATAGCAACCAGGTGACCAACTCTAAAGGGTCAATAACCACACCAGCCCAATTCCATATTAGATTCCATCCTCAGCTGGCATGTACTTATCCATCCAGCCACTCAACTGGTACAGCCGGGGTGGGGGTGTATGAGGGAGAAAACCTGCATAACACAGGAGAACATGCAAAAAAGCAGAGGCGGGATTCAAGCCCCTAGTCCTTAAGATGCAAGGCAGTAGTGCCACCCCCGTAATTTATGTTTGGTAGATGCCAGTGGGCTCACGCAGGCTCACACATCATAAGTGGCCGGCAGCACTGCCTGCACGAGGAGGGGGAGGGCGAGGGGTTACCCAGTGGCTGGCGATTATCTCCCCGCAGTAGTTCATCAGGGTGCTGGCGTTCAGCTCCTCCGCCGTCTGGTAGAAGCGGATGCAGTTCCTCACGTTCACAGAGGACATTACGGCCTTCTCGCACCTGCGTGGAGGAGGGGCCACACCTGAGCACTGGGCATCTGCCTGGGTCCGGGGCGGCCACAAGGCGGTGGTGCCCCCCCCATGGCAGGTACCTTTCCCGGAGGAGCTGCAGCTGGAAGCGGTTGGCCAGCTTCATGAGGTCGATCAGGAAGGTGTCATCCTCGCTGAGCTCCAGCTCATCTGTGTAGGCCCAGCGCAGCATCGCCATGGCGACATTGGGCTTCGTGTCTGCTTGTGGGGGGGGGGAGGAGATGTCTATCACACTATCCATTTTACCATGCAGAAAGAGACACTCTGACTTTCCCCAGCGAAGCCCAGGCCCCGAGCCTCCTAAGGCCTCACCGGACAGGTCGAGCTCCGTAACGGCCGTCAGGTTGGACAGGCTCCAGACGTCGCTGCGAGCTGCCAGCACAAACTTATGAGCGCTGTACATCTTCTCGCCAACCTTTACCTTCAGGTCACTGAAACACAAAACCCATATCTTAATTCTAACTGCGCCCTGGCGAGATTCAACCCCCAGGAACCCCTGACTGCTTTCATCCAATAAAAATAATAATAAAAAGCCATGGGCGAGAAAGGCGACCACAGCCATCAGCGCCAGGTAGTCCCATGACCCGCCGGCACTCACCAGCTCACATACAACTGCAGCAGGGCAGCCATACTGCAGACATTACGGCCCTTCGCTCCGGGACAATGTGTCAACACCTCCCAGCAGCCAGGATGGCGCTCACCTGTACTGGTCCTGCTGGTAGAGCTCAGCCACGATGGCCAGCAGGCGGCAGATGAAGGAGTCGCTGCCGCTTTCGCGCGCCGTCAGCAGGGTGCAGCGCTTCTCTGTGTCGGCCAGCTTCTGCTGCATCTTCACGTACTCCTGCCGCAGCAGGGCAAGGTGTTTCTGAAGCTTGGCCACCTCCTCTGCCGGGGGATGCGGAGAGTGTTACTGGAGGGCCACTGTACCCAGTGTCCCACCACCTTTCTATCCCCGCTGAATAACTGGGTGAGTAACTGACAACTAATAAGGGTGTGAAACCTGCTGTGGGCGGGATCAGAGCTTGCTGCCAATCAGCGGATTAAGTGGCTGATGAAAGAACCAATCAATGAAGGACTGCACACAGTAATCCCACCTCCCCTGCCATGGGTTGGTTCAGAATTTACTGCCAATCACTTCCATCTTTAACCTGATCAGTGTCTGACTGCACATGGTAATCCCACCCACCGTGAGATTTCAAAACCACCTCCTTACTGTACTTCAAAACCAGCAATTTCACGTTTATCTCTTTCATATCATGCACCTATGGTCAGATCTCATTTACTTAATTAGTTCCAAAGCAAGTGAGGCAAACAGCGCACTGCAATCATACTTGCTGTCGAGGAGTTTGCTAGGCATAAGTGCAGCTAGGCTGAGTTTCCAATGAATGCTCAGGTATCAGTGAAAGCAGGAGCTACAGGAGGTCTACCAAACAAAGCCAGAGCTGAATGAGGCAGCAATTCAAATCTGCCGAAAGTGCAACATTCAGAACATGAGCCATTTCAGCCCACAGTTCCAGGTGACAGTTTACGACATACTTGTGATTCTGTCTTACTCTGCCTTTTTTGTAAAGGGGTGAAGGTCCAGGGGTATTTAACACCGTTAAACATTGAGCTAAACTGACAGGCAGCACTGGAACGAGTACAAAAAAGCAGTCAGGTCTGGCGGGAGGAGGCTCTGACATCCACACCCACTGAGAGGTGAGGAGCCAACATACAGCAGAAAACTGCTTAAACAAGCACCGGCTGGCTCTGAACAGCGGCTCTCACTACCCACAGAGCACAACTTCCTGCGTCCATGAGAAAGTGCTTTGCAGCCTCCACCAGGGGCTCTCAAGTAACTTTTACATATAGACCTGATTCCACAGGTCAGTAGATCAGGCACGCAGGTGCTGGAACAAACCAAAAACAAAGGGCAGGGGGTGACACATTAGGACATTTACACAGCGGTGCCTGCGTTAATCACGGCCTTCTCGATGACATGCCCACGCTGGCCAGCTGCCTGTGCTTTCCTGCATTTGCTGCAAGTAATGCAAAGGTAGACAAACGCAGCAAATGCACAGGATGTTCCTGCAGCGAGGTACTCGCAGGAAATGAGCCCCCCTCTAGGCCTCCCAGAAGAGCACGGTCACAGGAAAGACAAATGCTGCACCAGCAAGAAGCAGCCACCCCCCCCCCGACCCGACCCCCCCGGCGCAGCAGCAGGCTGTCCAACAGTTAGACTGTACTTTGTTACTCTGTATCCATCGGGGTCATAAAACACACCCTGAAGCAAAAGCATCACCTCAATAGGCAGAAGGCAAAGAATCAGTGTGCTACCATCCTGCTTATTAAAAATGGCTCACGCTACAGTAACAGAGCAAATGGTGCCAGAGAGCATCCTAAAGGGTTTAGGGGCCGGGGGGCCAGGACATAAAAGGCATTTTTGCCTAATATTACCGACACCTCACCAGGTGGGGGAGAGGTGAATCTCGCTGAGTTTGCTAGCGGAATGACGTTACATAATTTTTAAATTGTCTGTGGAAAACATAACAATTTGCAGGCCAGATTTAATGATGCATTAAAAATGTCGCGGGCCGTATAAAAGCGTCCTGCAGGATGTATCTCGTCCACAGGCTGGTACTTTGAGACCCCTGGCCCAGTAGAAGCATCTTCAATATTTTAGCCCTTATTACCTTTTATTTATTATTAATCCGGTGCTGCCAACTTTGAATACTGACTAAAGTCTAAATACTGGTTGGCAATACCAACCAAAATTGACATACTGGTCAAACTCATACCAATATCTTGATTTTTAAGGATCAATGGCCAATGCAGGTATGTTGGCTGATATATTGTCAATGTGACTTTTATAAAGAATCAGGTAATTATCCCATCTTCAGGAACTCCAAATCTACCATTTCCTATTTAAATTATTATTAATAAACTGCTGAAGCAAGTCATTCGCTGTCAGGCAGCGCGTTTACAGCTGCCTCCACGGCCCAGATTTTGCTCTATTATCATTACATCCTGTGTGCACTTGTCACAGCGGCTTTGGAATAGAGCTGAGCATGGCAGGAATGCTGCAGGCATGCAAAGATGCATCGTGAAGAATTAGGCATATAACAATATGTGAGAGGAATAGCAGTACAATTTTTTGACAATTCAAATAGTGGAAATAACAAATTGGAACAGCAAAAGAGCTCATTACTGTGCTGCTAATCTTAGTTTTTCCTAGCTGTAATTGCTTTATTTAGACAACAGAGGGCCTGCGTCCACGCCAGCAACCAAATAATGCAAGCTGCAGAAGTAATGGCAAGGACAGTGGACAAATAGCTTTACTTTTAAGCCTGACTACAGCCTTCATAAATGTTCATAAATGGTTATTAGGAAAAAGCCTATTTGTTACGAACTTTTTAATTTTTAATGAAAGGAATATTTTAGTTAACAGGCTACTATTCTTTACTCCAACCTTTATAAATATTTATAAATAATTACTGGTTATTAGGAAAATTAGGGTTACTTTTGTTTACTTAAACTAATATTTAAGTTGATAAAGAATGAGAAAATAAATATTCCGGTTTTTGGTAATGAATATCGTTGGAAAAACAAATCATAAACCCAATATAGTGGATCGAAGCGAACTGTGAATCGAGTGAATATCCGCATGCCTATGATATATTGATTATTAAGGTACCAGGGGTAAAATGCCCCTTAAAGATACTCCTACATCTGGGATGTGTGCATTTGCATTTCTGAAACTTGGATGGCAGGGAAGGCGATGTACCAACCCGCCCATAATTCATTACGAAATCTGGCCTGCAGATACATCTATCATTTTCCACAGAATAAAAGATGGTGTAAGGTCATTTCACTAATCAGCAACACCCACCCACCCCCCAGAAGAAAATCATATAGCGTTTCGCTTGTGCTTTTTTTCCCTGCATAAATCAATAGTTGGCCTTTTGACAATTTACACTGGCTTGCTCTCCCTGTTTAATAACAATAACAATAAACGTTAGATTATACTTTGTATTCCATTAATTACTTGGAATTTCCTGGTAATATGTGGAATTTTTTCCAGTTAAGTAAAAAAAGGTAGATTTTAGGTAATCATAATCAAATAACCGATTAATCCATTCATGATAAAAAATAAAGGTTTCTGATGCATCAAATCATCCCTTCAAATAATCGTTATCAAATCGAATCAATTGGGGCAAACGATTTACATCCCGACCGCGCACACAAGCTCAATTAATACAATTAATAAATGTTCCGTGACAGAGCACTGTATGAAAAACCGCGATACAGACCAGCACACCACCTCCCTAGACACAGATCCTGCGGTGCCAGTCTATGGCCTAAGCTTGTTTTTCGTGCTTCTCTCACCCTTACACCACAGACTGGGCAGGAGTACTGCTTATGAAGACTGGCTGCAGTGGAAGCTCTAAAGGAAAGGCCAGATATATCAAAGAGGTGATAATGAGGCAACCTATGGAACTGAAACACTTAAAAATCTGCCAGTATAACCCAATTAGCAACCAACTTTTTCCAAACTAAGCTACAAGAACCACACTATTGCTAGAGTGATATGGTAAACTGCAATCAGAATATTACTCAGTACCTCAACAGGTTAATATGAATGCAAACACCCCTTGCGCACAAATCTGATGACCCTAATTTCCTTAAAAACCGCTTTAATGTCTCGGGGCCCCTTTATTGCTGTTAAACTCGTCACCTCGTGATTTCGCACTTCATGCCAGCATGGCTTCAGAAATGGTGCGCAGTAATGTTTTACTGTACTTCCAAAATACCTACGACCTAAACCCACGGAGTAATCCGACAGGAACATGTCATCCTCATTTCTCATAACTTAGCAAGCTGGACAAATAAACTGGAGAAGCACATTATATACCCTGCTTAACAAACCAAGGACGCGTTTGCTGCAAAGCAATAAAAGCTAAGCGTTAAAGCAATAAAGTTCTGCATTACCAAGTTGGTCATACAAGGGATTTGCTGCCTGGTTAATGATACGCTCAGCACTGAGCTGGCCTACCACACAAACGGTACTCCCAACCATTACCGCTCACTAAACCCCAAGCTTTTTACCCCCTAGTACCTAGGATACATTTCTATTACTTAAGCCCTGCTATAAACAATTGCCACGGATCTGCTGCCGTACTACATATGTCATAACTGTAAAAAGGAGCACCACCCCATGAATCGACTAAACCTAACCCTCGAACCCTAATCCTAAAACTCCAACTAACGGTAACCCTAAAACTCCATCTAACCCCTGCCCTCGATGTCCGCCTCAGAGTAACCCCACTGCAAAGCCCATACCAACGGGTTTATAGCAGGGTTTCCGGTTTCACGCCGTATGTATCCAGCTGATAAGACTGATATGCTTTTAAAAACAATGTATCTTTTATTAAAAGGCTGAGCACCGCTCCGGAGGTTGTTTCGGTTTGATAGGAGACGCACCCACAAGTTGGCGGAGCGGTTCCGCTGGAAAGGAACGACCCGTCCCCCGTTTAACAGTCTCTCATCATCCCCATTATTATTTACTATAATACCAGTTATTGTGACTGCTTCGTATTTGCACCTGAATCCGTAATGACTAACGTCTAACACTGCGAGTCCCATCCCACAGCCCGGCTGCACCACCCAAGCCGTCACCCGCCTGGCCAAAAATGAACGCCGCCGAACCGAACCGGGCCGCCCTGAAACCAAACGGTCAGCCGAGCCTCCCCGTCCCCCCCGACACCGATCCGGAGCTGCGGCGATCCGGCAGGGCGGCTGTCGCACATCCAAAAGACGGCGATCCTGTACCTTCAGCCATGTTGGGTCCGGGGCTCTCCGACTGCTATCGCGAGAGGACGCGTGAGCTAGAGCGCAAGCGGAGTACGGTTAGGGCAGCGGCTCGCGGAGGGGGCGGCGCGCGCGAGTGTAGCCGGAGCGTCTCGGGTGTCAGAGTAGGACCCGCTTGGGATTCAACACATAAAAAATAAACCTTAAATTAACATATGGGGAAGTCCTACAATACAGAAAATCCCTTAAAAATGCACCGTCTGTTTTTCATACTCCCTGGAAATCTATTTGGGAAACGCATTTAATTAAGCGGCACGGTCCGAAGAGTGAGGCGTGAAACATAACGGGGACATTTTTACAGTGTACTTTCAGATACCAGTGTGAAGCGCCCCCCCCGGAACTATAAAGCTTTCAAAATAGAAACTGAACAGTAATTAACGTAATCAGACGCACTACAGCCGTCCGGCAGGTGTAAACAGTCCATTTTAAAATTTTCATTACGTAGTAATGTCGAATTCCCTTTACCTCATATCAGTTATACAATCTAGTAAACCAGATTTTTTTGCACAAGCATTGCATAATCAAGTGCTTGATTCTTCGGAAGCCACCATTTAGATTATCCCTCCCTACCAGTCAGTGTCAACACTCGAACATTACTCAGTAAACACTCAGACATTACTCACCTCGGAGAGCAGCTCAGACACGGAGATCATTTATGCAATCAGATTACAGTAAATAAATCAAAATTCACCATAATTCCCATCATTGTCCTTGCCAGGAAATACAATCCTCTTGGAGACTTCACAGAGAGTACGTTTCAGATTGTAGTATTAATATTACAGAATTACCACCGCGAATCTATATTGCATTAGCTGTTTTTAGTGGAAGCACCCTCAACTTTTCGGAGTTATGTTCTTCAGATTAAGTTTTCAGTCAATTTAAAACAAGCTAGACAGAATTACACAAAACAAGAATTGGAAAGAAAATTATATTTTGGAAGAACTCACTACAGAAGGTTTCCATGACATGAAAAATATACATCAGTATTTTGTCTATGTACAATAGGCAAGAAAAACTGCAGTAGTCCTTCAGTGGCAGCATAAAATGGGGCAAAAAATAAAAAAAGTGTTCATGTACAACAGACCAACACACTTGCGAACATCTTTGAATTTCAAAAAACCCAGGACTGCCTATATGACCACCTACAGTTAAAGTATATTTTAAGGTACTATGTAAGAATCCACAAAAGAAAAAAACTTTTCAGAGGGCAAGTATGAGGAGAGCTCCAATCTTCAGCTTTTCAAATGCACTGATTGCAACAAAGGGTTATTGCTAGATGAACCTTTTGGTCTTCCTCATTATCCTGGTTGGCACTCGTGCTAGAGTGGTGTGGTGTGGTGCAGTCTTTCCACCTTTTAAACTTCTGTTTAACGCAGAATATATTTACTGAGCAATTTGACAGGAGGCACTTTTGAAAGACAAATTAAAACTCAAAAAAAAATTCTTGCGACATGCTGCATGTCTGATGAGAATCGCCATTTCCACAAATTCACTTTAAACAAAAACACACAGAAGGTGTAATCCCATCTTTGTTTTTATGAACACACTGCCCCCACCCCCAATACAGAGAATGAGAACCTTGTGCTTCTGCAAGACAAAATAAACTCTGAAATCCCGAAGAAGTGAGAGCAAGAGGAAATCTATCATGAGACACATGCTTCACCTTTCAAAAGACACCTCCCTCATTTAGGTCAAGGAGAGCCACACAAGCCCAGGCAGAACTTTCTGGACCAAAGTAGCCATGTTTAAAAAACCTAAAAACTCTCCCCACCAAGATCCTTTCACTAGTCTTGTCAAAATAATTTGTAACAGAAGAGATGCACACAAAAGTAAAAAAAGAATGAGAATCTTCAAGAATCAACACGATTCCTGTTCCAACTAAAGATGCACTATTTATTTGGTACTGTGTGTGTTGCCGGGTGAATATGAAATATGAACAGTTTATATATTATCTGTTTAACGTTGGTGCTATGTACACGTCTTTACAATTCTTCCTGAAAATTGAAGCAGTTCATAGACTTCAGAGGAGGGAACAGAGACTTTTGGGGTTGGCACTTGCTCGGCCTCGCGTCACCGCCACTACCAGCCGTCTCGTTCTGATGCAGCTTATTTTGCCAGCATGTGTCTGGCGACGTTCGATAAGAACAACTCTGGCGAAAGGTGGGCAGAGTGCAGGAAAACAGTGCCATGATTCTCAACCGGAGACCTGTAAATGACAAGCATACACACTCAACAATAATCGAGGTCACACCACGTTTAATCAGCCGCCAACCCAACTCACGCAGAAACACCATGTTCTCGATGACACTGAAACACAGGATGCTACAGACATCACCAAAAGGCTTGTCTTTGTATCATTTCATCCATATATAAGGCTGGGCATTTTACTGGAACAGTTGGAAAGTTAAATACTGTTTTCAAGGGCATAGCAGAAGAGAGGTCCACTTGGGATTCAAACTAGCCACCTTCAAATCAACATCCTTAATTGCAACGCTCCCTGCAGCCCCAAAAGTGTGGGTGGAGCCTTAGAGATCAGACACTGAACTCAGTACCTCACTCCGTGCTACGAGCGCTCTGCAGACCACACCAACTCCCCACGTACGGGGGGGGCCGCCACCTCAAAACTGTGCCTGTGGATGGGCCACAGCTGAAGCCAATCCTGCTTACCCTGAAAACAATGAAGCTACTAGCTGCAGGATGAGTGTCACTCAAAAGCAGTCTCTTGGCTCTTTCTAACACATCGGGCAACTTTCCTTTTGAATTCTCCATTTCTGTCTTCTCGCCATTCTTTCTGCGGGACAAAACGCAAACAGCCCATCACACAGCGGGCCTTCACAGGTGTAATAGTGTATTAAAAAAGGAAACATTATACTAAGCACTGATTAAGGCTACAGCCAAAGCTCCAAAATAAACCTACTGCAGCATCTACGTTTGCAGGCGAGTCTCCGTTGGGATCTGCTAACATGGATATGACGCTAATCATGATGGTTTCCACCGTGTGGATAGGGAGCCAGCGTTCCTCTGGTTTCTCATAGCCGTATTTGTCTTCTCCAGGCTCATGCAATATCGAAATACATACATCGCCGTTCTTGTCAACTAGAAGTGAGAGTGGAGGCAAGGGCATTAGGAGTGAAGGTATCATTATTAGTCCGGATGGTTCTAAAGTGCTCCATCACTTACCGTTGGGGTGCCATATTTCAGTGATGAATTTCATTTTGGGCGGTCTGAGGGGATAGTCTTTAGGGAACGTAAGGTGTGCTTTAAACACACCTCCTTCACTGTCGATGAATGGAAAGTGAGCATTAATACATGTATTGAAAAGGAAAAAAAAATAGTCCCAACTACACCCCACAATGAACAATTTACTGAAAGTACATAAATGGGCAATAGAATTTGCAAAGTGGATCTCCCAAAATTGAGGTGTTGCAATGTTATGACCTATTAACGTGAAGTTCCCAATTCTCCTTTGTACTTACTACAGGGTATCGGGTGGGCCAATGATTAGAACTTCCCATCGATAGAGGTCGCTGTCATCTATCAAGCCTGCAGAGAAGCCCTCTACTGGGTTCTTATTCAGCTCTGAAAGGAGAACAGAAATTTACAAGCTGCACTGTGCGACAGCACTATATATTGTCTATTTATTTATTCCTGAAGCTGAAGTCCCAGGAAACAGGCAGGTAGGCAGGCAGGTAGCTGCTTTAGCATTACCAGCATGTTTGAACATGTTCTCCTTGCCTTGTCGGGGCCATCGGAAAAGCATACAGCTAGGCCGTCTACAGGTCTGAAAGCCTCTCAGGGCTACCATAAGCAAAGAGATCTTAGCAGAGACACAAAACCTCTGCCACCACTGCTAGCATCGGCCATGCTGGAAAATAAAATCTGAAGCAGCACAGAAAGGATCAGTATCGCAAAGGGTCGCAAATGACAGTTTAGACACCAGAAACTGGTTTGAGAATCTGGATACAGCCAACAGGAAAGATCAAGAAAAGTTACATCATCATCGCCATCTCACTAAGGGAAATTAACGTGGAATAATGCAAGATTTGCATGTTGCAACCTCAACCAAAGCAGTGGAAAAGGGTTTACACTTGTTATTCAAGGTGTCTCTTCAGAACACCAACTAATAGGAACAAATATACAGTAAGAGGATTTTTCCAGTGATTTCAGCTAATGAGTCCATTTCATAAGTGTAAAACAGGTGCCAACTGCTTTAGTAAACTGCAAAATACTAAACAGCAAAAGTTTATGCTTTTATCTTTGACTACACTTAGTTATGCCCTACGACAAAAAATCATAATAGTATGATTTATTTATTAAAATCAGATTTCAGTTTGCAGTCCATTGAATTAGTCATCTTTTAAATGTTCTTTTTAAGTGGAATCTGTTTAGGATGAATTCTATGGGAATTTTAAGCATAATTGGAAGAAATAATGAATTAGTATTGAAAACAATGACTTATGAATAATATCCCGAAAATGATCGATATCGACCAATATGAGAAAAATACATATTGCATTTTGCCATATCACCCAGCCCTACTTTCCAGTTTTTAAATGCACTTTTGATGGCTGCAGGCTTCTGTTTTCAGAGCCATTTGGCAAATAGGTTTTTAGAATTAGACAGAGCAATGTCATAAACTGAGAAAGATGCTTTATTTGATCCATACAACACAGATATCGGTATAATTTTATATTTATTTTTATCTTGACTTCTGTTTGGAATAAAGAGCAAGTCTATACTGCGTAGCTGTAGTTGTATATTTGCATATACAATATATAACTGTTCCAATAAGTGTTTCTGACATCTCACATGCAGCTCAGACTTACAACTGAACATTTAAAACACTTTACACAATTGTGTGTGTGTATTGCTTGTATTGCTCTTGTATTGCTGTTCTACCTAAAAATACAGATATGATTTCTGGCCCATTTCATTATGAGGATTATGAATATCATGTAAGAATGACAAAACAACAAGCCACGTAACCTCCGGGAACCCGAAACAAACGATCCATCACCTTGTGGTCTATCATCACTGTGACTGTAAATAAATCTTACTTCCATTATTACGGTTACTGAAAAGTAGGTCATTAAAATGGACAGATGGAATTAAGATCAATGGCTAAACTGGTTTTCCTAAAGACCATAAGGACAGGAGGGTTCACCCCACGTCAAGCTATACCAGATGGAAACTGAGCCAAGGCTGAGGGTGTCTGCAGTCAAAAAGTGGGGCACCTGATTCAGCCTGATGGCTACACATACAAACGTGTAACTGGAACACTGCTGGTGTACATTCCAGAAGAACCATGCTGGACAATCCATACAGGACGGTAAACCTGAATGCCTCCAGG
Source organism: Mormyrops boulengeri (assembly GCA_026781065.1). Lineage (NCBI taxonomy): Eukaryota > Metazoa > Chordata > Actinopteri > Osteoglossiformes > Mormyridae > Mormyrops > Mormyrops boulengeri. The sequence continues at coordinate 30,682,297 of JAODLD010000113.1, forward strand.
AAAATACCCAGGTGCGCAAATGGGATGAATGTGACAACTAAGCAATGAAATGTAATGTAAACGGCATGTTTGCAAGTTAAAAGGCTAATGATAGCACCCCTCAGTACTGCATGTTATTCAGAGCACGCAGATGTGTTTGATAATCTGGCTTAAAGGTCAGATGAAAAACAATAAAAGTGCAGCAAACACGGGGGGTCACTCTCTAAATCCCACTGACCATGCTGAATGAATCACATTACACTCCCAACCTGGTGTGGAATCTTCAGATGTTTTCTACCAAATTTAAAGACCTTTGCATTTAGCTGGAGAGAGGAAAGTTTTCAGCAGTGAATGTGAAAGCAAACCTGGTCCTGCGCCAAAGTTTGGGATTAGTCATAAACTGGCACCTGTGTACAAATAAAATACCTAAAATCAATCTATAAGACAGACTTAAGTATCCTTCAGTGAACCTTGCCAAGAATCCAGGGAAAGGATCATCAAACCAGTCCCCATACTTTTAAAAATCAGTAGTGAAAGCAAGTAAAATTGTCTGTAAGCCTTGCAATTTCTTAAGGACTCCAGATTCAGTGTAAAGTTTAAGACCTAAAAATGATACATACAGAATCAAGAAACCATTCACTGTTGGGCCTTGGTACTGTGGCAGGGAACCGCGGTTCTGTTTGTAATGGGCTGCCACATGAAGGCAAACCCGACTGCTGCCTGGGAAAACTCCTCAGAACTCCTCCTTAGAATTGCATTCATTTCTTTGATATGGTATGGTAGTCTTTTCAGAACAGGCAACTTAAACCCAACAAATACAGATCAACGCTGACTGAGGTAGCAGAGCATATCACATGCTACTGTTTTGATAATATCATAGAGAAGATACACACTTCCTCCGAGAAAAGTCGGTGTCGGTGAAATAATTGACAGCTTGGCAGCCACAACATGTTTTTAAGAAGTAGATATTGTGGATAAACAAGATAAACAGCTCTTTTCCATTGCACCAGGTACCATACTTTTGGTACTTTCTCATAGTAGGTGAAATAAGTAGGTAATTCACTTGCAGATCAACAGCAGTATCAATATTTTTTGCACCGCAAATGTAACCTTTTCCTAGGGTTTCACTCGTTTGCTGTTTGTAGGTGTATCAGCGGACGCCTTGGGCCACTTCTGATTGGTGAGAATGACTGTCACACAAGGAGGACAGGCTGAATTTGTAAAACTATTATCACGACAGTTTTAAGCCTTGGGTCAGACATGCCATACGATGCATATCCTAAATCGCAGCCTTTGCAATATGCTAATCACGTCGTTTCAAATCGTGATTGATTGTTTATTTTGCCTCAAATCACACTTAACAGGAATATTATGTCATTTTGACAACACTTTGCATTCTTCTACGCAACATTGATGCAGGCAGGAAATATACTTGCATTTTACATAAACAATTTATTCATTGAATTTACAGCAAATGTGCTATATCATGATATGTATCGCTATTGGGATATAAAAGATATCCCAATATTGGTATAGGAGATTCTGGTCATATCGCAAAGCCCTGCTTGGGGATCGCGCACAGGTAGTGTGCGGAAACGGTAATCACTGCAATGATTATGGCTCAAATGATGTCGGCTTATCAAATTCCGTCAATTTTATTTGATGCATCTGGCTACTTATACTTTCTGCAGTTTAAAGTCCAGCATGCAGCAAACTGTTGCGGTACACTGAAAACTTTTGCAAATGCAAACTGGATATACTGCAAACCTATTTCACCACTCAAGCTTTGGCGTAGAGTAGAACACACAGAATGCAAGAGTTTGCAGTCACAGACACCAGTAATTAGGGTATCCATTTTCAATCTCAAAAAATATAAGACAACCAACATCCTGTATTGGTTAAAAATTGAACACAGCATTTTTTTTTATTACAGGACAGGAGACAGTGCTACCAGTAAAGCCAAAGCTGTCAAATTCATTGAAGGAAGGACTGACTTCACATTATGTTTTACACATATCTATTACTACGCCCAAGATGTTTCCCTGCAGTCTGGTTTGTTAATCTATACGCATAATTTCATTTTACTTTCAGACTTTGGGTTATGGGTCAGCATGGTGGCACTGTGGTTAGCACTGTTGCCTCACACCTCTGGGACCAAGGTTCAAGTCTCCACCATGGTTCCATGTTCATTTGCCTATTCTCCCTATGTCATTATGGGGTTTCCTCCAGGTACTCCAGTTTCCCCCCAGTCAACAACATGCTGAGGTAGACTGGAGTCCCTAAATTGCCCAAGTGTGTGAGTGTGCCCTGCGATGGGTTGGCACCTCATCCTGGGTTGAACCTTGCCTTGTGCCTATAGTCTTCAAGATAGGCTCCATACCCCCTGCAACCAAGTGGTTACAGAAAATGAATGGATGGAGTTTGTTTTACAGTTTTAAATTAAAATACATACCTTATGCCAGTGCTAATCACAGGACTTTATCATAGTAGGAAATAGGATAGGAGAGAGCCACATCTGTTTGTAAGATGAACACACCACAAGCTTTCCAGAGAATTCTGTAGCCCACCCTGCATCTTAAAGCTAAACTAAAAAGCAAAAATAAAGAGCAAAGTATCATATATAACAACTGCTGAATTTTTGTTAACTTTGAAAAAATCTAATTCCACAGCACACCTAGCACAGGTAGACAAGTATTCACTGCTAACACACTCTGGACACAAGCACATAAAGAAACACCTGAACCCAGCTCTCTATAAGGAACTCAGTTTCACTGTACAAAACCAGCAGCTGCTAATGGATATAAAGGGAACCAGAACAAATCACTACCTGTCAAGCCAGCTGACCTGCTGACTTACAAATCAGCTCTAGGCCTCTCTCATTACCTTTGACGACCCACCAGCTGGGTCACTATTATTTATAAGGACCCAGGAAATTAAAAATTCTGCAATGTTTTAATAAAATTCATAATCATCTATCCAAGAGATTTTTCAGTCATCAATTTAGCTTGTCTAGTACACTAATGCACAGTAATACTCAAGATTGAAACAGTAAAATAACAGCACCCACTTAACCGGGTATGAAAATGAACTGCGCTCTTACCAAAAGACAGATGAATTATATTCACATATTTCCCAGTTTTGCCAGGATTTCACCAGTGTGCAATTATACCAAACTTTTGTGACAATGTGAAATACAGCATCTCCAATGCAGCAGAATGGATAATTTATTCTGATGAACCTAAAAACCCCAAAAAGCCACTCGCAGGCTTAGCACACACTATAAGAACTCCCACAAGGCTCAGCTTGCTAGGGCCTGAAGAAAATAAAACTACAGCAGTTTATCTGATGCAGCCACACAAAGTTTCCAGAAGTTAATCAAGGACTGCACTTTAATTAAACATATTTCATATGCATTTACATACCATAATCTTATGCATTTAAGTTCTGTTTCAAAGACTGAACCATACTAGTCAATCTTGTTATAGGCAAAAGATGAATATCCATAACACACAAGTGCAGATCTCCTCAGCATATCTAATACATGCTCCTTGGGGACATGTGGCAGAGATATTAAATCTCAACATAACATGGGGGCAAATCATCTGCTGACCTTTTCCATGCACTCATCCAAAACATGCTTTAAAATCTGCCCTTATAACAAATGTGGCCTTATAACAATATAAACATGCCCAATAATCCCAGCAATATCTTAACACTCCCAGGTTGCACCTTAATAGCTTTATGAAGTTAATAAATAATTGTACAGTCTTAACAGCTGTGACAGCTACATAAATTTAAAAAGAATGACAACCAATTTAAACATAAGAAACAGCACTAAGCACTGAGGTCTAGTGTGCAACGAAAAAGCAATCCAGCAGGGAAAACTCTACCTCAGGTACACTGCAGACACCTGAAAGCACATCATCAGCAGAAAAACCAGAACCCAGAGAAATCTTATGTTCTGATAACCTAAAAAAAGGTTGTCGCCATAAAACTACTTTACCAGGTGGGAACAAGACACTGATTTCAATGCTCTCCAGAGGGTACACAAACCAAGGAAAGTCACGAGACAGACTATGACATTCGTCAAGAATTCGGGGCCAAAAAGTAATAGCAACATTTCCCTGCAGTCAAAGAAACATGTAAAATCCAGCAGCATGATTGGTGGCAAAAATTCTTCACATTGAGACTTGCTATCCTTACATGCAGTCTAGTACAAATACTGTATCTCAGAGACCCAATACCCACTTAAAACCAGGTGGAATGTGGACTGTTAAGGCAACGCCGCATCGAGATAAACCATCACAGGACCCACGTGACGATCTGCAACTCGTATTTCTCCTTTACAATGCTAAAGTTTCCCAGACAAAATTGGTTCCTAAAATGTACATTGTCAGTTTCTTCTTATTAGCAAGTAAGGTGGAACAATGACTAAGAAAAGGTGCAGGTTCTGAAGTGACTCCGAGAGGTATATCACGCCATAACAGTCACCGTCAGGGTATGTGCCATCACATGAAAGACGTGTCGAATCAGCACTACCTCTTACACAATGACGAGTGTCTATTTGACGTTTTAAAAAGCACGCGTTTTTCAGCTTTTTCACTGCTCTTTTGTCTCTCCGCATCTAATGAGGCAGACGGACCTGCGAGTAACAGAATATAATGCTTAAACTTTTTCAGACAAATTATGGTAAGTTCATCAGTCGTGCTTGTAAGCAGTACCGGTCCTAGCCGGTGTGGCACCCTAGGCGAGCATCACCACCAGCGCCCCCCGCTTGAGGCAAAGTTAAATTTGCTGGCAGTTCAGCGCCCCCCTCAGAAGTTGGCGCCCTAGGCAATCGCCTATGTCACGTATAGGATTGATAGTGTTATTACTACTACTATTTAATAGGCTTTGCTAAGCAGGCAAATTCATGTGGGCTTGTTCTTTTCATATTAAGACACATTAATACCAACTACTTTTAAGAATAGTGGAATGTTACACTTTTTTTCTTCCTCCGTTTGTGGCGCCCCCTGGATGGATGGCGCCCTTAGCATTTGCCTATATTGCCTATGCCACGGGACGGCCCTGCTTGTAAGCTAACAAATACTAAACGTTAATTCTGTATTTCCTTAACTGGTTTCTTTAACTAAAAATGCTGTAATGGTATAAAATTCACGAGGAGGAAAGGAGGCACCCGTGATAAGCAACAAATCTACATTTCGAGTATTCCTGTTACAATCGGCCTAATGAAGTGCCAGTGGCTCGAAGCACATGGGCCGGAGGGCGCTTGCGCAATACACCCGGGCCGAGCGCACATGCGTAGTGCGATCAGGCCAAGGGCTCCGCGCAAGCAGCCCGGACCCCAGCTGTCATTCAGAGCTCCGTCAGAGCAACCGACTGCTCACCCAACGGGGGTACAAAGGGCTCGGGCGGCGCTACCAACACCAGCGTCGCCGTAAGAAAATATCGCATGCTGGCTCCTAACATACACTGAGTTTTGCGAGCAGGTAGACCGGCGGCCAGGCCGGACTTAGCCCTTAACCCCCGGCGTGCATTTGGCCCGACGGCTCGGTGTGAATTAAGCTCCGAACAAAGGGACAGGCATCCATTACTTACAGAAGCGTGTGTGGCTGCGCCGGGAGACGGGGGTCTGCTGGCGGGGAGAACGGCTTCCGAGTCAGTAAAACGCACTCAGCAGACCCGCTTACGGTACCTGTGCGTCAGATACTAAGAAAACCAGCTCCGGCAGGGCCTGTCAACGGCCAGGCGCCTATGGACCGAGCCCGGAGCAGTCGAACTTAAGAGGTCCACTTCTCTGTCGGAATACCCCGGAATGCGGGTATCTGCTAACACGCTTTCGGGTTAAAACACGACGGCGCGGCTAAGCTAGTTACAGCCGTCTCCGCGTTTACCTGCCAGCTGTCTCCGGAGTAAGAGCGCCGACTGCGGCTCCGTCATGCTTTTGTTTCTCAAAACGACGGGAGTTCCGGGCGGTTCGCGTCGATTTTCGGCCGTTAGGAGACTGAAAGCCACCCCAGTAAACAGCGACAGTCCGTAGCCGCCACCGTCGCTCCCCAGACGGAGTTTCGCCAAGTACTCCGGCCGCGAGCGCGCATGCGCACAAGTACAAGCCGGCCGCTGCGAGACGGCCCGGGACGCGCGCGTGTTGCCTGTAGACTTCGCACCATTTTGGGAAGTTCTGCCGCAGAGCGCGAGCGAGGGCCGCTGTCATCGGTTCTGCCACCGTCATCGATAGTATCTCCATCGTTAATTACTCAGCTACTCCTTGATAATATTTAATTGGTTTAATTTTTAAAACTTTTGCTTTCTATGTACACGGCATATAGTTTTATTTCTATGGCATTTTTCACTTTCTTCATATTAACATAGTTAAAGACATAAATTTAAGTAATGGATTAAAAGCTCATTAAATGGGAAATAAGCACCTTTGAGACATTTAAATTAATAATATTAAAATATAGTACTCAATCTTTAGCCCAGAAAAGTGCAGTTCTTAATCTGAGTTATTAATGAGAGGTGTAGAGGACTGGTGTGTTTCCAGTTTGCACTTCACACTGCAGTTGGGTCTCCCCAGAGATCTTCCAGTTTCGGGTAGCGTGGGAGGTCAGTGCTGCCTCACCATGCATGTTTCGATTTAGCTCTAGGTGCCACCAGCCGTCCTGTCCTGCGTGATTTATGAGGGCTTCCCTGAGCATGTCAGACGTGTTTTGGTCCTGAGCCATTTAGTAATGTATAAACAAGTAGCAGCACTTTAAAATCAATTCTGTAGAGAATGGGAAGCCAGTGAAAGGATCTGAGAGTAGGAATAATATGCATGTTTTCACTGGTCCTACTATACAGCTTTCTGAACATCTTTCAGTTGTTTAAAGGTCTTTTTGGGAACACCTGAAAGGAGACCAACACTGTGGTCCTGCTTGTGCTGAATGTCAGTGAGATTCTCCTAGTCTTGTTTAGGTAAATACCCATCATTCTTCATACAATCCTGAGATGATAACTTGATTTTTAGGCATTAAGTCAAGTGGAGCTTTATTGTCACACAGATAATATTTAGGACACTGCGTAATAACATGATGCGAAATTAGGTTCTCTGGGCCACGGTGTTACATATACAGTGCATCAATAGGACAAGTGGGGAAAAAAACACATAAATGGAAGCAATGTTTAGAATGGTCAATGAGCAGCGGCTTGTGTCACAAAGCCAGATTTCTTGCTTAGCCGGATAACTTGTTGGATTTAAGGTACACTGGTTTACATGTCCTTTATCTTCGTTTAGTTATATTTCATTTAGACTCTCTTAAATCTGACAATGTACTGTATCCGGCCAAGCAAGAAATCTTGCTTCTTTATACAGGCCCTAGGAGAGCACATAAGTGGTAAGTAGGAGAAAATGTTACATAAATATCGGAGATAAATAATGGTAATATTGGCAATAAGTCAAGGTGCACCTTAATCTTGACTCTTTCCATTTACTAAAACTACTTTTTTTTTTAATCACTTCTGTTTTATCATCTGTCAATGGAAGGAAATCGTGGCTCATGCGGTTGTTCTCAGTGACATACTGTAGCACTAGCACTGCAAATCTTTTGCAACTGTAGTTGGAGTGATTGCCTAGTGAAAACATGTCAGAAAATGGAAAATTTGTGAATTTTTGTTTCACATCTTTCGTGGTTTAATTTTTTGTTTCCTAATTATATGTGGATTTTCCTTTATATAGTTTTCGTTTTAATATTTGTATTTTATTTTTTATTTTTTTTATTGCATTTTCTTGATTTCTGACTGTAAATTTCATACGTGCTGTAACCGGCAAAGAATCCGAGCAGAAGCTAAATAAAAGAGTTTGTACTGATCATGCCAAGCACATCTCAGGCATGCTGATCTCAATCGTGCTTTCATGCGGAAGGAGATTCCTCACATGCTCCCGAATTTAAACACTAGCTGAATGTCAATATTCATCACTTCCGGTCAATCAAGACAATAATCAACATTTATTTTCCAAGTTTGTGCTCTGGCTATTTCTAAAGCTTTTTTCTATTTTTAGTTTTGATAAACCTGACCTTTTTTCTCCCATCATTAAAAATAAACCAAGAATTACACAACATATGGTGTACACTGGAATGTCTCTTGTTTTTAAATGTATGATTTTGTTTGGGAACATATCTTTGTTTGTGAACATATATATTTTATGACGTATATTTTTAATACGTTTGTTTAGTTCAAAGGTTCTGAAATCCAACTCTGGCGTGCAGTACTCCATTTTGTCCACCAGATGGAAATCCTTGTGTATTTATTTAGTGGAGTCCGAAGTGACGTGAGCTATTTTTTTTTGTAACTGGAAAGAATAGGTTTGTTTAAATATATGTTTCTGGATCAGGTTTATGAGATGTCTAGTCTTTTCCTTGCTAGAGTGATAGTTTAGTTGTCCTGCAGGTACTTTTATCCACAGCAACTGTATATGACCATTTTAGACACCCAATAGAATAGGACATGATTCTGCTAGTGTAATGTCATTTATTTTAAAGACAGAACACGCCATGTACATTTACATGATACTTTTTCTGTCCATGCATCCGGTGCGCTGTACTAGTCATCCTGCAGGAAACAGCTCTCCCCCTAATGAATGTATATGCCCATTTGCACAACGTGCCATTTGCACAACAGCCATCTTACACTGTATTAACCATAACAGGACATGGACAGTTCTTATTTCCTGTGTTTTGCTACATCTTATTATTGTTTTCTTTTCATATGTATTGTCTTTGTTGACTTATATTTCTGCATTGTATTTATTTCTACCTAAATTATCCATTGTTATATTTGTCCTGTTGCTGTGAAAACAGATAAAGAAAATTCCCCTCGCAGGCATTAATAAAGTTATATCTTATCTTCTTTTTCTAAAACCACTGAGAAAATATTTTTAGTGACAGAAATACTTTCCTTCACAAACACACAGATTGTTGACTCGTATGAGAACTCCTTATGAGTGCAAAAGAGCCAGGAAGCTTACGTGTTTACATTTTTTATATATGTGAAGTAAAAAAAAAAAAAAAACTCATTCTGAAAGACACTTCTGTACTTTAACTTGTGTTTTTAAAGAGTAAAGTTATTGTATTCAATAAACAGCATAAGAAGCCATTTTAGGCTTTACATTAATGGCAACAACACCGCCACATTAAATGGCTGTTTTGGGAAATGCACTCAGTTGACATCTTGCTGCCGTTTTAGATGTTTATCACACTAAGAATATTCACATTTCATGACTTCTGGGTCCTCAGGCTTTATAGGTCTCTTCGTTACACCGATGCTAACATGCTAAAGTTGTGCAAGAGTAATAAAAGCAATGTGGTGAGCTATGAATCCTTTTAGTCCCCTGTGCTCTGGTGGATGATATATGCTGTGGATCAGCCACCGGTTGAAATCCTAGGGTTAGCACAGGTTTCTCACTGTTGGGCTCCTGAGCAACTAGGCTAGGGCCGTAGCCCCCAGCTGCCTCAGGGACTGACTGACCCTGCTCTCTCAATTGTGTCACTTTGGACAAAAATGTCTGCTAAACAATGACATAAAATGTGAATATAGATGATCCTCAACTTGTGCCACAGTGTCTTCTATTTTGTATCATGCAGGGATTTCCACCAGCAGCCAGTAACTTCCCCACATTCATTTGAAGCTTTTTCTTTGTAGACTTAGAGGTTCAGCTTTATTATTCTAAGTGACATTATGGATGTTTCATCTACACTCAGTGGGCAGTTTATTAGGTAGACTAGCTTGTTAATGCAAACAGTCCTGCTTCTCCAAACAGCCAATCATGTGACTGCACTTGAATACTTACATAATTACACAGGGTCAGGAGATTCACTTACTGTCTGCCTGTATATTGGGATGGCCAGGAGATGCTATTTCCGTTTAAGTAAGTAAGTAAGTGAACTTTATTGTCATTCACACCATACAACAGTACAACAACGGATGCATAGGTGAACGAAATTGCGTATCTCCAGGCTCAATGTGCAGACATAAAAAGACAAGTGCACTTAGACAACATATGTTTAATTGTTAATGCTGTGCATGCTGGTTCCAGCTTCTGCGAAACAACCACCCTCCTAGGAGTTTTTACAGAGGATGCTGCAATGAACAGAAATCCAGTCCATTGCATCTTTGCTGCTGAAAAAACCTGGCTAATGAGTAAGGTCAGAGAAGTAAAGCCAGGTTTGTTTCAGCTAACAGGAAGACCAGAAGTGCAAAAATAACTCGGTGCAGCAGTAGTGTGAAGAATGGCTTCTCTGAACATGCAACCCTTGTGGTTCCATGGTTGCCGAATTTCACACGTCTGGCGTAACACTCACAGTTTCTGATTCTCATGCTCAAGCAAGAAATTTTATGGCAAATTTATATTACTCCATTATAAAACTAAAATTAGCTGCATAAAAAGCATCGGAGACCCTACAGACTATATACAAGTTAATAAAACTGTTACATACATGTAAATGCGAGTGCAGACTTGTCTCAAATTGAAAATCTCTTGCCAGCCAGCTGGTCAAAGCTGGTGACAGTGTGGTTCTGGAGGCAAAATGGGTGCTAAGTAGTACTGGCTAGCTAGGAGTACCTAATAAAGCGGGTCCAACATAGTACTAGCTAGTTAGGGGTACCTAATAAAGTGGGTCCTACTTGGTACTAGCGAGTTAGGGGTACCTAATAAACCGAGTCCAAAATGGTACTAGCTAGCTAGGAGTACCTAATAAAGTGGGTGTTACATGGCATTAGCTAGTTAGGGGCACATAGTAAAGTGGGTGTTACATTTTACTAGCTAGCTAGGGGTACCTAATAAAGTGGGTGTTACATGGTACTAGCTAGCTAGAGGTACCTAATAAAGTCGGTGTTACATTTTACTAGCTAGGTAGGGGTACCTAATAAAGTGGGTGTTACATGGTACTAGCTAGCTAGAGGTACCTAATAAAGTTGGTGTTACATTTTACTAGCTAGCTAGGGGTACCTAATAAAGTGGGTGTTATATGGTACTAGCTAGCTAGGGGTACCTAATAAACCGAGTCCAACATGGTACTAGCTAGCTAGGGGTACCTAATTAAGTATCCACTGCATATACACAAAATAACATCCATGTGTTTATTCTCTCTGGGCTGTATAGTAACATTCATGATTTTATATTCTGACCTTTCTACTGGCAGTATCTGCTTATGAAGTTCATGTTTGACTTGAGGAGAACCCCAAACCATGACTGTCTTCTACTGCATGCTCTACATTTCACACTGACACCTCAGAGAAACTAGGTCAGTTTAGCAACTCAAGCAACAGGCGATTTTCGGTTATCAAGAATTAACAGATTATCAGATTCACTTGTTATTGTTCTCATGAGCTTCATTTTGTCTGATGATCTTCTGGTCACAATTACGGTTGTTCAGATGATTAAGATGAGTAGCATTTTGCATTAATTATTTTTGACTCCTCTGACTTGCCCTCCATATGTGGTATCACCTTGTCATTTGAAACCCATTCGCTAACGAGGCTTCTTTGGATTCTATGATGAAATATGAAAAGTTTAACTGATGGATGATGGGAGGTGATGAGGTGCATCAGGGCCTGGTTATTCCCACCAGGCAGGAAACTCTCCCTCTCAGGCGCCTGTTAGCTGGTCTTTACGCACGTCACAATGTCATCGTTATGCTCTCACTCTAAAAGTCACAAATAGAGGTGCTGTTTGGTTTGAAATTGAGTTTTAAAATGATATAATGCCTTATTATGTCACCCTGGTAACTCTTAAACAGGAGTGTTGAACGCAAATTAATTCACGTCAGGAATTTGAGAATAATGATGATTTTGTTTGAATGAAGCATTGAGTAATCATGTAGGGTGAAAATGTTATCCCTCTGTACTGATGGAGTCAACGTCAGCCAGCCACAATCACCACAGACACATACACAGGGCAGAAACATGGCAGAATGGCATGAGATTGTAGCAGAGTGTTGCGAACAGAGTGGATCTGTGCCTCTTGTGTGCTGATACTATCCTTTGTATACAGCAAGTAGAACAATGACACTATGTATGCATGCAAAAATACAATACAAAAATTACCCGTGAACCGCGCAAAATTTACAGCAATAAAAAGAATAGAACTTGCCCAAATGCAAAGGCAATCCTGGGTCAGACTTTTAGGGGGCAGGGTGGAGCAGCGCAAGGCAGGTCGATGGCAGATACATTGTATATTTGTACCTTTACTTTTCCCGCGACCCACTGGGGTAAGCGGTTTGGACAATGGATGCAGATGCTATTTACAAGTGCCATGGAATAAAGCAGGCCGGACAATCCTTGGAGCAATTAGGAGTTAATGGCCTTGCTCGGGGCCCAACAGTAAAATATTTATTTATCGAAGCTTTTTATCCAATACAACATACATTTTGAGAATGTAGGGTCACGCAGGGCCTTGCTCAGGGGCCCAACTGTAAAAACACTCTGCTGAAAACGGGATTTAAACCGACCTACCGATCACAGGCACAGCCTCCTAACTTGCTGAACCGCATGCCACCCCCACGCCCCCGCTGGCTAATGAAGTTCTGAGAAACTGCGCTGTCAACAGGGTGAGAAGTGTTATAGTGTGGTTTGCCGTCGCCTTCCCCCAAAACTTCCATGCCCAGTTCTCGTGATGGACTTCACCCTGGTGACTGTGACCTCCAGGTAGCACATTTTCCATCCTGCTGAAGCCGAAACCCTGACCTTAACCCTATCATATGTAATCTGTACCCTGTCTTTGCAACTCCCTGCCTGTTATACTGTGTGATTTATCTTATCTGATCTGTATTCCTATCTGTAGATCTCCCCCGGGCAACTGCATGCTCTTCAACTGCCTTACATGGAGAGACCACAATGAGGAACTCATGTGACGCACAGTGAGGGGCGTGGCCTCCAGTTAACTTAATTACTCAGGGGGTACAAAAAGTGACTGAGTAGCTGTTTCTTGTTTTTCTCTCAGTAACGATACAGCCGCAGAGGAATTCACTTTGGAGAAATGGAATGATCTGTGGATAACTGGGATTTACTGCTGACTCGTATGTACTTTTGAAAAAAATGTTTATGGCTGTTTATGGTGTGCTGATTCGATGTGGCTGAAGATAACAGTAATCTGAGACGGTCAGTGAGAACAATATGAAGTATGTGTAATTTTATAACAAGTTTGTATTACATGTGGGCAGCATTTCTGGGAAGGCCTACAAAAAGTGGCAAAGTCTGCCTTTGGTCTGTATTGATATAAATAGAGTGAATTCTGCAGCTCTCTCTGTCTCTCTCTGCTTTTCCCATCAAGCTCCTGGTGTCCACATGCAAAGAAGCGATCGTCAGCAATGCTAACCCTAACCCTAACCCCTCCGTAAGACTGTAGATATGCAGTATATTTATAGCATCACCCACAATTACCGATATCTGGGTAAAGACAAACTTTATCAGATTATGAGTGTGGGAGGGACTGGGCATGACACTGCCGTAAGGATGGAGGCGTGACCTTCATGTCACATGGTGGCGCTTTTCCACCGCGCCAGCGACTGTGCATTTGGTATGGTACTTTTGGTATTTTCCCTTTTCCATTGACTTCCGGTCAAGTACCAGCACCAGAAGTTCCAGTACCAAACGTGTTAAACCAGCTGGGGTACTTCTTTGGTACTTTGGTACTTTTGGGTGGGACTTGAAATGCTTTCTTTGTCAGCTACTTTTGCAAATAGCCTCACAATACAACTGTCGTCCTGAAAAAAGTTAGGAACTCAGAAAACAACAATGAACAAAGTAAAAAAAATTATTACAATAATGGATGTGTGGAACAATGGATGGATCCAAGCTTTAATTGCAATCTGGTCAGAAGAACAGATACAAGATGATCAGGATAGCATGACAAGAAATAAAAAAAAAATTTGTAGAATATGCTTGGGCAGCGCAGTACTGGGAGATTTTCAAATATCTCAGTGCAAATTTGTTGTAATAACTATTGTTTTTATAAATCAAAAAAGGAGTTCAACATAAATTTCTCACAAACCCATTTATAAGTGATTTAAACAGCAAAGATGGTAATGATTATGACTGTGTTGGAGAACGCTTGCAGCGCTCATGCAAAAACAGCAGAGGTAAACTTTAAACAGATTTTTAAACATGTACTAGATAATCTTAAAATTGAGTAATCATTAAAATTGCTAGCTGAGTAAAAATGTTTTAGCGAAATTCAACCCCCCCTACGCTATAATGTCCAATGTACAGTATGCAGGTATGAAAAAGTCTGATGATCTAGCTGACTAGCGATGTAAGAACTGTGCATAACGTGCGATGTTGGTATTAATATTGCACATCGTCTAGCCCTATAATATACTATAGCCATTTTACGAATTCAGTACAAGACTCTCTGCACCGGCATCCGTTTTTTTACACCAGTGGAAAACCAACACCTGGAAGTACCGTACTTTTGGTACTTTCCTGAAGATGCTTCACTGGAAGCGACCCAGAACTGCTGCTCGCTGACGAGGTCAGCTCTGAACGGTGGCTGCCATTCCAGAAATTTCTGCCTCAGTAATAATGACATCCACATTCCATGCTCTTGAGGCAGGTCCGGTCCGCAAAGTGTCTGACCAGTTGGTCCGTGCCATGCGGGGTGTGTCTAATGAATGACGTGAGCATCTCCCAGGGTCAAACCATTGTGCCACTCAGTGAGGACTCGGGTGCTGCTGCCATTTGGCCGCTATTCGCCACTGAGTCCTGCTGGATGGAGGCCATGCTGAGTTCATTATGACAGAAGCCTCTGGTCAGCTTTAAGCTCCATCTTTCAACAAGTGAAGCCTAGAGTTTTCCTTTCCGGCCCAGGCTGTTGGGTCGAGCCAGCACCCCAGCGGCGGATGGCCTTATTTACTTCTGTTACGATAGTTTCAGCCTCATCGTTACTGGTGGATCCCTGTGAGACGTCCGTGTTGATGTAGATCAGCCCGTTTCACAATAGTGGCCCAGTCAGGGGAAGCTGCACACTTCACTTTTGTTTTCTTCTCCTTTCTTTTGAGAAGTCAGACTGGCGACCGCCTCCATGGAGCTGGATCTCACGGGCCCTTCAGGCAAGGCCCCAGAGAGGTCGAGCCTGCGTGCCAGCAGAGGTGCCGGGGTGCCCTACGGGTCCCTGGAGAATGAGCCCCCGGCTCCACCGGTGGCGGCCGTCATCACGCCGAAACGCTCCTACGTGGTGGTGGCGGTGCTCTGCTATGTCAACCTGCTCAACTACATGGACCGCTACACCATCGCTGGTGAGGCCCGTGCCGATATGCCAGCCGGCCTGTGGGTGGCGCCACTGCTCTGCCGTCACACCAGGCTGGCTTTCCTTTTTCTTGTTTTGAGGCATCCTTGACAGCATCCAGAAGTATTTCGGCATCAACGATAGCTCTGCTGGACTTCTGCAGACAGGTGAGGCCGGTGCTGGAAAGAGCATTGATTCTGTGTGCGTGGATCAGGGTTCCAGTTCCAGGGCTGACAGACTGACGCTGCTATTAAGCGCCTGAGCAAGGCCCTTAACACCCAGCTCCAGGTGCATAGATGTCTGTGTGTCTCATGGAGAGCAAGACAGGGTGGGCAGAAAGACAATCTCCCCTTAGGTGAATAAAGTATCTCTGACCCCGTAAGCAGGGTTCAGTAATCTGTGCCTTGTGCTCCCCACTGTGTGGGACTGTAAAAACAGCAGTTTCCATCACTGATTGCGAACCGTAGCTGCAGAATTGCACCTGAACCATTGAGCAATGCCCTTGTTGCCGGCTCTGTTCTGGCACAAGTAGCAATTTGCTAATCAAACATAATTTCGACATGGGAACAGCAGCTGCGGCTTGCCACACTATTTGGTTTCTCTGCAGTTTTTATCTTCAGCTTCCTGATACTGGCACCTGTGTTCGGCTATCTCGGCGACCGCTACAACAGGAAGCTGATCATCAGTGTGGGCCTGGCACTGTGGATCGTCACCAGCCTGGGAAGCTCCTTCATCACAGAGAAGGTGAGGTGAAGCCTGCAGCCCATGAAACATGCTGCTCGTCAGACTGCAGCCACAGCAGATGCTTTGCTCTCCCTTCGTTTTTACAGCGTTGTTACTCAGCTGGATTACTGTAATGTCCTTGCCATGTTTATGTCAGGTGTATACAGTATCAGTCAAAAGTTTGGACATGCCAAGCTACATAACCTGACGTGACCTGGACACCTGACCTAAACCCCTGTACAGATGACTTTGGAAAAGTCTGACCAAAGAGTGAAGGAAAAGCAGCCAATGAGTGTTCAGCATATATGTGGGACCTCCTTCAGGACAGCTGATAAAGTCCCCCAGGAGGTCACCTCATGAATCTGGCATAGAGCAGCCAGGAGGGTCAGACATTCCCTGGCGCAATTGGGGTTAAGGACCTTGCTCAAGGGCCCAGTGGTGACATCACTCTACCGACCATGGGATTTGAACCGGCAACATTTGAACCCAACCCAAAGAGCTACCCCCCCCCCCCCACCGAAGTCTTTTTTTTAATTAATGTGGTTTTGGGCAGTGCACAATTCCATATATTATTTTATAGTTTCGGTGTCTTTATTCTAAAACGTCGACAATAATACAAATGAATCTGTGAAACTAAATGACATTCCTCCCATGGCGCAATATACATCACAGGACAGATACTACAGGGATGAAGACAGAGTTATGGAATAATTCACATTCTTGTAGAATTATTCATAATTTAACTTCTACCTGTATTTACCAACTACCTCTTTCTCACCTCATTGTATCATTTATTTGAAGTTGAAAATAACAGACGTTTAGCCGCGTACTTTGCGGCATGTTCAGGCGGCGTGTGTGTGTCAGCGTTCAGCTCCGTAACGGCAGCGGGGGTGTCTCGGCAGTACTTCTGGGTGCTGCTCCTCACGCGAGCTTTCGTCGGCGTCGGAGAGGCCAGTTACTGCACCATCGCTCCCACCATCATCGGGGACCTCTTCTTCGGAGCCAAACGCACCCTCATGATCTCTGTTTTCTACATCTTCATTCCCGTGGGATGGTGAGTGTAGTTGCCACTCTAGGCCAATTGCCACTTTCCTGTGGCAATGCTGACAGTTTGATAATGATTTGGAGCATGTGCATTGGCAGCTGTGAGCTGGGTTTTCTCTCTGTCTCCTCAGTGGTCTGGGATATATAATTGGAAATTATATTGCCACTGCCACAGGGGACTGGCACTGGGCACTACGGGTAAGATACTCACATGGAATACTTGCTTACTTACTTGCTTATAAGTCTTATGGTGATTGTTTTCTGATAACTGATATAACCTTTATTTAATGTACGATAACAGTAAAAATATCAGTCATTTAATACTGAAAAAGCTTTATAGATTATAGCTAAATACCTCATTGTCACATGTTATGATACATTATGCCACAATGTTTGATGTTTGTAGTTTTAAGTAATTGTTAGCATTACCCAAGGTTTTTTGGCTGAGGTGTTTATATTTATATGCCGTGCAGTTCCTTCTGTAATCTCATGCTCGCAATGGCAGTGTGCAGCAGCTCTCCCAGGTGGTAGGATGCCTGCAGGGTGGAGGGGGGGGCAGCATTACTCACCTGTCAGTCTCGTTCCAGTTGAATCCCATTCTAGGCCTGGTAGGGCTCATCCTGATCCTGGTGTTCCTCTCGGACCCGGCCCGGGGAGCTGCGGAAGCCCACTCGACCACGGAGATGATGCACACGTCCTATTGGGAGGATATCAAGTACCTCTTAAAGAAGTCAGTAGAGAGTTGCATGCTTGTCACGCGCTGGTCCCAGCATCCTAACGACTCTGTCATGCCTGCAATGGGCTCAGAGCTAACAGCAGCCCGCTGTGCGTGTTTTGCAGTCGCAGTTTTGTCCTCTCCTCGCTGGGGGTGACGGCCATGACCTTCGTGACAGGGGCCCTGGCCTTCTGGACTCCCATCTTTCTGCAGAGGGCACGGGAGGCATCGGATGGCGGCCGGCCGTGTGCGGAGCATAACTGTGTCTCCTCAGACAGGTAGCCACTGTAGCCATGCCGCTCTGATGGTCCGCTTCCCCGTGTCGCTCTCACATGGCCCTCTGCTACCTCCTCAGCTACGTGTTCGGTGCCATCACCGTGGTAACAGGCATCTTGGGGGTGCTCATCGGATCCAGCGCCTCCCAGAAGCTGAAAGGCCGTGTGCCGCATGTGGACCCGTTGATCTGCGCTGTGGGCATGCTCAGCTCCTCGCCCTGCTTCTTCCTCGCCATCGTGCTGGCCTACGTCAGCATCCCGGCTGCTTACGTGAGCACTGCCTGCCGGCCGCCATCTTGCCTTTGGCTTCACGCCGGTGTGTTTATTGCATGTGCTTACATGCTAAGTGATTGCTGGCCATCTGATCACAGCTCCTTTTAAGAGCCTGAAGTTGGTATTAGGGTCTCATCATATAAACTGTTCACATATAACATGTAAAAACTGTTCATAATCCAGCACTGGCAGGACTTGCAATCCAGAACAACTTTATCTTTACTAATAAAAGAACATTTATTCTTTGTTATTCACAATACGTAGCAGTCTCTGTGGATCTGGGTGTGTGACTGTAAGTTTTGGGATTCTGGATTAGGGTTCTGTGGTCCAGGATCTCCGCAGCTTCTTCATCTCCGCTCATCCCCTCAGGTGTTCATTGCCATCGGGGAGACCTTACTTTCCCTATGCTGGCCGATTCTGGCTGACATCCTGCTGGTACGCTCCATTTCACTCCTCTGAGTCAGAGTGCTCTTTTTTAATCATCCTTCCATCTGATGGAGGGCAAGACTGCAGATGGTCCACTGCGAAGACGTGACTCCCCCAAAAGCTCTGCCAAGTAAATAAATGTAGATGTGAAGCTTTGCTCTTTGGCATGACTGTCAGGCACCCAAAAGCTCGCCCATCAGCTGCCGCACCCACTGCGGTTAACTACATAGCCATTATAGCGCACCATTCTGTTTGACTTATAGTACATCCCCATTTCAAATCCACTGGAAGTTACCGATTAAATGCAGTGTTGAAAACTTGCCCTTTAGCATGATTCTCATTCCTTGGCAGTACGTGGTGGTGCCTACGCGGAGGGCCACAGCAGAAGCCTTGCAGATCACGGTCTGCCACCTCTTCGGCGATGCAGGGAGTCCTTACCTCCTGGGACTTGTACGTTTCTGTAGAATTACTGCTGTCATTTTGTGCTGTGATCTGACATAGACTGCAGCTGACGACGAGCAAACCAGTAACAAATATACTAATACGATCTATGTGCTGAGAGTAAAGCAGTAAGAGCTGCACCTTAGTAATTAATGGTGCAAGCGCAGCCTCTGCATGCTAACCACCTGCACTCTCCCGCCCAGCTGTCTGACTGGATAAAGGGGTACCAGCCTGACTCGTTCACCTGGCGGTTCCGCAGCCTGGAGTACAGCTTCCTGCTCTGTCCCTTCGTGGGCGTCTTCGGTGGCCTGTTCTTCCTGCTCACCTCTCTGCATGTCACCAAGGACCGGAAGGCCGCCGAGCTGCTGGTCGCAGGTAAGGAGCCCTCTGTTCCCGTTGGCCAGTCCCACCCACTGCACCGTCCCACACCTCACTCTGATTGGCCAATACCACCCGCTACAAGCCCAGCTGCACAGCTCCGTTCTGTGATTGGTCAATCTCACCAGCTACATCCTCCCACACCTGGCTGCACAACTTCTAAGCTGCGTACTGTGATTGGCCATCCCACCCATTACACCCTTCCACCTTGGCTGCACAGTTGCATGCTGTGATTGGTCAATCCCAGGTGTTACACCCTCCTACTCCAGCTGCACAGATACATGCTATGATTAAACAGTTCTGCCCACTACATCCTCCCACACCGAGTGCACGGATGCATGCTGTGATTGGCCAACCCTGCCCACTGCAGACTCCCACCCCCTCAAACATCTTATGTCTTTGTTCCATTTCACTATATGACTCGATGTGACCCCCCCACCCCCACTCTTATGAGAAGCTCTTTATTGCGGCCCTGACTTGCGCTGCACCGTGCCCCTGCTCACTGGCGCTGGCTTCGCCTTTCCATTTCGCAGTCAGCTGCTGCCATCCCTTCCTCTCTGCCAGCATCAGGCCCGGAGCCAGAAATGAATTTCTGGGGGGTGTCCGGCAAGCTGAATGATAGGCTTCGAGGGGGGTTCAAGTTAGTAAGTTGGTTACGTGGCTACATGCCTGATCATTAGCAAATA
>JAODLD010000113.1:30714019-30732111 GCA_026781065.1 Mormyrops boulengeri
TTTTAATCAACCGGTGAAAGCAGTCCACCCCCCCCCCACCCCCCACCATATTGCAGAAAGGACCTCTAGAAATCAATGCAGTCCTCGTGCTCTAAGTGAAATCCACCTTCCAAGGAAGATCCAGATGGGGGGGTCTGGGGGCATTTTGAACCGACTGTGGGCTCAGTCTGATGAACATCGCATAACTAACCGGGAAAGCAGCTGGAGATAGGACTCCCACCCCCATCCCCCCCTTCCCGTCACACTTTTGACGCCACTGAACCCATTAATGATGAAAAAAGCAGGCCAGAGGGTTTTTTTAATGATTTCACAAAGCAAAGAGGAAAATTAATACATGAGCAAATTAAATATAAGACATTTGGGAAAATCCAAATAGCTAATTTTTAACACGGCAAGTTAGCATGATGACATAAATAATGTTCCCTAAAATAATTGGCAAATTATTAAGTCTTACAGGAACAATAAGGCAAAATTTGATTATCTCATAATTACATATTTGTTTTTACCTAACATGCGGATCAGGTTTTGCAGCTTCAAATAATCGCAGTGTCCATTTGATCATCATCTAAAGGGTTATATGTTACATCCCCATAACCCCAAGGACTGATGGTCTTGAGCGGCGTTACGAAGACACAGAAAGCTGGATTGCAGGGGCGCCCCTTAACTCCGCTGTTAGAAACAGACACCCTGTTTACAAAGTGCCCACAAAGGACTCTCCCCAGGCCTCTTCTACTACAGAATTTAAAAAGTGGACACGCTATTTGCTGAGATTTTTGAGAAAGTAAAGCCAGGTTATCAGGTGTACTCAACATACTTTCCAAAATGGCAAAATGGATGGATGCAGAACAGAATTTCCGTAATATGAGCTTTAGGTTGAATTCCCCTATGACTTTTTAAAAGCCACAGTGAAACTATAACGTATATAATGGACCGGAAAGACCTGGCATCCTGGCTATCCTCAAGGTCATGCAATTTAAACATTAACCCTTTCAGCCCCGCTCACTGACACCATCTTAAGGGCTGTCAGACCTTGACAATGCTCTCTTCTGTATTACAGTCATACCACTCGGTTAGAGCTTGTTTAATAGGACATGGCAGAGAGGATTCTCTGACAATTGTATAGCCTTCTGCATTTGAGTGGTGGGCAGTGTGCTTGCATATGTAAGGGTGGCTTGGTGATTAGAACTGTGGCCTCACACCACTGAGGCTATGGTTCAAGTTCCCCACCCCGATTTCTATGTTTGTGGAGTTTGCGCGTCGCCATCCTAGGTTTTCTTTTGGTTTACCCCCACCAGCTCAAAAACACACTGAAATAAATTAGAATTGCTAGAATTTGAGTGTGTGTCCTGTGATGGTTGGTGCCCTGACCTTTTTTGTGCTCACAGCTTCGGGCAGAGGGTCCGGACCCCCACGGCCCTGCATCTGACAAACAAGTATAGAAAATGGATATATATGTCATCGTGCAGGAATTCCATGTGCGATTTTCCTTACAAAAACACCTAATAAGGGTTCTTCTTGTTACTGTCGTGATTTAGTACGTTTTGCGCGTAGTCAATATTTATTTTTATTTTTCCTAACAAGTGCTGTCCAGGGTGCTGAAGACTCAAACAAATCCCACCCACCTACCCCGTTACAATGTCAAGGACACCACAGAAAACGTCGCTTCTTTAAGAAAATTAAGGCGGCAATCAACTCCATAAATACCGGCGAATACCTATGGCACGAGAAGCTGAGCGACGTCACTTACTACCTTTCCTACCCCTTTATCGGTGTCTAGTGCGTGATGTAAACGATCGGTGTGTTTCTTGATAAATGAACCCGAAAGATCAAATTTTCCAGAGAGGGGATCGAATGTCATTTGGGTAACCGCAGCTTCTGTTTACCAAAAGCCCAATCTCTGCTGTGGTATTTTAAGTGTTTGCATTGTGGGTCTAAAATCATATGCCAGGATCATCGTGGATTCCGCATTACACACCCATAGTTACTCACTACCGCAAGAAATACGGGGTCCAATTTAAAGAATGTCCAAATAACACGCTCCAACAGAATCCAGTATGATACATGCAGTGTCTCGAATAAAGGAAAGAACCCGCGCAAATAAAGCCATAGTTAATAGTAACATGATGGGAGGCCGCTAACTTCTCAATTTTCCCTTCTAGAGGGGGCATACATATGGGAGATTCGAAAATGAAACCTAGCAGATTAATCGGGACTAAGGGCACGACGGCAGTGTAAGAGGGGATTCCCGTACTGCACTCACGTATAATGCTATCAGTCCCCTATTAATCACTGCTCAGCTTGATTGTGAGGGGCGATTTTAAATCAAACAAAAGGAAGACATTGCTGAAGCGATCAGCTTAAACAAATCCGCCAGATTTAATCATCCTGCATTGTAAGCGGACACAATGTAAGTGCAGGTATAGTGACACAGTTACTCAATCGAGTCAGGCTGTACTTCAGCCGAGTGTCTTAAACCAATTACCCGGACTGGTACGCAAGATGTGTATTCTAACGGGACCGGAATGATATGCAAACTATGGGTCATATGGATAAAAGAGGAAGTATCTCGAGATAATATATTTCTATGAATCATCTGCTTAATAACACTGCAAGCTGGATGCCAGACTTAAGGGTGTGGATACTTTCGGGAATTTAAGTTGTGATAATACAATGCCATTATAATATATACTCAGGGCACTACATTCTGATAATACAATGACATTATAATACATACCCTAAACCATGGGCGCCGTTAGGTCCGATCACTCATTGCTATTGTGCCGAATATTTTAAGCCGAGCCCCGAGTATTTTAGCCCTCTAAATAAATAAATACACAGACAGAGAGACAGTCAGACAAACGGATAGATAGATAGATAGATAGATAGATAGATAGATAGATAGATAGATAGATAGATAGATAGATAGATAAAAGTCAGGCCACATGTAAACTGATATTTTCTATAACTAGAAACGCCCCTGGTCTTGACACTAAATCCTGGACAATACAACGGCATCATAGCGTACTTTCTGGGCACTAAGTCTGGATAAGCTATTTTAAATACTAGACTACCTCGAAGAAAGATAACCGGGTTTCAAAACAGATGGATAGTGCATTAAGAATCATATTTAATGAATACGGACTGAGCACTGCCGTACAGTTTTCATTGAATCATTGCATTTGTGTATTTCCACGGAAGATTCGTGAATTTTATTCTCCTCGGATTGTATTGTCAAATGCGGCCGAATAGCGCCACACAGCAGACACACGTTAACTTTTCCTCTGCATCGTACGTTGCACTGTGAAATCTGGGGTGAATACGGGGAGGTTACAGCTCAGACCTGTGAGATTGTGAGCACAAAAGGGTCCGCATATAGCTCACGGCACGCTCTCCATTATGCGCTATAGACTCCTGTGCAGACGGAGTGGGAACATGTTTTCCGTAGTTATTATTTTTTTTTTTTAGCTTTTATTTCTTTTAAAAGAAATCGTTAACAAAACTTCTGGAAAATCATAAACATGCTTTATTCATTTTAAACGTTTTAATGTTTTAATGGGAATACATGCATGCCTGCCTCTTGCCAGTACATTTCTCTAATGAAAGCAGCCCTTTATCGCCCGTTTTGATCGCTCTCCGGTTCACGCCCAGCGCAGCTCTCCTCGCCGCTTCTCCTTGGAGGGGGCAAACGGCGTGATTCTCGGCAAGACGTCTGCCGGTGGTCGTATTTTCATCGCACTCGCGCAAACCCGCAGCGGCGATCCCGGCCACGCCAGGTGCTGCTTGCAGAGATCGCCCCGACTTAGGGGAGGAGTTACCGGCACAGGCACACCCCTCCGCGGCGAAGAGAAAGCTTAGCGACGGACATCGCGCTGCTGGCGCAACATGACCGCGGACTGTCGGCGCGCACTGGACACTTAACGCACGGAGAATTGCGCGTTATCGCCGGCTGCGTGTGTCCCCCTGGTCGGGAGGGTGGCTCACTCCGTTCTGTCTCCCCGTTTCTTGCCGTTGCGTGGCGTCCTTCCCGTCGCGCTGGATCTTTCGTGTAAGAAGATGTGCGTGGAGAGCGACGGCTGCGAGCTAGAGGGCTGCGGCAGCTCGGACGAGGTGCGCACCCTGTCCGGCAGCATGAGTCCGACGCTCCGCTCCAGCCCCGATCTGCACTCCTGTAAACCGGGGCAGAAATTCCGCGCGGCGCTGCGCAAGTGCAAGTCTCCGGTAGCGGCAGCCGGGATACTCAGCTTCGGAAATGTGCTTAATTACATGGACAGATACACAGTGGCAGGTAAGAGCGCCGTCCCTCCATCCATCCATAACCGCATGTCAGCCTTTATGATGACCGCGGACCGGCTAAGGACAGGTGTCTGTGCTTATAAGACGTGATTTACTCATTTAAAATTTATGATCTCTTTCGTATCAACATCCCATTCTTAACCAGCGTTAAATCGCACTGTTTATAGCTGTTGCCCGAAACAGACATTTATAAACTCTCCGCTTCGATTTTAAATTTATAGCCTATTCCTTACATGCTTCGGGTTCTGATACGTTAGAATTTAGATTTCTTTATTATTGTTAATCATTTTAATTTCACACTATTTTTGACCTGCAGATTAACGGTAGCGGTTCGCAGCTTCGATATTACTTTTCAAAATGAATCTGTAATATCCATTCAGTAACATTTGTCAATAACCCGGACCCAGCTGCTGCAATGCAATGGGCTTAACGTCCCCCAGGCATTAACACGAAAAACTGCAGTACAAGCTAACTACCAATTATATTAATTAATGTGCCCTCTATATTCCTTTTACGGTATAGCAATTATGCTTGCCATGCATAATAAGCATTATTTGGGTGTAATTAAAGCATAATCACGTCCATATTGAACATTTACGACATTTCGTTATATATTTAAGCGCTCTTACTACCAGTACGCTAAGTATCGCAAACTTCACTGGTGGTCTGTACTGTCTGAGCGTCAAAGAGCCTGTAGTCGTTTTATGGATTACAAGCGGTTATCCTGGGCATTAATTCTGCCAGATAAGAATTACATTTAAACCAATGAAAATAGCATACACAACGATCGTATTAATTAAGGAGATGTGGCAGGGGTTTAATATTTTAGACAGAATGTACTGTACAGAGCGACACTGTTAAACTCGTCTCCTTGCAAGCTCTTCCACTAGCTGGGACAGTCTGGGGTCCGTATGACAGGTGCAAAAGAAATAATTAACTGGAAATACTTCACCAGCTAACAAAGACTACATTGAACTAAAAGAAATAGCATGAGCTGTTCTCAAAAGTAAATGAAAACGAGATATTTCCCTTTACACACATTTCCGTGGCTCTGTGAAAAGTTTACACTTAATAATTGGTATGATAATTTTTCAGTACTTGCATATTCATGAATTTTGAAGGTACACTGCCAGTGAGAAAAATCGCCCACCTGAAGCAGTTCATCTGTAGTGATATGTGGTCGGACGGCTCCGTTTCCATAGAAACTAGGCTACTGCTAACCATCAGTTCAGTGAAAAGTTATTTGATCTTTACAGAAACAGAGGCGTTGTACACTTCGTAAATTAGTGCGGGTGGTGATACCGCGTTAATATGTATATATATATATACACTCACACACATACACACAGAGAATGAATATATATATATATATATGCAATAAAACAAAAACGACCTTGGGGAACAAAGTGTTTTACATGGTTACAACCAACATGACACATGAATCCACATAAAGTAGGCCTATTTATTACAAGTTTCTCAAATGCAGCTAAACATTTGTATGGTAGCGGTCATCAATTGACGAATTACACCAAAAACTCATTTTTATGCTTGTCAAGGTGGCACTTTTGGGGTAGGCTGGTTGTGTAAAGGCACACTTTTATGATACCTGTGATGTTGTTAGGTGGAAAACAGTAAGCTTTGGTATGATGGTTGTGTATAATATGGTTAATAAGGTATGATGATACTGAGTACGCATTAGGTATAGTGGTTGTGTATAAGAGGTAAAATATGGTATGGCACTTAGTGCATATTGAGTAGGGTGGTTGTGTATAATAGGTTTGATAAAGTATTATACGCATTGGATAGGGTCGTCGTCTATACCAGGGTTACTAAGCACGCATTTCACGCGGACTGAGTGAAGCCCCGTGCACTGCCGCAGGTTTTTGTCTCGCGCGCCGGCACGCGCCGAACACGCGCTGCGGGGACTCCGCTGAAGTGTTTTAAACGGTGCCCATGATTACGGAGCGATTATCTTACCGTTACACGCACACACACACACCGACAGCGCAAATGTCTTGGTTTGCCTGCACTTCTCATTACAAATAATTACGATTTTTTAATGGCTCCCATCTTTTTTTTGAACCGGCTGGAAAGCAAAACATGCAGAATGCGGCAGACAGCTGAGTAGCAGTTTGAAACGGTAGAAAAGATATTTGTGGAGTGCGAGAGTGAATTAAACATGCGGAGCCGGGAGAGTGTCGGGTTACAGTTACAAAGATAGACGCAGTGGTGTGTTTCAGCCTGTCGTAATACCTCTTCTTAGATCCTCCACCACTACGCTGCTGTATTTGTTATTTTGTCTCTGTTGTTTGATTGAAATGATTCTACATCGATAGGAAGAAGGGCGCGATCTTAATTTTACTTAATCGGTTTGATGTCGATGAGCCGGGGTCGCCCTTGCTTTAGCCTGGAAAACAGCCCATGACTGCATTTCTGCAGTCTCCCTACCAGGTGTGTCGAGGCATTTTACTAGGTGCAGAAAGCCCAGCGGTGAGAGGAAGCCCACAGTGGGCAGCGGCGGGGGTCTCACGGGGAGCCTGTGGCCAGTAGGATCCCCGCTGACAGGCGCATGCATAATGCAAGCCTGCGAGTCCGTGCTGTGCAACGGGGCACCAGTAACGGGCGTCTTTCAGTCCCGGCCTCCGTATCCCGCCGCAGTGGAGCCAGCATTCCTGTTGGATGCGGAGGCATTGCCGGCCGGCCAATCAGTAGCGACTTGCGCGTTTGCAGTGAGCTGGAAGCTGGTTTGTGGGAAACCCCTGTCATTGTGTTGCCTAACAACCCACCTCCCTTATAAAATGGATTTCCTTTTGTGGGAAAGATCGAGCCAGCTGATACAGGCTATTGAGGGTGACAGGATGCCTTAAGATGCCTCGTTCAGTGAGCCGCCCTCCTGGAGCTCTCCTGGCCTCTAGTGGCCATGTGGGAGGCCCAAGAAACCCTCACCTGGCTGCAGTTCCATCTCAGGGGCCTGTGAGGGGCTTATCAGAGAGCTGCAGCCGCCCCCCGCTCGCATTTGGCTGCCTGGAACCCTCCGTGAGGACACAGCCCACATGGTGCTGGGCTGTTTTTTTTCCCCACACAGTACAGCGGTTATACTAACGGACTTCGTCTGTATCTTCCCAGCAGAATTAGCATGGAATCAGGGTCTACCACAGATCTCACACCATCGAACGTTTGGCTGGTTAATAAAGAGGCAGCTTAATCATTGATATAAAAAGCTAGACTGTAATCCTGTATTGGTGCCTTTTGCAGCCTTTTACTTCTGCCTAACCACCAAAACAATCACTTGACTCATTTTACTAGCTGGAAATTGATAATTGTCCTCTATTAGACCGATGCCTCTTTACATTACCTGAATGTTGTCATGTTGCACTTCTGGTCCTGGAATAGTCTTAGTAGGTTCTTGTTTTGTTAGTTATTCTGTAGCTCCTGCTCTAATACTGCTTGCACTTCTCCCTGGGAATACCTGCACTTATGCCTAGTCAGCTCTTTCACAGCATGTGTGTTTGTTATGTGCTATTTGCTACAATTGTATGTAGCTTTGGAAAAAAGCGTCTGCTAAATATGTAAAATGGTTTGAACACTGCAGCCAAAATACCAAACAGAAAGGGAAAATATGTTTTCAGTATCCCCCCGCCCTTCCCCTTAATGCACTGTAATTTCAGGCTGTGCTTAGCTGAGAGCCTCCATTCCATGCTGGGGAGGACCGTGCAGTTGTACTTTCTGATTCTTGCTTTGCTCCATCACTTTGTAAATAGAATTTGTGGGAATTTGTTTTTTTTTGGTGCCATGTGAAGTTAGGACTTCAGGGCAGGAATCTGCACTGTGTGAGGCATGCCGAGGTTCTGGCTATGCGAGGTCAGTTTTGGTCCTGCTGGGTCCTGCTGTGTCATAACTGAGATGCCAGTTGATCGTAAAGCTTTTCATGTGTGCGTGTGTCCAGTCCGGTGTGGAAGCGACATGAGACGGGGTTTGGGGGGAAAAAATGGCACATGCAGTTCACACAGACGGGAAATAATTACCCTCGACGATTCAAACTGTGACCTTTAGACTTTTTGTCAGTCTGGGTGCAGAATGTGTCTTCCACGTAAGTCAGGAATCCACCTGAATCTAAGAGACCAGGAGATGGGCCTAGGTTCGATTTTAACTGCAGTTAACACATCTTACTGTAATTTCATTCATGAAAAGCTAACTGCACCAAAGGAGCACGCAGTTCTGCTAGCTGGCGCGTCACGTGCAGCTCTCCCAACCAGCATCCCATGCTGACGCGTCCCAGCAGATAACGGGCTGTGATTTTTACGCTCGCTATTGCCTGGATTGTCTCAATTCTTCCCACAGACAGGGATACTTATGTGGAGCTTATGCTAATGTTGGGATTAGACCTAAGATGGCAGTGAGGGGAACTCTTTAATGATTCGATGGTTTTTGTTACTGCAGATTTGAGTCGTATTAAATCCCATCTTTGGTGGCTGGATTACATGCATGCACATTGTGATTGCATGCAAAATGTAATCCGGATTTAACAGCATCCTCTCTGGGGTGGCTGTACATTAGCTTGTATTTAAGGTTTTTGGGGGCCCCTGCTACTGGGGTTACCTTGGGGATTTGGGGCTCTTTTACCTACCCCATGTCTCTCTCGCAATAAGACACATATACAGCTGAAAACAAGCTTGTGGGGGTGGGGGGGGGGTGTACAGTGTACAGTGCCCTTGGAACTGAGGATTAAGGGTTACGCTCAGGGACCTAAGAACAGCACAGTCTGCTGGCCCCAGGATTCAAACCACGAACCTTCTGATCATTTGCACAAATTGTAAACTTTGGGGTCACACCCCCACCCCGATGTGGCATCAAGCTGAACGTCATGCTCTTAAAAATGAAACAGTGTAACTGCAGTGTTAAATAAACCACCCTCTACCACCCAGCACAGATAACACAGTCCGTTAACGCTGTTGGTGGGAGCCTTACTCATTCCAGGGGTTTGTGGCTCCTGCCCCAGCAGACGTGGTTGATCCAGTCGGACGCCTTTGTCCTGCCTTTGTCCCACTCTGCCCTCGACCCTGACCCCTCTGTTAGCCCAGATCCCATCCCCCCCACAGGCCATTGTCCTCAACCAATATGGAAGTTATAAATGATCTTCCTTTTTGTACCCCACTATGGGTTGTAGCCAAAAGAGGGTACTTGTAATAATCAGTCTCTCAGATTTCACTTGCACAAGACAGTGGAGCAGAGTAAGCAGACACGTCGCATGTCAAAGTGCTTCCCACACCGAGACTGTACAAATTGGCAGCCGGCTACCAAATTAAAGCGAAAGGCTGACTTAAGTCACTTTACGGTCTGTTTTTTTTTTATTATGCTCATATTAAAGGCTCCAGAACATCAACAAAAGCTTTTAATTGATGGAAAGAAGGCCCTGCAATTCATTTTATAGGGCCGCCTGGTCTCAAGTGTTACTTTTTTCTCTTGCTTTAAGAGCTTTAATTTTATTTAGCTCACTTTTCCGTGTGTTAAGGAACCTGCCCACCTCGTTTTGTGGTAGGCGAGATGACTGAGAGAGGGAATTCACTTCCCAGCCCTATAATGCTATTGTAGTGTAACTATAATATTTTTGTTCCCATAGTTTAAAAATGGAAATTTCCTTCATCGAGGTGCAGTTTTCTTGCCCCCCATTTTTTTTTTTTTACCAGTTTGTGGTTGGAGTCGTTGTTTGACTCCATTTATTGATACATTTCTCTGGCAAATTCTATAGACGGCTTTCCACTGCTATGCCTCTCCCTCTGCCAGGACTTGAATCAGGCCCTACTTTTTTAGAGCATGCTGCTGAATGTCCCCTGTAATAGGAGCCGTTGGAATTAGATGGTACCTCTACCCTCCCCGAAATGTCTTTCATGTGGTCTCACCAGCAATTATTCCGTTAGCCACAGTATTTCCTTGACAACCGCTGCTGCTGGAGCCCTGGCCCCTGGGAGTTGGGCTCGTCGCGCTTGTTTTTGACACCGTGATGGGAATGACTCTGCAAACCCCCAACGTCGTCGTAACTGGCTTGTTTGGCTCATGTTGGCGAGGCTCCGATCGTAAATCCACGCCATCTCCTTATGCACGTCCTCTGCGACCATGAAGCCGGAATCATCACGAGGGCTTAGCGTGGGTATTTTTGCCCCATATTTTAAGGGGTGGTGTGTGGGCGGGGGGGGGGAGTGAGGGAGTCAGCAGATTTGGAAACGGCATTTTGTCCCACTTTTGAAAAGACAGGGGGCAGTTAAAAAAATCTAAAATACCTCACCATCCCCAAAAGGCGCTTGTGGCATCGCAGGGTGTGTAATGTGACCTGGGTCCTTCTCACTGTGTTTATTTTAATGTGCCTGTCATTGGAAGAACCCGCAGTTTCTGCTGATGCTGGGCAAACATGGGGTTGTGGACACATAAAAGCGACCGTGTTTGATCCTGCTATGTAAGTTCTCGTGGACCAACATGGCAACCAGACGCAGTTCACACAGAGGGGATTCGCGAGTCTATTCTGTATCTGTATTCGGATTCTTTTATAAATAGCATTTGTATCATGGGCCCCAATAGAGGTTCAGCACCAAGGCCTCATGACTCCAGAGTTGAGGCCAGGTGGGTTGTAGAGGCTGTGGGTCGGTAAAGGGAGCAGCAGCGGTGGGCTTTGGTGGACCAGCCCATACTCTCCTGCCCTCTGGGAGATGGGCCCTGTTGATGGTGCTCCACAGGAACACAGGTCCAGGGAGATGACATCTACTGGAAGAATCTCCCCCAGTCTCACCTGATCTTCACAGTCGTTCTCTACTCAGCTTCCACACATCATTATTGAAAAGCCCACTTCAGGCTGGCCGCAGACCTCCGCAAGTCCTGCTAGGAGCATTTCAGTTTTTGGCCCATGGCGCCCACCGTCAATGCCAATGTCACCTCTTGTGGTTGACAGCCCCCTCAGAATTTACCGGATTATCCTGTTTACCTCTGCAGCAGTGTTTCTACCAGCCTGCCGCGAAACTGAACTGAAGGAAAAAGACGGATTAAGGGAAAGAACCCTTCAGAGGGCTTTATGACTTTACACTGCTGATGACTGCTGGCCCATTCAGTGCATCTCAAAGAAAGTACCAAATGGCTTGGTGGACGTTCTAGTCACTGTAGAGGCCCTGTTGCCTCAACTTTCACCTGGTTCCTCCCCCTAAAACTGCAGACTGCTGACACACAATTGGAGAAAGATGCATCATCTAAATCGAAATGGTCCATGTGGGAACAAGGATTCCACAAGCGACGTGCACAGTTCAGCATGCAAATGCTGAAGATGGGCTCTCGTCACATTAATTAGGAGAAGCGTTCGTCAGTGTGGTGAATACTAGCTGTGGGAAAAATGAAGCTTCGAAACCCAGTGTGGGTGTTGCAAGCATAAATATTGTAGCTTGTCTGAACCCAAAGGGAACCAGAACCGTAGCTAATATGATGTGGCTCAGAAAAAACAGTTCGCCAAACCTGCTTCCTCACTTCCTCAATCAGCAGTGAGCACTTCCATGGTGAGAGAGACAAATTAGACTCAACTGTGAAGGTCCTTAAAATAACAAGTGGACTTTTCTGAACGTTAAGGCCGTGATTGACAACACCATTCCTTACTGGCAGCAGCCAGCACCTACACACATGACGATAAGTTACCTATTAACACGTTGCAACAGTTTTCTTCTCAAGGGAAATCCAGATGTAATCGAAGGAGGAGCGTTATCAGGAGAATAATATATCACTTATCAAGCTTTTTTGACAAACCTGTCTTTGTTTCCTTCAGAAGAGATAGTGCAAGTAAACTATGACTCGGTTACGCAAGCTGTTTATCCCCAGTAAGACCTTGGCTCGTGGAGGCGGTGGCCAAACCGATTCAGTCACGTACCTGACAAAACAATAATAATCAAGTTTGATACAGGTAATGCTTCAACTTACGAGAGAAACGCGTTCTGGGAAATTAGCCTGTAAGGAAAAATCGCGTAAGCAGGGCACATGGTTGCCATCAATTTCAATGGGAATTTTTTAATGCACTAGATATATTGAGAGGAGATCGTTGATATCACACAGGAGTTTTACCAAGAATGACTGAAATGAAGGTTGGAATATAGCCAAGGACAGGTGGAGCGCCGGGGGGAAAATTTGACAGCTCTTCAAATCTTAGCTTGTGTGAAGATCTGCTTCATATTTTCTCCTAACTTGGTATAGGGCGGGGCTATTTACATCACGGTCCTCAAGGTCGGAGCACTGCTGATTTTCCAGCCTTCCTTTACCTGTGAGCCAGGTGTGAAGCCTCTGTGACCAATCTGGGAGAACTGAAAACAAGGCCTGGATTTGGAACCGAGGGCCAGATTTGAGGAGCCCTAACAAAGGGTGTTAAATAATTGCCCTTGTATACATGAAAACTCATATGTGAAAGACTCATACTTTGAGAGACACCTGTATAGTCTTTCTTCTGCACTGATGCAAAATCTTCTGGATTCCCTGTTACCATGGGGACGCAGCACAGGCTCAATAAATGAGGTCACTGACCCCCCACCAAATGATGCAATATTTTTATTTGTGAACCATCTGAGCTAGCTGAATGTACATTCGTAGGCACATATACAAGGTACAGCTGGACTTGAAGCAGCTTTTGACTGTCATCTGTTATGATGTAGTTCATGATCCTCTGCGCTGTGATGGGCTGACATCCCATTCTGACTGCCCCCTGCCTTGTGCTTCCCAGGAAACCACCCCCCCCCGGGGCTCTGTACTGTATAAGAGGAAATTAGATGGATGATTGATCCCTAAAACAAACCACCATACCTGAAAATCAGATGACAACTGATAACAAATAAAACGTTTTTCCTTTCGTGTTCCATTCTTTTCATTTACGTCTACAAAAAGACTTCATCGTGATTGGCTGTCCCTGTGACACACAGACAACATACATCGGGCCCATGAGTATAATCCTTTATTGCACAAGTACATCGGAATTTATCTCTTTGCCTAACCCATCTTGCTCTTCATAACTTGGGGGGCTTAGTGTATGGTGCCCCTGGAGCTGGGGGTTAAGGGCTTTGCCCTTTTGCCCTTTGCAGATACATAACTGTTCTGTTGAGGCCAAGGCTCAAACCAGCAACCTTCTGATCACAGACACTTAGCCCGCTAAGCCACTCTCTGCCCCCAGGACACTTAAACACACTTGCATGTGCTGAACTCTGCCTGTTTTCCAAACAGACCACAAATGTCCCAAACTGATCTTTATAAAGCTCAAATGTTATGTCAGATATTAAATTCATGCTCGTACCTCCTGTCCCAGTCAAATAAAGTAAAATAATAAACAACAGAATGCACTTTTTCAAGGAAAACCAACAGTCTATCATACTGTCAGCATTACATATGCGCATTAAAAAGCAGTGATGATTTATAATTCGTACTTGAATGGGGTAGCTGTTTCTTGGGAGGGGAGTGTAAGATGTGTGAGATGCTTATGAGTTGATTCAATAAAGTCAGATAAAAGAAAAGAAAATCTATTCTTTATCACCTTTGAGTGGGAAACAATCCTGAGAAGGAATTCCTACTGTTCCAAGCCGGGCCCGACCTTTGTGTTCTGTTTTGTTTATGAAAGGAGCGGTTAAATGACAGCTTTCCTCGTTACATCTGCTATTGCATTTGTGTGGCGATTAAGAGTCAGGTGTTACCGTGGAATTCCTCGGAGTCATATACTCGGATGTATGCGTTCCTCCGATTCTTTCCCAGACCCCCATATCCGCCAAGCTCTTTGCAGGCGGTAACCCCAAAAAGCCACTTTAAGCTATTTTCCTCTCGGCTGTTAGCAGTGCTCTGAAACACTCTGGGGGGGAGGTGTCGTGAGGAACGGACTTCTTAACGTTTCCACGGCGATGGCTGTGTAGGTGAGAGAGGGAGGTTTCCCCGGCTTGACAGAAACTCGGCGCGTACGGGAGCCTCCTAGCACAGGCAGCTGTGGCATGCGGAGGTAGAAAACCCAGAGAACGAGGCTTGTCTTCCCACGCCCAGTGTCTGAGCCGCGGCTAGGACATGCCGTTAAGGCAAAACAAACTAGCGGAGAAGCTTAGGGTCAAACCTGATGGACATGCATTCAAAACACATTTTTTGTTTTAATCCCGCGATAGTCGAGGCCGCACAGCACCGGCAGGTTAGGCGCTGGGCATTGATCTTTAACGAGCAGGCAGGTGAGTCAGCGCTGGATCATGCGTTTAAGTGGAACAGCCTGACAGCTCTGGATTTACAGGCGTGATCTAAGCCATAAGATAATTAGCAAGTGACATGACTCTCATACGGTATCGACTGCAGTGGCCCCAGGTTTGAGCAAATATCATGAGGCCTGTTGGAAATCCTTGTCGTTTTGTAGGTATCTGTGAACAATATTTCCCAAATATTCCTCTGGACAGTTTTTAATGTGAAGTTCCTTCACAAAAGTAAAATTCAAGGACCATATTCCCATTTTAGTCTCCTGGAAACCCCTCACAGAGAAAGTGTGAAGCGCCAAAACACATAGATCGATAGTTATTTCATGAAGAAATTGGCCGATAGATGTGGGAACATTTGTTTGGCTGACAAGTTAAAACAGGCTGAAAGACCTGAAATAGAGGTTACTAAATGGGGGACTGCAGAATCCCACAGGAAGTTGGGACGGGGGGGGCGCATGGTGTCATGGCAGCCGAATGCCACGCCGGTTACGCTGTCATGTGACAGCAAGCCTCTTACAAAGAAAATGCCAGCTATGAGGTCAGCCTAGATGTGAAACACGCCCCCTCCCCCAACACACACACACACACACACACACCCTGCCCATGTTAACCAACTACTGGTGGAGGAAACCAAACTGGACGTGTAGCTTCATTTTTGGAGCGTTCCGGAGAAGAACCAGGACAGATGCGAGCGCTGTGTTTGACAAGGAGGCTGAGAGGGAGGAGGGAGCAGGCTGCCATTAAGGGGTGTGCTCTGGGTGGGGGTGGGGGCGATTGCTTGCTTCAGTCATGCATATGCTTCCAATATCAGGGAACGAAGCCCTTCTTTGGGAAAATCCTCTCCTGTTCACCGACAGCCGTACCCAGGTCAAGATGGCTGCACCATCTTAAAGCTTTATTAGCCTCGAAACGCCAGTCTTGTATGGCACCCGTTGTCATGCAGCATCTTCCGTCCCAGCTCTTATTCTCTCTCCCTTTTCCTCTCCCACTATGTCATGCGTTGGTCAGAGGCTCCTGCAGTAAAAATGCGCTATTGATTATTTGCAGTTGTCCAATGGGGAGGCGATAAATCTGAACTGTCCGCTTCAAAGATCTCTTGGTTACTGGAGGCCTTCTGTCACATTTCCTGAGGTCAGGCAGTAACTGTCCAAACAGACGACAAGTGATTGGAATGGATGGAAAAAGATTAGCTGCTAGCACTGGCCTCAGCAAATTTTGGTGAATACCATTATACTGAATACATGAGAGGGAGCATGGCATGAAACCTAACTGAAGGAAAGATCCATGCAATAACAGCTATCCCCCGGCATGTAATGTGGCTGAATCAGCTCCGCTGTGTCCCACGGCGGGCCGGGTGCCAGTGCAGGGGCTTGTCTTCCCCTCCCATGCTGGTCCTGAGTGTCTAGAATATAGATGTGAGCCCCTGTTTGGAAAGGAGCGTAGCAACCAACCAAAAAACGCGGTAGGTTTAGGGTGCATTGGGCTTGGCACAGTCAAGTGTAGCAAGTCTGCAGGGTCAAGAGCGGAATGGGAAAGATTTCCCCATGTAACGGGAGGCCACAGTGCCCCCGGGAATGGCTCAGCTCTTTGGTCGGGATCCCGTCACACAGTCACGCATTCCTGCGGCCAGTCTGCGGTAAGGGTCGCCCACCTCCCCCCCGCGCAAGGCCTGCTGGGAAACGGCAATCTGGGGCCCACGGCCTCTGGACTTCCCTTTTTTCGCGGCTGACATAGTATGGGGGATTGGGGGGGGGCTTCTCAGCGACGGCGCTCTGTCGTTTTCCTGCGTCAGCACGAGGCGGTTTACCGCTCCCATAACGGCATCCCAAGGATTACAATTAGCTCCTGCGCCGGGAACGGCAGCAGGAAGGAAGAAGCCGCAGCCAGAGGAGACTCTGCGCTGCACGAGTCCACATGTCTACGTTTTTGGCTCGACTCAGCACTTCTGACCTGAGGCTGACTTTCCCCCGTAAGTCTGCCTTCCTCTTAATGCTCCCCCAAGCCGAATCTAACGTTTCCCTTGTATCCCGGTTAAACCAACACTTTGGGGATCGGCAGCTCTCTCGAGGTCAGGAAACGGAATCCGTATTCATGCACTCTCAGCCGGCTGATACCCACCCACCAAGACTTTGGGAGCCCTGGGGGGGTGGGCTTATGCTTCCATTTTCGTTTGTGTTTCCAAGCTCATTTATCACAGAGAATAGAGCGACGGGGCCACGTCTGACTAATTAGTCCTCATTTTACAAGGAGCCATTTTTGATTGAACATATCCCGTGCAGAAGAGGGGCTTGTGGTTCCCTCCTCCCTGGACCAGCTCGGACTTTCCGTGGCACAGGGATATTATTCTCAGTGTAATTCCCAGCCCAAAGCCCCTGTCCCCATAGAAGCATGCCAGACACCCCCTTAAGAAAAAAACAACGGAGCGGTATCCAGCCCAGGCACTGGCAGGGTGTGCGATTCTGCCGCCCGGAAAAATTCAGTGACTGCCGAGGCTGGACAAGCTTCCTTGACAGGATGCGGTTCAGAGACAGGGGCTCCGCTCAGAGCCCAAGGACACAGCTGCCGGGTACCAGGGTTTGACCAGGGTCTTGACAAAGGGCTTGTTTGTGGGAGGCCTCTGTGTAGCTCAGTGTGGGATAATGGATTAGGGCACCAGCTTTGTTCACACTGAGTCATCCTGGGTTATAGTGGGAGGTTCCCACTAGCAACGTATAGCTACCTTATCTCTCTGGTTATTCGTTTGGTTTTGGTTTGGCCTAAATGTGTGTCAGCACATCTGCATCTAACTTGTATTTTTACATTTTTACATTTTGTGTGTAAAACAGAGCTTGAGTGAATTTTCCAGATGTGTCTGTGACTGCGGCACTCCAAGGCAACAGGGGCGCCAACAAACCACTGGGCGGCGTGGGCCTTGTCTTTTGTTATCGTCGGGCGTCTCTGCCCTCCGCCAGGGGCCGGGGTGAGTCGGGGGCAATGCGTCCTGCATGGGAGCCCCTGTGTCTGTTAGCGCTTCCTTTTGGAAAATGCCCCTCCTTCCCCCCCACAGCCCCCGTCCTAACCCTGTACTAAAGCAGCTGGCTGGGCTTGTCACAGGGTCATTTCTGGCGACATTTCAGTGAGACTAAATTTTGAAAAGCAAACTGCGAGTTACAGTGTTTGTTTAGCTCCTGTAGGTGATGAGCTTTATGTGGGGACAAATTTCACTTGACCTTAATTAAACTGGTGTTTGTCAGGGATGAAACTGTCAGTTTGCGTCCCGTCCCGGATA
This sequence comes from Mormyrops boulengeri, assembly GCA_026781065.1. NCBI lineage: Eukaryota > Metazoa > Chordata > Actinopteri > Osteoglossiformes > Mormyridae > Mormyrops > Mormyrops boulengeri. The sequence goes on from JAODLD010000113.1 coordinate 30,731,807, forward strand.
CTCCAGATGGGTTGTTGGAACAACAGTGAGGATCTGTGGGTTGGACAGGGGTCGGGTTTGACGGGTTAGGGTTAGGGTTAGGGTTAGTGGTGTGGTAACGCACAGAGGAAATATGCGAGCTCTGTGATGCCATGACAGCCTGCCAAGCCTGAACATGGAGGAGAGAGGAGAGAGGGAGGGATGCAGAGGGAGGGAGAGAGAGTGCGACGGAGAGAGAGAAACACGGAGCAGGGTCCTTCTCCTACACTTTCATTCATTTCTGCATAACAGCAAAAAAAAACACAGTTAACTGAGGCAGCTGTTCC
>JAODLD010000113.1:30732132-30753898 GCA_026781065.1 Mormyrops boulengeri
GACTGCTGTGGGGTTTCTGTGTGCTTCCAGTCCCCCTGCGGCATCAGCCTCGTCTGCTCGGCCATCCGGCCGAACGGCGGATCATCCCGCTGTGGGGGACAGCCTTGGAATTATCTGGAATTATCCAGAGTGATCCAATCAGCTCTCTTTACACATGTAACATCCCGTTTAATGGCAGAGGTTTACTGTGGGCTCCCGCCGCGATTCACTGTGCTGTCACCCCCCCATACCCCCCAAGTGTCTGTTTGGCATGTAACTCCGTCACTAATGGCGAAGATACAGTAGTGCAGTAGTGAGTGGAGGTGACATGCACACACATGTCCTGAACACTTCTGCCTGTGTGGTGTGTGTGTGTGTTAGAGAGCACACTTGTGGGTGGGCGGGGGCAGGTGGCAGAGCCGCCAGGGGGACGCTGTGCCATCTGGCACAGGGGTCTTCCGCCTAGTGGGGGGGCAGCCGCGCTTCATGGTCCATGGCACCCGGCCTCGCCAGCTGGTTAGGTCGATGCACTCGCGCCACAGAGAGGGGCTGCTGGATCCCCCTTACTGTCCCCCCACCCTAAGTGCCCTTTTTGGCATTTGATCTCCCATCTCCCATCTGGGTGGGGTGGTCTCAGGTGGATGCCTCAAGGCCAACAGTGGTAAGGGGTAAGGCTGTGTATCGGCAAAAATCTGGTGATACCATACATATCGTAATACAGAGGTTACCATTCATTATATCACTACATATTAAGATACTGTAAGCAAGGCTATATATTGTGATTTTTTAAATCTTTATTTTAGGCAAAATGTCATTGTATAAATAACACACTATCATAGCCATAAAATCTGAGTTATTTTTTAATGCAATCAAAATAGCAGAATCAGCAATTGCATTTAACACAGAACCCTGTAACATCCGACATCATTGCATTACAATTTGTGCAGCTTGAAAAAGAGAACAAACATTTGTCTATATTAGAAAAAAAATGTAGAAATAAAGAAAGTGCTTGCAGGATACATGACGCAATTTTGTCAATCTCCTTAGTACCTTCTTTATTGTGGAAAGCAGAATGAGTCCCCACTTCAGCTCTGTACACTTTGGGAGCCGGTCAAACTATTTGGGATGCAGCCGTTGGTGATAACGTTTCTAGTCAGCTAGGTTTGCTAATGCTAACGTTAGCAGTGCGCCCTTACGCTGCTTCCTATCTCTGATACCTTTATCGTCACTGTACAAATACAACAATATTGTTTGGAGCAGGACTGTAGACGCCATTGGAAGCAAAGAAACCAGTAGCACATCATTGATATTACACAACAAACGAGTGGCATTGGACAGCTCTGGGCTGCCATCTTGGTTAACAGTTCTCAGTTTATGTTGGGTATTTCTCAATACCAAGAATGCAAAGATCATACTTGTGGTCTTGGCAAGAGCAGTCTTGCTAGCTTGCCTCCAAAAAATGAACTGCAGCTGCAATGAATCATGGGATTGTTCTCATTTGGAGTGAATGCAACCGTGTTTTTGATATTTGGGGCGGGGCAAGAACGAGATCAGGGGATTTTTAGCATCCTCTGTACTTCTGTTCTTAGTGTTGGAAGTGGTTTTCAGCAGTGGAAGATGACATGGGTACACGAGAACACAAGTACACATATTGAGAAATCGATATTTTCTTACACCCCTAGTGGGGGGCAGACCGGATATAAAAGCTCTCCCCAGGCCCGGTACAGGGGCACTAAGAGTAGGCAGAATTGACCCCCTTAGCGGCGAAGGCCTCCGTGTGGCAGCATCACAGGACACACACATGGCTCGCCCCTCCTGGTGTCGTACTGTGAGTGACAGACCCCATGTGGCATGAGCTTCATACCCCTTCTTGGGGGTTACACTCTACCCCGGCAAGCACTCTGTCCCATGCACGTCTTTAGGCTTAGCGAGCTTCTGATTGTTTCTTTTGTCCCTGATGGGGCGTGCGGGCGATGCTGTTTGTTGGCCCTGGGGCGTGGCGGTGCTCTGGAATGCACCCGCATGTCGCATTTCTCACCGTCGCATTTGGGAGATCTGCCTGAACTTGTGTGCATCTCAAAGGAGCCGTGAAGTCATTGCCTGATGGCATCATCGTTTATGGGACGATACTGATTGTCCTGAAACTTACCTTACTGAAAAAAACATACTGGAAAATACCTTTGATAATGATCCATCTATCCATTCTTTTTTTGTAACCACTTATCCTATTCAGGGTTGCGGGGGGTCTGGAGCCAATGAGCACATGGCAAGGAACAACTCAGGGTGGGGCACCAACCTATCGCAGGGCACACTTACACACCATTCACTCACACACCATTCACTCACACATATCATTCAGTCGCACGTGCACACCTATGAGCAATTTGGTAACTCCAATTAACCTCAGTATGTTTTTGGACTGTGGGGGGACACTGGAGTACCCGGAGGAAACCCCACAACGACACGGGGAGAACATGCAAATTCCACACACATGGTCCCAGAGATGTGAGGTGATACTGCTAGCCACCCACCCCAGCCCCTTGATAATGATAAATAATAAAATAGTTATTAAAAATATTTCAGATGTAACGATGCTTAATTAGTGTTGATAAATTTTTGGTTAAATCAAGCCACAGATGATAAATTCACAGGTGAAAAAGACCAGTAATGATTCTATTAATTAATCAGCTTATCAGACAGGTTGTTTTTCTAGGCATTAACTCATGCTTGTAATTTGTGATGAATTTTGCAGAGACAATATAACGTAACTGTCCCCCCAGGGGTGGAGTGGGGGCAGAGTTGTCACTGATTGCCGAGACCGATCTTCGCGCTTTCACTATACTCCTGGGGGTCGCTCCTGGGCCGGGTCACATGGGGGCTAATCCCCCTGTGCAGGAGGCACCCATTATGACATCTATGTTAAAGACCTGCCCGATGAGCAGCCACCCCCACCCCCTCACCCCCCGGGGCGACAGATCTGACGGGGTGGGGAGAGGAAGGCAGCACCTGGGGATGAGGCGGGTCGGCCAGAGCCGGGCCGGGGGGCGGCTCAGGGCTGGAATTCCTGTCTGACGATCGAGCCGGCCTTCCCTGTGGCTCTCACACACAAAGGCCATCAGGTATTTCACTGATTGGCATCCTATGAAGTGCCTCGGAGGCCTTTTCCCACAATGCATTTCTGCGTGAACAAATCTTTCCCACTGGCTATCCCATTTGTAAGTGCTGCTATTGATTGATAGCATTCTTGATGACTGTCATGATAGCTGTCTGCACCATGGTGCCTGTTTGTTCCCTGTTCATCTGTCACATACTGAAATACAGCTGATCCCCCCTAAAATGGCATTTACCTCATACGCCGTGACATCGCATTACTGTGTTTATCAGCTCGCTTTAATTTTTTGAAGTAACTTTTTTTAAGAAGACACAGGAAGTAACAACGTGTTGCTATGTTGTTGGCCCCTCCTTGTTATCCCTGGAGAACTCAGGGCACCATTGGGCCAAAGACAGACTCACTGAAACAAATTACCCCCCCCAGAACAGTTAACGTGATCGATGGGCTAGCATCAGCTAGCGTTGAAATGATCCTTTATTTGCTGGGGGTTAAGGGCCCTACTTAAGGGCCCACAGGTATGTGACTATTCTACTAAGGGATGACCTTCCGATTACAGGCGCAGAGGCTTAGCCCGCTGAGCCGCTCACCGCCCTGTTAGCATGGCCAGCAGCCGCCTCCCCACACTTATTTACGCGGTGGAGTATAAATACAGCCCCCGTGAACGGGTGCTCCCCTCTTCCTCTCAGAGACCTACGGTGTAATTAAGGCTGTATTTTGGGAGCGAGCTCAGGCGGCGCCCTCCAGGGGCGGGGCAGGGTGCATGACAGAGACAGCTTTCTGCGGGAAGGGTTTCTGCCCTCGGCCGGGCCAGCGCACCGGGTCTCGCGCTGTTAGCCGAGGCCTGAGCCCGCCTGCGGTACTCCCGCCATAAACATCCTGTAGATTTAACTTTAATTAAATAAACGACCTGGGGAATTCCTGCGGTCTTCAGAAGAAAATCACCAAATTTCATTTACCGTTATATCATAATCTGTTTTTTTTGTCTGTTTTCTTTCTTTCCACTTTTATAGAAGTGCACTTAGTAATCCATTTTTACTGGTTAATTTCTGTAGCATTACCATTGCATTACCATGATCTATAATGCTACGCGTAGAATGCATCCGTTGCGTCTGCTGCGCAGGCCTAGTGACATCACAAGCCGCCATCATTGACACTGTCCCCCTTTCTGCCATCAGGTGTTCTCCTTGACATCCAGAAGCATTTCACCGTCACTGACAGCGAGGCCGGCTTGCTCCAGACAGGTAAGGCTACGTCACCGGTGTTACCCTGGCAGGACTGTTTGGCCCTCTTTAAAGAGGGCGGGGGGGTCACTCTTTTTTTAACAGAGAGGGTGCGTGAGATGGGGATGGACCCAGCTTCACCGTCAGGCCTCTTAAACCTCACTGACAAGGGGGGGCTCGGAGTGTCTCTAATCCCAAACAATGCAGCCCCAACCTGGGCGGCACCAGGACATGAAAACAGTAATAAATATGCGCATGTGGCCAAGCCGAGGGCGCCCCGAATCATTATGTAACAATTACAGTCTGGGTAATTACACAACAGAGCTTAAAAATGGCTTTTCACATAATGCACTTAGTCAGGTTCACGCTTCATAAACGCTGACGTGATACTAAGAATATTCAGGGTTTATTTTAAACCTAAATGGTGCAGCAGGATAGTTTTGAGGTGTGTTTTTCTTAAACGTGGATTCAGGGGCGTGTTCAGGCCCTGCGCCGGGGGTGGGGGGCGTCCTCACCCCAGTGGCTGCGGGAGTAACACCTCACGTGGGGTGATATTTTCGGCATGTGTACAGCCCATCTGTGGGTTATTCACTTCACACGTCCTGTTTTGACCTTTCCTATTCTCGTCCCTAGTGAGTAATTGTGACCGTGCAACAACAAGGAAAAATGACCATTTTTTGTAAAAAGAAAAAAAAAGTATGAAAAAGAGAGAGAAGGGAAAATGTACTTACGGTCAGTTTGAGCGGCCAGTACAGAAAGGTAGTGACCTTAAGTGGCCGTGGCGAGTCCCCATATGGACCTTGGCCTCATGTGGACAAACGCCGGCCTGGGGACTCGACCCGCGAACCATGAGGCGTAACGCTGTTTAACCACCCAGCCCGTAACTGGGGCAAACCTGCAACCCGCTCCGTTTACAAAGCAAATTCCTTGGCGTGGTCCCGCCATCCTGCGGTAAAGCTGACATCATACAGGACATGCACAGGGCCCGGACATACCTCTGCAGACCGCCTTTCAGCTGTAGCTTTATGTGTAGTGTATAGTGTCTCTGTATATGCAGGCTTGAGAACTTATGCATATACATATTTATTACATATGTTGTATATTCACCGAGATCCATTGCTGGATAACCGGTCACAGATGGTGCATGGATGGACATGTTGTATGTTTTTGTTGGCCGCTCACCTCCTAATATGCTGAAACTCAAATTATGTAAATGTGAGTCAAAACACAACAGGACACACACACACACAGACACACACGGAACCACAGAGCCCTCATACAAGAATGATCCCATGACGCCCCCCGTTCCAGTCTGATGTTTCGCACCAGTGGCCCCCAGCTCTACCCTGTCTCACACTTCCTGAAGGAATTTGGGAAGCTGGGGATGGTGCTTTCTGCGGCCCAACGTAATATGCCAGAAAATCCTTGCTCCAGAACCAGGTGACAGCCTGGAAGCTCCCGCGGCCCTGCCTGATCTCAGGATCCGCAGCAGCACCGCAGGTGTGAGGCTGGTGGCTGGGATGCCTCAGGTGGGTCTTGACCCCCATCCCTTCCCTGAATGAAGCGCCCGCCCCATTTGGCTGTTCTCTCATCTCACTCAGACGTCATTGCTCCTCTACCAGCCTAATACGACCACCCCCCTCACCACGGGCGTCAGTCTCCCTGGAGGTCGGCGGCCCAACTCCTGCCGCCCAGGTGTAAATTTCCTCGGTGTGTTATGGCTGCCGTCACTGGTCTGGCGCCGTGGTGTGCTTTAGGGATGGCCTGTGTGGGACGCAGAGAGACTTCAGCCTCTTGTCCCGAGCCCCATGGAGCCCAGCCTTGGGGCTCTGATCTGCTATTTTCTTTTCGGTCTGCCAATATAGATGAACTTCTCTCCAGCCTGACCGCAGACAGTCGATGGTTTTCACGCCTCCCTTGTTTCCTTTAAGGGCGAGAATCAAATCCTGCCCATTTTCACCCTGTTGGCCATGAACCCAAGGTTCACCACCCAGGGGAATTATAGGAAAAGGTTTGGGGGAAGAGAGGACCACTTTGACCTGTCAAGGCTGAGCCAGACCTGTTCAGAATCATGGTCAGACTGGGTATACATCCTCTTAGTTAGACTTAGTAACACTATGAACTATGAAGTATATAACTCTATAACTATGAACCAAGATGGCGGCCCGGAGCTCTTCACTCTTTTGTTGTGTAATATTCTTCTAACAATGATGTGCTGCTGTTTTCTTTGCTTCCAGTGGTGTCTACAGGCTTGCTCCAAACGATCTCATTGCATTTGTACAGTGTTCATAAAGGCATCTTATCTTATCCAAGTTAGGATGTATGTTATTTGACATGTATGTGACATAGAGATGGCTGAGTTAGGTGATAAGGGGGGGGCTTCTGCCTTGAGGGCATATCACTCATAGCAACCATCTCTCATATATGTGAGGGCCTCACTGAATTAAAAATTCCCTGATGAAATTCAATTATGCAGTGACTGTTGGGAGCAGACAATGGGTGGGGGCAGGTGGGGGGGCTCACTGGGGTCGCGTTACTTTCCCGGGGGCCCTTGGGGGTCCACACGATCCCTTGAGCTGGTAGAGGCTTTCTGAAAGTGTGCACTGATCTCCCTTTGACCGTGTATACTGGGGGGGCCGCCGGGCAGTTACTCCTGATAGAGATGAGGAGGTAGTCCTTAGGCCATGTATGCCCCACCCCCTCGCTCCGTGTCTGTCCACTAGGGTCTGAAATGTGAGACCCCATCCGGCAGTGTTGCTTGCGAGCCCATTCTGGGGTTTCCTGAGCTACGAGGGAATTCAGAGAATCCCGACAGCGGAGATCTGAGAGCGTCACCGGAGTTTGAACTCTCTGCCGAGTCAGGCCCCACTTTTCCGTGGCCTAGTTCAGAAGTGGTTGGATTTCAGTGTCAGCTTAAGCCCTGACTATGGTTCCCCCACGCCGTGACGGATTTTCAGTGTCTGTCGTGTTCAGAAGGCCCCACCCCCCATCTCGCCGCTACGTGTCCCCAAGCTTGGCAACTCGCTGTTGGCAGCTCCCTTACACCCCTCACCGTAGTGTCTGTAGGATTACATACGGGCCCACATCTCCCACCTGTAGCCAAATTCCTCCTACTCAGCGGTAAAAAAACAGCCGACTCTGTAGGATTCATGTTTTAACGAAACCGTGAGTGGCGGCGGCGGATCGAAGTCCTGGGTTTCCTGCTGCTTCCAGTCTCTGCAGGAACGCCACACAGATGAGCTGAGCAGGTAAAGAGAGTAACAGGCACAACATAATAGATGGATTAAAACCTGGGGGGCTAACTCCCACCCTCCAGCATTTTCACAAACCCATGTGGCTGACGTGAAGGCCGCCCGCTGATATGCCAGGGAACACAAACCGAAGAACCGTATTGTCTGCCATATATGTAAATCCTGCTTCCATTTGAATAATATTAAAGAAAACAGCAAATTTTACTTTGTTTGTTTCAAAATCATATGATTAAAACCAAGAAAATGTTATCATACAAAGGAATATAATTTGCTTATAAAGTCCATATATTTCTATAGTGCTGTAATGCCAGTTAAATGAAGATAGCAAGGTTGCTCGGTGAATGGATGAATAACGGATGGCGTTTGTTGAAATTTGCGTCCCTTGCTGTCCTCTTGAATTTGGCCGTACGAATCCTTCCTATACGCCCGTCTCTGGTCAGTCATGTCCTGATTGGACCTCCTCATGGCGTGTTCGCCGGAGATGCCATCTCATCAAATGAGCCTTTCGGGTTTGTGCTGGCCACATCCCAAAGCGGGGGGCTGCCGCTTATTCACTCCCCCCCCCCCCAGCATCCTCTAAGACACCCCCACCTTCCCATCTCTCTCCATCAGGAAAGGGCTGCCAACATAATCCAACCATCGAGGCCAATTAAAATACAGTCTCTGTGCAGTGAGGCGTTAATAAACGCAGCTTGAAACACAAACTTTATATATATACCATCATTAGCATCATTAGCTACATTCTGAGCCCAAGTTCTTCTTCATGCTGAGTGATATCTCTTAAAAGTATCACTAAACTTCTTAAAAAAATGCCCCATTTAGTGACATTCTGCAAGGAATCACACATTACAAAAGGTTTTAGAGGAGGTAAGGAAGTAGTCTGTCAGACTAATGACAGAAGTGTTCCTGAACCCAGAAGAAGCCTTAAACCGCTTCAATAAATACTCAGACATGAACATTTTCAGCTTTGTAAGTACTTTTGGATTCAGTAAGCATGTGCCTCTTTTCTGCCGCGCTTGCATTTTGTTCCCTGCTATTTTTGCAGTTTTTTAAACGGAAGCCGAACCCACATACACGGAAAACATTAAATGAGAAATAGTACATTTCCTCTCCTCGCTCTATGTCCTCTACACACAGGGCATTACCCTCTGTGCCAGTGAGTGACTCCCAGCTGCTGGGAAGTGACAGTGACTTTTCAGGGCCCAACTTCCAGTCGTTTTGGTGAGAGGCCGTCGTCACGGTGACCGTTCCTGTGGGTCGCCTTGATGGGGAGACGCACGACCGTGTGTGCACTCACTGTCCACTCGTAGCCATGCTGACGCATACCGCACTTTTGTGTTTAGCAGCACAGAAATGGAAAATTATCTCACGTGCTGTCAATTCAGAAACCATGCTTCTGTTTCCATCATGATAAAAACATGCTCTCTTGGTTATATTATATGTGGGAGTTTCAGATTTTTCAAAAATAAAGGGACTGTGTATGATTTTAAATATATCTGCATATGAAGAAGAACCTACAAATGTAAAAGTTTATATACTTAGGACAGTTGAGGAAGACCCATGTTTTGTATAAAGGTCTTTGTCCTGCTCCTGTCTGGGCCCCCATGGTCTGTGCTCTCATCCTGGCTTTCAACACCCGGGGGCAGTTTGGCCCCCCGGACTCAGAGGGCCCTTGCAATAAACGCTGTGATGAAAGCTCAGCGTCAGGGGCCCGGGTTAATGGCAGGCGAGGCCCCGAGGTGCTGAAAAGGCAGAGCCGGCAAGCTCAGTTTTGCTCTCCAGATCATCTCCAAGCATAGGCAGGATAGAAGTGTGGTCATGAAAACCACGGCCGCGGGGATGCAGAGCGATCCCACCAGAATGCTTATCAAATCAGGAACACCACCACCACAGGCGGGAGCATCTGCTGCGGTTTCCTTCACGGCGGTATCGCACAGAACATGGGGGTTTCTCGGCCCCTTCCTCGAGGGGGAACCGGCATAGGAATGTCTGGAGTGGCTAGGGGAGAGGCCGGCCCCTCTGATCACAACACAGTGCTTTTGGGAGAGTGAAGAACCTGTCCAAGAGCCCCTTTCGTCGCCCAGTGGCCAGACATGAGTTCTGTAACCCAGCACCTGTGGTGTCACAACAAAGGCAGTGGGATGTTTCTGAGACAGGCACCCAAAAGGGTATAATGGCCCCCACACAAGAGTATTATTTACAGAACACCCCAGCCTGGCTGTATTTGCATGCCACTTTTCCCAGAGGGAATGGTTTTTCTCTGGGTCATTTGAGCTTGAGGTAAAGAAGTGGCAACAACTTCACTCGACATGAAAAATCTCATACCCAGAATACTTTGGGTCAGGCTGCCACATATTTTGTTTGCGGAATTATGCTTTTTCTCTATACAGTAAAAATGTCCTTGACTGCAGCTCCCGGGGACGCGCCAGGCTCTTGGTCTGTTTGTGGCTCTCTTGCCATCGGGGACTTGTGAACGCCCTGGAAGCCTTTTCAGACTCATTATGCCCTTTCTGTGTCAGCGGGCTTCTCATCCAGGACATGTGTCTAAACAGGGACCGCCCTCCTCTTTGTTTTTTTCAGCTAAAACAATCTACATGGAAAACATTCTGCTTCCCCCATTACAGCTAATTTTAGACTGGCCCAGTCCCCCGAGCCCAGCTCTCGTCTGTGCAAATGGCAGGATGGGCCAGTCCAACCGGCTATCCGTGAAGGGGGGATAGAATCCTTCCCCTGCCTTTCGGCAATGCTGGCAGGATGAAGGGGCAACGCTGCCCCCCCCTCCCGTGAGTGTCTAATTGCTTTGGCTCACAGCCGTGAGAGAGGCGGCCCCACCTGCTGCCACGAGTGGGCGGCGAGCGTATGGTAGACCCCAGGACCCGCTTCCCGCAGCCGTGGTGCTGCATACACGCCCTTGTTGGTTACATCGGAGGCGTGCTTATCACATTAGCACAATTAAGGTGGTCTCAGATCGCCGCTAACAGGTGTGACCCAGATGACGGTAATCAAAGTGCTCGTCGCCGTCATGGTGCATTGGCATCTGCATTCCTCTGCCTGACAGCGCAGACGGTCACAGGAAGTCCTGTCCACGTGTCACCAGAACACTGGTCCCCATTGTCCTCCTGGCCATCCTATTTTCCAGTGAAAAACAGATCCCATGAATCATTTCCTACTGAAGTCTCCCTGCTCTGGACGTTCCCTTCTCACAAGCAGAAATGATACCTTCTGGAGCAGAAATCAAAGGTCCATGTTTGTTTCCAGCAACCCAAAGTCTGCTGACTGTGGTGCACAGGGACCCCGTGAATCACGCTGGCCTGAAATCGTACCACTTGCTCACCTTTCTGGCTGGGAAGGGAAACATTGTTTCCAAGCCGTTCTACAAAAAAGTCAAGTGTTTCCTAGCCTGCTGGCTTTGTTCACTTTGCATGAATAAAGTAGCATGCTGATCAAGGAGAGCTGAACCTCCAAATGCACACCTCAGGTGTATTATGGCTAGTTTAGTGTCTAACAGCTTCTGTAATGAAGTAGAAGTAAGCCTATCGAGTTCTAAGCTTTTGTTTTAAGTTGTTCACCCATTAGCAGTCCACAGGAGGTTCTCCTGATAGTAAAGTTTTCAGGCTCTCAGTTCTGATCTTGATGGTTTAGCTGCCCAGTCATATAAATCGAATAGCAAGAGACTAGCCAGAAAACAAGGGGCTTGTTGTGCGGTTCCCCAGTGGGGTGTAAGAAGAGTAAGAGCATAGCCCAGTAACTTGAAGGCTTTTTAGGTAACAGGACATCGCGGATTGGCTGCTTTGCACCTTTGGCTGCATCCGCTAGTTTCCGTGGCAACCAGGTGAAGCGCAAGCCTACCGGAGAGCTCAGCACAAAGGGGCCACATTGATGGTGTTAAATAGAAGTGCAGGACGACCTTCTAGCATCATCCGGCAGAGTCACAAGCTTGAAAAGGTTCTTTTGTTCGCTGATAGACTCATTGGCATTTGCTGTTAAGTGCTCTTCTTGGCCGCTATTCATCAGGGCGGCCTGTGTGATACCTCAGAGCCCATGTTAGTACTAGATGAATGGGTCAGTCAGAAGATTGAGCAGTAATCGGAGTTCACGATTCACACTGCTAAACCCCTTGAAAGCCCCCTATTAAAAGCATCTCTAATGGGGTACTGTGTCCCTGTGGATTTGCATGCAGGTATCCTTCTTAAGGTGATTGAAGGTTCACCTGCCCATCAGAAAGCACTTGGGTCCCGGGACTAGGCCCAGTAGATGGATTCCTGAAGTCAACTAATTGCCGTTTGCAAATGGTTTATTGTCTTGCAAAAAAAATCACCTCTATGTACAGTAAGAGCCCCCATTTTTGCAATCGTTCAGTCGGGATTGCAGCGAGATCCCGCAGAGCATGCGGTGTAAGGATTAGCGGCCCGGTTGGGACGCTGGTCCATCACAGGGTGCTGGCAGGAATACACGGAACAAAGCCTCCACTTCATGTTAGAAGAATTAGCATGCCCTCCCAGGTGCTTGCATACCAGGGGATGAGTAATGGAGATGGCTTCTAAAATTCCAGGCCTTCTAATTCTTGCTTCTGGGAAATTAGCGAGGCGTATCAATGTGGGACAGCAATGGCCTGGGGCTCGCCCACGTCGTTGCCACATGCAGTCCCTGGAACCGCATCTGTGTGAGAGTGAGCATGAAGCTCTCTAGCCGTCTAGCTCTTTGTGTTTTCGGCCTGCTAACGTGCAGGATGGCCAAAGGTTACAGCACACGGTCACGCTTAACACTGGCTCTGTTCACATGCAATGCACCGCTAATCACATGCCGATATGCTAAATTTGGCCAAGTTGTCCTGTTCGTAGGGAGACAAATGCATGTGGACATAGGGGCACCGTTTCATGGGAAATGTATTTGCTTGCAGAAAGAGGAAGTAGACATTCCAGAGAAGTTTTAGACAATCAGCCGTGAAACTGAAAATGCCGAGGGATCAAACGCAAAAAGCCCCGCAGGAAATGTGTTGACGGGACGCAGATTTAAGTGTGAGCTACACGCATCATGCTAAACTGCATTCTGCTATGGATTAATGCGCGTTTAGACTAATTACATTGGTTCTAACATGTTCCTGAGACCGGTCAGTTGGAATGCTGCTCAGGATCCTTTTATCTCCCCATTGATTTTCTCACACCTTCCAGGTTGGCCTGTCATCAGAAGGCACGCACACATCACCCACAACATCATAAGCAGAAGGCCGCCGTCTAACCCGGTTTGTAAAACATCCGGTAGCAGACATTCGAAGGAACTTGCAATGACTGGCGGCCGCTGAGGTTGTGGTGTGACCGAATAGCTCGCCGTCTGTCCCTGGCTTTGATAACTAGAATGATGACCCCCCACCCAAGTGAGACTCGGGAGTCTGCTGTTTCCACAGGCACAGAGGCTCTACTTGGATACATCTCCTCTTGATGGGTCATCCTGCAAATCTCCAAAAGCCCAGGAAGCCTTGTGGGGACCAGAGGGCCAAAAATAACAGGCAGCAGCCACAGCTATGGGTGGGGAAGGTGGCAGCGTGTCTGTGAAGGGGCTGTAAACTGTATAGCCAGAGACTCTACTGGAAGAGGGCATTTCACGGGTCAGGCTAATAGTTGTCATTGTTTTTATGGGCCATTTTGCGTCCAGGTCAACTTTCCTGCATTCATCAGTTATCAGTTCTGTGTCTTCATTTCAGAATGAAAAAACATGCAGCTTCCTTGTTTTGTTTAACTCCCGAAAAGGGCAACCTGAGATGCAGGAGTCTTGGAAGCTACTCCGATGTAGTTCACATCGATCAGCTCCTAAAAATTCAGGAGTAAAGAATTAAGGAGATACATCTGTACCACCGGCAAGTTGGGGTGACCCCATTTTTTTTTAGCTTTTGGTCGGTGGGCGGAGCAAGCAGAAGCGTGACCTAAAAGGAAAGCTTATCTGGGACGGTCGCGGTGATTTCCCAGGCAGCCCGGGAGACTGGCAGGTTGGGATGGTGCACTAAAAGAACCCGGCCGACAGGCGAGCCATGTTTAGACCTGTCTCTGGGACCTTGGCGGCCAAAAATCAATCCGGAATGCAGTCGTGCCTCCAGCTGACTCTGCCACCAACGCCAAAGGCCCAAACGGAGCGTGAGTCCTTGTATCGCAGCCGCGAGGTGCCTGCAGAGTGAAGTGGCATGATGGCACAGCAGCATGGTTCTGCAGTCTTCATGTGGGCTTATGAGGCTGCTACAACTTACTCAAATTAAGCCCGACAGTCAAGTATAACTCTAAGACCTGTCCGGCTCCATCTCTGTTAATTTCAGGGATTTGGTTTTTGCAGGAGAAGATCTCACGGATTTTTTAATTACACCAGACTAACTAGTCCGGTGATGTTCAGGCTTCGGCGAGGAGTTGGCATTCCTGAAAGACCTGTTAGCGGTGGACGGTTTCGCTTGCTCGGGACTTGCCGGGCGTAAACGTAGCCGGAGGTTCTGGAGCTTTCTCAGTCCTGCGGGATCGACTCTAAAAAGGGAGGAGATGCTGCAGATGGATATTAAGCTACCTGCTTATGATGATGCGTCTCCTTTTCTGCCAGGAACTCGCCCTAGCGATACCGAGAACCGAGAAGTGCACTGATGGTCTGAGTCATGCGGTGTCTCCTTTAAACGCTTATGTAACCTGCATGAAGAGCACGCGAGTGCATTGGCTAACTTTCAGCCTGCCGCATTTGAGCTAAACGTAGGTCCTTACATATCGAGGCTGGAGATTTACCTGCTCACTCGCTGTTGCATCCAGCAGGACATGGGGAAAAGCTGACAGTAACCATAACTACAGGGAGGGGGTGCAGGACTCTGCGGGTTTGGCCTCTGACCTGCGATCAGACGTTCACCGGTTCACATCTCATGCCCAGCAGACTAGTTACAAATCCAATTGGGCCCTTGAGCAAGGCTGTTAACCCTCTGAAAAATGCTCTGGGGCTGCTAAATAAATGGCTTGACCCTGTGCACAGACCCCAAGCTTTGCTGTCACCTCTAGATGGTTACGTCTCAAAGAAAGTAAGATGGGATATGCAAAAAGAAACATACCTGTATGGCCGCATTTTCATATACTGACATTATGTAGGTATCAAGCTCTCAGAAACATTTGTTGAGGCCTGAATGTACTAGCAATTATGCGCTAAATGGTGCTATGAGATGTTCCCCACTAGGACTATGCAATGTGTGATATTAATATCAACATTAGAAATTATGCACATGCATTATCACATTGCAAGCTGGGTTGAGATTAGGCTTGGGCGGTATTTAATTTCTCATACTGTCATACCATCCAGACCACTGTACATGGGAACGTTATTTTACAGTACAGTCTCAGTATTTTGAAGTCTTGTCGAGCCGCAGGGTTTCTCCACGATAAGATTCGCAGACCAGAGACCATCAATAAACATGTCTAAAACATTTTTCCTCTGTCATAGGAAACAAATTCTTGGCAAGCTAGGTAATTTTAATGATTGTTCCTATTCAAGATTATATAGTATATGTTAAAAAGTGCAAAGTTTACCGCTGCTACTTTTGCTTAAGCTCTGCATGCGCTCTCTGAGCCAATCACAATCATTTTCATATTTGCTGCTAGACTCACAGTGTGGCCCATTCGTAAGAAATTTTACAAAATGAGTAAGGAGGAGAAAGTGAACAAGAACTGGTGACTAAAAGACATTTGTCTTCTGCTGTATGGAAATACTTTGGATTCCATAGAGATGCTATTGAGGTAAAGCAAGCGATTTGTCAGCACAGCTCACTGCAACACCACCAACTTTAATGGACTCTACTGCCAGATAAGAAGTATATATTTAAAATTTTCCAGTATCGTACAGCACTATTCCCACTTTGTCCAAATATTTTCTTCTTTAAAGACAGTTGAAGTCCTTTGGTAAGAGTGAGAGAACTTTCCTGAAGGCTCTTCATTACTCAGCAGTGACTCCTAATCATGGTATGGTTTTTATTGCTAGAAGTAGCTGAAAGTTATTTCCTGATGATCTCTCTACCAGACTGTTGTGAGGGAATAAAATGCCATTGTTCAATGGTTAACCATTAATGGAGAGAACAAGGGGCAAAGTTTAACCTCGCTGTCGAAAGAAAGGACTAAGCAAGAAATGAGAATGTGTCTCTGAGAGTGAGAGAGAGAGAGAGGGAGAGAGAATTGCGCTGTTTAGATCCTAGACAAGAAACCAGTGACTAAAGTGATGATCAATGGAACTCGCTGTTTAGTCTGTGCACACTCACATAAGCAAACAAAGTAATTATTTTGCCTGCTGATCGTCTGTGTGGTTGATTACTCCCTGTCGTGCCCCCCTTGACTCAGAGATAAGCACCCACCCCCCCTTTATGATTGACTAAGTCAAATGTATGCAAACTTTCCCTTTTATTTATGCAGGGCAGTTCACACTGTGGGGGAGATATCTTCGCACCGTCGATCCGCTGTTCTCATTCGAAACAAGTGAGCAGTAACCAGTCAATTCAGTGTAACAAAACTGTTGGATGTCTCTCTAGCTGCGTTAAATTTTGGAACGTTATTGTCATCAATCCCTGCGGTGGAATGGCATCCCATCCAGGGTATACCCTGCCCCATGCCCTGCTTGGAATTGGTTCCAGCCCCCCCACACACAACTGCAGATAAACAATCGGATGACGGATGGACTGATGGATGCCATCGATTAGAGAGCTATGTGTGTGTGTTTTTTCCCACACTTCCTTAGTCGGCTGGACTGTTGACTAGGATGTGAGAGAACTCTCCTTACTTCGTTTGAAAATTTGAGGTCGATAGGGATGATTGTCTCATAACAATCAAAACCATTTCTTCTCTCTTGGGAACCCATCACAGCATAAACATATAGGACAGGAATCCAGCATGCCAAGGGAACATTGCACAGAATCACAGAATCCTCATGGGTGTATGTTCTTACACACACATTTATATTCATATAGTTGTGAGGACTCTCCATTCATTTAAACAGGAAAAACTCTAATCACAACAATAAATAACCTTAACCCCTACCCAGCCCTAACATTAACCATGAGCATTCAAACAAACTTTTGGCATTTTTAGATTTTTGATTGCAGTCACAGATTTTTACAAAATTCAGTTTCCCTTTCTGGGGACCGAAAAAATGGTCCCCATAACTTTTATTGATCCCACTGGGGAAATTCTCTTTTCACCTCCCCCCATCGTACTCTGCATGAGAGCTTGGCCGTGAAGAGCAGCCACCTGTTGGGGCACCCAGGGAGCTGGGGGTTAAGGACCTTGCTCAAGGACCCACAGATGTGCTGTGGCTGGGCTTCAACTGGCGCCATTCTGATCACAGGCACAGGAGTTTAGCCCAACAGGTTTTAATCACATTTTGGGGGACATTTGGTCCCCACAATGTAATAGCTACACACACACATGCACACATACACACGCACATTTGTAATTATATCTTTGTGGGGACTCCCCATTCATTTATATGGGGAAAACTCTAATCTCAACATGACGACCTTCACCCCCCACCCAGCCCTAACCTTAGCCATAAATAACCAAAAAAATATGAGACTTTTCGGCATTATGACTTTTTTTGATTGCAGTCCCATATCTTTACGAACCCGATGGTCCCCACAATGTAATATAGACCCAATACACACACACACACACACATATATAAACACACATATAGATATATGCATAAATGTATGTGTGTGTGTGTGTGTGTGTGTGTGTGTGTGTGTGTCTACATATACATATATATGTCTTGTCTGCATGGTTGGCTATATGTGAAGAATACTTATGTTGAACTGCTGCCCAGCAGAGAAGACCAGGAGGCTGTAAAGGGCCCGTCGAGGCAAGTGGGCAGAGGCAGCAGCTGAGAAATGTGTCTCAAAGCAGCCGGAAGCCATGGCTCCTGAATTGGCCGCCGGCACCTTGACGTGAGGCTATGATTTACGGCATGTTTGTCTTTGATCAGCAGCACATGTGTTTTTGCGCAGAGATGGCTTGGATGCAGTGAAAGTCTCCCCTCTGTGCCCCAGGCTTTATTCCATGCAGTGGCCACGTCGTTAATTTAATTGCCGCGTTATGTAAGTTCCGCTGTCAAATCCAGAAGGCCGCCATCTTCTAGAACGTTCCTCAGTGGAACTGAAGCTGGAACATTTGCTGGGACACATAAGTCTTTATCACTGTCATCTACTGTCATATGAGGGCATGTGAGATGCAATGTGACCTGTATCGTCCCATAGTCCTGCTCCTTAAAGACGCTTTCTCATTGGCTGATGCTGAAGTTCAATATATTTCTATATATGAGGACTCTGTTTATGACCTTTTCACTTGACTCAGAACTAAGAGTGTGTCATTACCATTTGATGGCAATGTGGGGGCTTCTTTGCTTGGATGAGAACTGGATTGGGTTACATTAGGAATAAGGCAGATAGGTTGGTTCTAAGCCATTGTGGTACTGAATTGGGCCTCCGGATTTGGCCGATGATTCCTGCACTTCTTTTTGGGTTCAGACAAGGCCCATCTGCAGAATGACAGGTATGGGAGAGCCTCTTAGCAGAAACCCGAACTGAACTTGCCGTACTCTGGCTGGATGTCGTGCACCGTGACGCCTCTGAATGCCCGGTAATTGTGTCTTTGTCTCATAAGGCCTCAGGAATTACACACTCCCTGTTCCTGATCCTCTGCACACTTGAGTTGTATGCGGCTGTCAGGTGGTGACCTCAGTTGACACAACATGATTGAATCAGATTAAACAGAATGATACACTCCCAGAAAACCTCAGGCACACTTCACGTGAGACACATATTAACACGGTGAAATTAAAACAAAGCGAACATGTCCAGGGTATTGGTCAGGTGTGTCCAATCTGTGACCAATCTGGGTCAAAATGAAGTCAATAGACGTGCTTTACTAGGTTTTAGCTTGGATCATTAAACAATGGCGAGTTCATTAATAAACATCAGTCACAACAATGGTGAGTTTATTAATAAACAACGATAATGAGGAGCGTCCGGAGCAGTTCACCCTGTGCAGTGGGGGAATCTGATCGCCGCCATGGGCCAGTTTGATTTAAAAGGACGTCTGCTGTGGTTGTTTCAGCTAATGTCACCCGTGTGAGGCAGCATTTACAATGCCCCCGTCATCATTATGGACAGCACACATGTGCGCTCGACTGATTGCAGAAGCGCCCGCTTATCTCGCTGGGGCGCCCGGATATTTCCGTGGTACTTGGCAGGGGCGGAGATAGGTGTAGAGCGGCGGTTCTGTGGAAAAGCTGCCCGGATGCTGCGGGGAAAACATAGAGTGTAGAGAATGTCAGAAACGCATCCCCATTCCCGGGTGTGTGAGCAGCGATCCGGCTTCTCCCCCCTACGCTTCAGCCCGGGTCATATCCAGGATTGCTTATTTTTTGGCAGTAAGTTGGTTTCCAGGGTTAATGGACAGGGTCGATGCTCTTGTCCAGCACTTGCATGCCCCAGACGTGAACGTGGCACGTTGGGCTCATTATAGAGAACTAGCACTCCGTGATTACTGTCAAAACAATAAACAGTGACATGCGGAAGGACTCAGTAGAAAAACGTGAAGCAAATTAACTTGCTGGCTGCAAATGAAAGAAAATGACGGAAGGGAAATACCGAACAGAAGCAGTCGATGAAGGCTGGCTTTTTTTCACGTTTGCATTTTTGGCACCAGTATTTGTCCGATATGCTGGGCTTGTTTCAGATAGATGCATCCCGGACTTCTGCGAGAGTCTGTATGACACGTCGCCATGACGTGTCTGTTGGTCCTGGTCCATCAGCATGCATTACAGTGATCAGGAGTTCATGCATTATTTATACGTGATCGATGGACGCAATGCTTAGTGACTACTGCAGCCTGTCCCATTATGACATCAGCCACAGAGATTGGAGGCGGGGCTCCCCCAGAAGCCATAAGGTTGCCTTACTCTGCCTCTGTCCTGTTCATTCAGTTCAAAGTGGGGTGTTAGACAGCAGTGACCCCCACATCTCCCAAAGGGAAAAATAAAACTGTTTGCAAATTTCAACTCAATAAACAAAGAAAAATCATCGAATCTCTCTGTCAGGCTACAGCGAGACCTATCCTAGTGCTCCCACCCCCCCCAAGCTAATTCTGAGCGCATAAATAATTCACACCTCTGTGTGTTTATATCCTGGGCTCATATCACTGTAACCAGCAATTTCTCCTAACGCAAATCAGCACTTATTTTTTTAGGGGGAAAAAGGTATCGCGAAGCAGAATTTGATTTGGCAGCCTGACTTGCTGCATTATGGTGCAGACACGCAGGTGCTACGCACAGAGGATTTGTTTCTCCATTTCAAACGAGATGCCGCGGTTTGTCAACAGCTCTATTAAAAAAGCTTTAACAATTACAGGAAACTGTCAGAACTTTCCTACCCCAGGTTGGGCCACAGAGCAAGTATTCGGAGTTTCCATAGAGACAGTCAATTTAAATCTAATCTTTCTCGTTTAAGACCCTAACCCTATAGCAGAGGAGCGCATAAAGTGATGGCAGTATCGCGGCCGAGGTGTCCTCAGTGCCGAGGGAGGGGTGCGGCCCAGCTGACAGGCCTGCTTTAGGGACGGGGGGCTGTGGACACATCAATGGCCCGTCTGGCTCAAAAATGACAGCCTTTTGTAAACAGAACATTCCTGTGAACAGTAACATAGCAGTTTGAGTCCCTGTTCCTTGGAATCTGCTGACTGGTTGGCAAGGAGGAGGTGATGAAATATATATGATACCAGGGAAAATGAAAGATAAAGAGGGTGGGTATTTTTTTCACCCCTCCACCCACCCCTGGCATGAAGGTATCAGCCTAGAATAACAAGCAGCAGAGACTGATGAACATGGCGGCTTTGAGTCAGCATCGTACCATCCCTTTAAGATGCCTGTGCCTGGCTGGCAGATTGTTTTAAGCCGTCCCTTTAATATGGCTGCTAAAACACAATTCATATTTCACTTTCTGCATGGGTTTACAGTCTGCACACAGTAAATTCATCATTAGGGCTGTGCACACGTAGCCCATATTTTTATGTTCAGCGGACATTATGCGTGGCACTGTGTGTCAACTGCACGTGTGCAAGGAAACTGACTGGGTGTTTACAATAGGTGGCAACACTGATGATAGCAGAGCAGAGGTCAACAAAGTGAGAGTAGAAGAAGAACAGTTGTAGTTGTAGCAGTTATGGTGAGCAGCTGTATGAGTTTGCAGAGGCGTTTCTCATTATTCATACTGTCTCCAGACATTATACCCCCACGTAAGGTATTTTCAAAAGCCATGCCCTTCCAACATTTTTAAATGTTGGTGATGACATTCACCTGGGTGTTGAAGTTCCAGCTAAGTTTTTCCTAAGGATTTAAAAATACCATGGTATACCGTATTGCCTTTGTACCGCCTTAGTTTCACTACACTGCTTGTATTTGTGTTTGTTGCAAAGCATCTGCCCTCACCTGGGGCGCCAAGCAGGATTTCTTGCTTAGCTGGATAACTTCTCTGAATTAAGGTATGTCCCTGAACAAAGTCCATTTAAACTGGAGTGCCTTAAATCCGACAATTTATCCAGCTAACCAAGGAATCTGGCTTCGTGATACAGGCCCCTGATCTAGCGGAATGTCATTGCCGTACACAAATGCCAACTGCAACCATTTGCCTCCACGGAAAAACGTAGTATGAACACAAGAAACACCTTGTATTTATATTTCTAACTTATTAAATTGATACTTTTAATGTCTTTATTTTGCTTTCACTATTTCATTATTGCAGAACTGACTGCTGTGCATTTCACTGCAGCTTATAGTTTGACTGCATATTTTGCATTTGGCAACTAAAATTCTTGAATCCTTGAAGCATGAACTAGGCTTTATGCCTGCCCCCGGCCTGCCCTCCCTCATTAATGCTGCTATATTGCTTCCAGTCTGGAGTGTGCCATCTCTTTAAAACAGCCCCCCCCCCCTTCTTTCCCCAGTATTCATCTGCAGCTTCATGGTGGCAGCACCCATCTTTGGCTACCTTGGTGACCGTTTCAACCGGAAGATCATCCTCAGCTGTGGGATCTTCTTTTGGTCCGTGGTGACAGTCTCTAGTTCCTTCATCACCAAAGAGGTATGTGCACGCCGGGGGGGGGGGGGGGGGGGGGGGGGGGGGGGGGGGGGGGGGGGGGGGGGGGGGGGGGGGGGGG
>JAODLD010000113.1:30768590-30778630 GCA_026781065.1 Mormyrops boulengeri
CCCCCCCCCCCCCCCCCCCCCCCCCCCCCCCCCCCCCCCCCCCCCCGCCCCCCCCCCCCCCCCCCCCCCCCCCCCCAAAAGGGTCGTCATCGTCAGTCCTCCATCTGTGTCGCTAGAGAGCGGTTTTATTTTGGAAGTCGAGTTGCTCGTTGGCGGGTCAGGGGCACTTGACCTTGCGTGATCGGCACAGTGACCCAACAGCGTGTGGGAGCAGATGGCCGGAGCAGAACTAGCATTCATCTGTCTAGTTTCGTTCTGCTTTTACTGCTCCAAGTACAGACCAACAACCCCCCACGCAGTCACCAAAGCGGAAAGGAAACCTCACACCTACCGTAATTTAAATCCTGTAATCCGGTATTAAGGATAATTAGGCCCATCTTTTTATATTGAGCATGGATACGGTTGTGTGTCAGTCATGGGGGGAGGGGCAGGGTGTCTGTAATTAATCTTTAGCTGGAGTGACGAGTAGCTGATATGCGGTTTAGCAGCATGAAATGGCAGCTTGTTTCTTCTGAACACGTTCACTGTATGCAGATCGTAGTGGCGACGGAGAGGGCTGCCCCTATTATCAAAGTGACATAATTGGCTGATTGGCGGCGGTGTCAGGAAAAGCACAGAGGGGGAGGGAGAGCGTCCGTCGTACTGGACCGTGAGCGATGAAGTGGGCATGTTGGATCATCAAGAGCAGCTAGCAGATGGCAAGATGGTCTCCAGTGGTAATTAGGGAGACTTCCTGAGGGGCGGCCAGACCCTAAACCTCTCCCCCTGGCTCTCTCCTCCAGGTCTCACCATGAAGGGAATAGAGAGAAAGCAGCGCGGCGGCCGGCCGAAGATGGAGCCCCCCCCCACCTCCTCATAGGGTCTCTGCTGACCTCATTTGTAAAAAACCTGCCTTTTTCCGACGCTCCTTAACTGGAAGGACGGCACCCCCGTCCAAAGAGGCCTCCATGTTACCGGTGACCCGCAGCCCTCTCACTGGATCAGGACCCACCCCGCCCCAAGGTGCCATGCTACTGAAGGATGAGGCCATCATCTACGTTGCCCGCCAGCACCAACCAAGTGCCATATCACTGCATCCCCCCGCTAGATCTGCACGCACATGCCCAGCCGCCTGGAAGTTGCCGGACAGGAGCGGCAGCAAATACCCTGCCGCTCCAGCAGGGGGCATCCGGTGGACCGTTGGCCGCGGCCTCACCCCGCTGCCGTCACCACATCCTGCCCACGTTTTCAGCACTTACACGTATGCAGGGCTCGCTTTACATTAACACTATGTGACTCTGTGCCGTTTTCCTATTTGCTGTTTAATATATATATAAGATATATTACTGGAAGTGGAGATTGTTACCTGTGAATGTTTCTGAGGGCAGGTACAGGCCATCTCAGATCTGTATGAAAGAACACTGGAACAAATGAAGTGACTGTTTTAAGCGTCAACCGTTTCTATGTACCCCGTATGAAGTTCCTTCCTCAGCTCTAAAGCCGGTAATGTGAGCACGCAGTCCAGAGGCGTGGCCCGGTCACATGTGGGCCCCAAATCCTGCCAACATGTCTCATCCCATCATCTAATTTTGGCACAGTGCGGACCATCATGGAAACTACATGGGCCAGATACTGCAGCAGCCAATTGCTTCGCTGGGATTGTGCTAAGCCGGGTTTAGACCCCCGGCTGGGTTGAATAATTTGCAGAGTTAATTAGTCTGTTGAATCTGACTCTTGGGAACTGTTCCCTGGAATAATAGGTGTCTCCTCCTGAAATCTGACTGTGTGCTTCTGGGTTTTTCCTCATCAGCGCAGTTTAACTTTGTCCTAGATCAAATCCCAAAGAAGCACATGGAGCATCAATCTGATGTGGAGAAATCGAGGGGAGGAAAGATCTAGATGGAGTCAGATTCAAGGAGAGCAAGGCTGCGATGCCAGGATCTGCAGAGCGTAATGCCCTTGCCGTCTGACATCCTATCAGCCCTTGCTAGCGGCCCATAAAGGCGGCAGCTTCCGTTTAACTTCCCCGGGTTTTCAGGAACCCTGGAGAAACGGCATCGCGGCTGAACACAGCCTGAGTGTAAAGCATGTGAAGTAGTTATCACAGACAGCCGCTCAACAAACCTTCCCAGCAATGTGTTTACATGGCCGAATCATGTTTGTAAGCTTTTCACGTGATTCTTTATCAGATTTTTTTACAGATATGAGTTTTATATATAAATAAGATAGAGATGTATAGGTATATAATGCAGTGATTTTAATATATTGTAAAGGATAGCTTGGATGCAATGTATTTATACGTTTGTTACCACAATGAAGAATGACCCGCAACAGGAAGTTTAAAGCATTTGTTTTACTTTTACTTATTACTTGGGTTTAAGAAACAACTTATGGTGAAGTTCATTTAGTGTACTGATTAACTAATGTCATGGCATGTTATTACATCATGGAGAGACTTACCTTGGCCGTGCACATGCCTCTCTCCATGGATCATTAGGCTGTCTAGGTCATGGATGAGTCTTGATTGGCTCTTAGAGCAAGGTTGGATGCTGATTGGATGGTGGGCTGGCACGGCCACAGTAAGCTGTATTGTGATAAGCTATGAGCCGGGTTCAATGCCAAAATCAGAATGTCACCCTTTGCTGTTTTTCTTTTTTTTAAGTAACTACAATCAAATTGCACCTGAATTTCATGGGAATATTGTGATTTAATGAGATTTTCATTCTTGTCATACAAGAATCATGTAAAAAGTGCCGCACTATTTCTGATATCAAGCAGACAATGGAGGCTGTTTTATTTTTTAGAGGAAGTGTGATTTAAAAAAAATATATTATCTTGGAATAACTGTGATGCTCCCACAAAGAGGGATATAAAAATGTATACCTACATGTAAATGATAAAAAATAAACTTATTTAATCGCACTAAAGCGAATCTCGAGTCTGCTTCTGACAACAGCAAGACGGACCCACCCAGATGCACCTGTGTGACCTGCGGCAGAGCCACTGTCTTGGGGCGACAGCTGGGGAAGTCAGTTTGGGGGGGGGGACAGGTGGGAGGGGTTTGTGTGTCATGGGGACTGGGTTGAAGTAATTTTGTCTCAGTGATAGGTAGTTTTCCTTACGCAGTTAGAAGGAAAACAAGCCTTATGTTTGAGCTGTGGCCTGGAAGTCCATCAAGAAACCATTAATGCAGCACGGCCAGGAGACTCGTTCACGGCTGTGAGGATCAGCCAATCATGGGGAAGCCTTACAGACCACCCCCCTGGCTCCATCAGGAGGTGCACCTTCAAAGCAGTGTTTTTACCCAAGTAAATTTATCAGGAAAGCTGAGACTGGGGAGGGGGGCATATATAAGGATTCCTTTATGAAATACCTGAATGGAGAAGCGGGGCTGGGAGGTGCCGCATGGATGAAGGCCACCCCCTGGGTCTGACAAAGGCTCAATTTTATCAGGGCTTGGAAACGTAGGCCGGCTGTGAAGGGTCCGGCGATGAAGCCCCACATTGTCTGCAGCCGGCGGTGCGAGAGGAGAGCCAGGGACGGTACTCACGATGCCGCCACCAGCCGGAGATATGGGCCGGGGGGCACGGAGTGACAACATGGGGGTCACGCCTCTGTGCCTGCGATCAGAAGGTCACTGGTTCCAGCTCATGCAGCTCAGAAAAAGGCCCCTAACCCCCTGAAATGTCGCAGGGGTGCTGCTTATATGCCGTCACGCCCAGTGAAACGTCCTCACTGTACAGAAAACGCTACAGTTATACATGAAATCACGAAAATGCTCAGGACACAAAAACTCATCTGCGGGGAGATCTGCAGCGTCTTTCTGAATGTCAGGTGTGGATTGTGCGTGGGGGTGCCTTTTAGCCCCACCCTGCTTCAGCTTGACAAGCGTGCCCCCACCCAGCAAACTCAGAGTGAATATGCCTTATTGATGTGCTAATGTACAGAACCCACTGGGATGCTGTAGTCAAGCTGGAAATTCACTGTTTTTCTTAATTAAAATAGAAAAACGGGGGTGTTTTTTCCATATAAGTCTTTTAACAAAACAAGGACTTTCATTGGCTGACACAGTACACTAGACAGCACTCAGTAACACAGACCACACACACACGGTGCTCTGGGGTGGTTCTGTTCAATGCAGCCATTCAACAGCTAAAGCTCACGCTAAGTGTTCACACACACACACACATGTGCACACAAACAGGTTTATAAATATTTTTGTGGGGACTCTCCATTCATTTCTATGGGCACAGCGCTAATCCTAACTGTGACAACCTTAACCCCCATCCAGCCCTAACCATAAGTCACCAAACGAAATACTTTTTTGACTTCTGGCATTCTTAGTTTTTTCATTGCATTCACAGATCTTTGTTGGGACCTGAAAAATGGCCCCCACAACATCAAAATAATGTAATGTAAACATAATCCACACACACACACACACACAAGTGTAATTTAAAGGTGCTGATTTCCTCTTTCATTCAAATGGTTACATTTAGAGTAATTATATGTTTATATAAGTATTATAAGTCTATATACTTGCTGTGTTTACATGACACACTTCCACTGGTTCAGCTGCATTATTCACCTGACACTGACTGCTTACTGGCTATTAAACAGTGTCCCCAGGAGTTAGCGAGCAGAAGACGGTGTAGAGAGCCATTTGGTGACGGTGTGATAGAAGCGTTTATCCTGCCTGGCTAGAGGAGGTAGATCGATTAAAGGAATCAGCAGAACCCCAGAAAGAACACAGAGAAAGGAAGGCGGCGGTAAGATAAGGGGGCAGCGTTTGCTTAAGAGAGTGAATTCTCGCTGTCTGAGATTTGGACAGCTAGACGTACATGGGAAATTTAAAGGGTCAGGTTATCTGGTGTGTCTCCTTTTCAGAAATTACAGCTAAGGAGCCTTTAAACATGTTGGAGATGTCTGTGGGTCCGGGCCGTGGAGCCGGTGGTACCAGCTGATGCCTGGGAGGGAGGGAGGGGAGGAGTGCAGATTAGGTGGGGAGCCGGAGAAGCTCTCCGAGGGTGGATTCGGTCAGAAGCGGACAGCTTTCCAGTCACGTGCTGAGAATCTACGCCGAGACGCAGTGCAGCTCAGGGCTGGGATCTGCATAGATCTGGGGGTTAAAGACAGACTGTCGGAGGTCACAGAAAATAGCCAGAGGGGTAAAACTGAGCACCTGTGACTGCAGACAGGACTCAAAAGGCTGAAGGATCGAGAGCCCGGCAGCTTCTATCTCTCTCTCTCTCTCTGCAAACATTCCTCTGTAATTTACACACAGCGGCAAGAGAAAGAATTGGAGAAGGTGATTAAAGTGACAGGCCTGTGTAAGCAGCCGTGAGTGAACTGGTCCTTCATATAAAATCCAAGGAGCTCATGTCCTTGAGACTTTTTCAAACAAAGGAGATCCTTACATTTCAAGGGGGGGGGGGCAGTGCGGAGGCAGAGGCAGACCATCCGCATGCTTTAAATGACGGCCGCACTGCATCCACCTTCACGCGTCTCCATGGCTAAACGCGACTGCCTCTCCCCATACAGATACCCATATGCTGGCAGTGTCGAGAGCTTCTTTGTGCCGCCACACAGAGCTGAGTGGACCGTCTGTTACCCATGAACATGAACCGACGGCCTAGATTCGCCAACCTGCCCTGGTTAAGCGCAGTCCATGCGGCTATGCCCCTCTCCACCTTCAACTCCACCATGAGGAGCTTTCATAAGGCAGCAGAGAGGGCAGGAAGATGGGTACCTCGCCATAGACACCACCCCCACCCCTCCCCGAAACCTCTAACAAATCATTACATTCATGTGAAGGGGCTGCATATGAATGAGTCGCAGGCACTGTCTCCATAACGGGCACCGCAGAGACGTGTTTGCAGAGTTATGGCTGGAAAGTGGGGTGGGGCATCGCTCGCTGCTGTCGCACCTCCTCTGTGAAATTCTCACATTCATGCCACCCCCTACCCCTCCCCCTGCCCCAGCAGAGGATTCAGGCAACTCCAGATTCCAGTAATAGCATCTTCCTGACAGCAGCAAAAGGCAGCTCTAACCTAACATCAAGACGCCCTCCTTTCGTATCTGCATGTCACTCTAAATCCATCTTAATTTAGCCGTTGCCTTGGCTTTCACATGGAAGAGACCAATTGTTCCGGTTCTGAATGTTTATGGATCGAGTTGCAAAATGCTCAAGTGATACAGGAAGAATGTGCAGGAGAGAAGCCCCTCGATTTTGCGCAGGGTCACTCTGTGGAGGAGCTGGATCTTCACAATCAGGATGAACTTCCTGAAGACGGAAGGAAGATGCCAATTATTGACCATGAGAAGGCAGATCTTGAGATGCGGGACAATTTGGCCCTGCATATTCCGCAGGCTCCCTACATTAAAGCTTGGTTAAAAAAAAATTCTTATTCTTTGGCTTTTAATTCAATTTAGGAGCTGTCTTAGTGTCATGATGCTGTATGTGTTTGTCCTCTTTACTATTCTGATTTGTACAGCACGTTGCGTCAGTTCTGCCTGCCTGAAATGTGCTATAGCAGGGGCTTCAAACTGTGCAGGGCTCCAGCCCCCCAGGACTGCAGTTTGAGACCCCTGTGCTACAGAAATAAACTGAACTTGCACTTGAATCATTCATTTACTGTTTAACAAAAGCAACAAGGTGCATATATAAATAGCTTTTGAGACTCACAGATAGCACACAGGTGCCGTGCCGGCCACATGCCCCTCTCCCCTGGCTGTTGCGCTGCCCCCTACTGGGTTAACGTGAGTGTGACACTGTGCTGGACCCCAGAGATTACAGGGAGGAGAGACGTCAAAGATGGAAACGGAAGCACCTGTGATGGAAAGCTGTGTGTATCAGCCTAATGACGTCTGGGCCTTGGTCACACAGCACAGCAGTGCTACACATTCATATTGTGCCACATCTGGTACACATCACACGTTATAAAATACGGCAGAGCTGTTGACATTGACTGCAGCAAAGAAATCGCCCTGCAAAATGATTTCAATATGCAAACAAGCTCTATCAAGGGTTCACTTTTTTAGCATTTGAAAGAGCCACACAGGACAGCCACAGTGAGGGAATAGCAAATACGCTTGTGATCTACCGCGTCTCCGCAACACGTTTCAGGAAAGCCTGGCACATCAGAAATCTCCACATAGCAGGTGCCGCTGAGAGGCAATCGAGTTTTACATGGAGGACACGGAAACTCTTTGCGCATCCCACTCTCCCCAGTGAAATGCAGTAGAACAATAGCCTTGGATGTTTTTTAAAGAGGAAATTTGAATTAATACCACATGGACCTCAGCTTTCCAGAATGATCTATGCTTATATAATGTTCCTTGGAGCAGATGACAGTACTTCTTGGAAGGTATTTAACCCGAGGGAACTCAGTGCTGCAGTGAGAGTGTACTTAAAGAGATACCAGCACCCTGCCTCGGTGCCCCCCCCCCCCCGTCTCTGTCCTATTTGGGTGCGGTGACGGATGAAAAACGTATTCGAGTCGAACGTGTAACAGTAAAATGCCTCTGTGGTGAAGTTTCAGGAAGTAAGATCAGACACGCCACTCTTATCTTAAAAAAGTGAGGGAGACTGAATCCAGTGTAACGCTACGATTCATTGACACTTCAGCTGAGGCCGGAATGGAGAAGGCGTGAAGCACAATGGAATCAGACCGCTTGCGGACTGAATGTTCTGGAATTAATTTAAAGATATCCCTGCACTGGATACAGGGCAAACTTGGTAACACTTCACTTAAAGCAATCATCATAATGCATTATAGATATCTTCGTAATTCATTATATTGCATGCATAAAATATTATAAACACGGCTATAACTATTTATAAAAAGGCAAAACAAATGATAGCCAAGTTTATTATGCATTATGAATGCTTTATGAAGCTTTCATCTAAATGCACTATAAATGCATTATGAAGGTATTTATAGTGCATTATAGATGAGAGCTTCACATTCATAATGCATAATAAAACATGGCTATCATGGTTATAATGTGTTTTGTCTTTTTAGAAATAGTTATTGCCGCCTGTATACATTTATTAATGCATTATAATGCATTATCAAGGTATCTAATGTAATACATATGAGTGCTTTAAATAAAGTGTTACCGCAAAAGTGTATCCGGTAGTGCCCTTCTGCAGGGTGCTTTGGGAGTCGATGCTGTCTATGGCTGTCAGGTCAGAGATGGCGAATGTGTCAGTCCCTAGTAAAGGACCCAGGGGAGAAGCCAGAAACTCTCGTTAGACACATTCACCGGCAGCTCCTTGCCTCCTTCAGTCCTTGAGAAGCTTCAGTCACTGTCATTCTTTTGCTGGACTGAGATGTTCTTGTAAAACCACCCCCAAAATCCCCTGACAGTCTGAAATGGATCGGGAAGCAGTGCAAAGAACCTTCTCAATGACCACATGCTAATACGGAAGCAAAGCTTCTTCTAGCCACTGCCATGGCCTGCTGGTCTGCAGTGGAGGAATGCAACGTTTTATTAGGTAACAATTCAACCATGATCTGAGCAGGAAAGGATGTTAAAGGTACAGCTTCTTCTACATGTTTTTCCTTTGCTGTTCTATAAAGCTGTGGGTAAGGCATGGTGCATGATGGGTAAAAAAACGTATCATTTCCAGGCCCCTCCCGTGGGTTTCCACACTCACGCCATCTGTTCAGCCGGCCCACTCGTCAGCAGCAGCTAATCTAGCCCTCTTGCAGGGAACAGAGTCCCTGCCGTGTCATCATAACGTGTGACAGAGTCACCCCCTCGCACAAAGGGTGTGACCAAAGGACACCTGGGGCACCAGACTGCGACGCCACATCTGTGTCCCGCTGTCATGGAGACCTGGGGGATGTAAAGCAGCACGCACGGAGCCATTCCTGTCATCAGATTTACACTTACTCAATAACAGTAATGAGAGTATTACGCACTGTTCACATTGCAGACTGTCCACATCACACACTGTTCACATAACACACTGGTTTCAGATTTCAGATACTGATCTTTCTCACCAAAGATCTTGGAGAACCAAGTGATTCTGAGAAGTTCAGAATCTAAATTCTGGTCTTTAACATCCATCACTCTTACCACCACTTATCCTGCACTGGGTCACAGTCACCCTGTGGTTTTTCCCAGGAAGCACAAGGCACAAAACAAGGGATGCCCTGGACAGGATGCCAGTCCATCACAGGGCACAGGGCAGGGGACGCCCTGGACGGGATGCCAGTCCATCACATGGCACACAAACACGAATGCTCATCTAACTTACAAAAGATATCATGATATGGAACTTCACATGCTTCTGTTTAGGATAAACACAATAAAATACTTTTTGGGGTTGTTGACGGATTCACTTTTAAGGTTTTAATATTTCACTACAAAGCTCATTAACCTCCAGTTTTCACTGTACATGTTCCCACTCGTCAGCTAATATTTATCCAGCTCCGGCGACCTATGAAACCTAAATCAGCAACATGCTGCAGCCACATAACAGCGGCAGAGGCAAAGCGGGCAAAAGGTCATAAAACAGCAGGACACTGTTCAAACATCAACGGCTGCTCTACAGTAAACGGCCACCCTGTCGCAGAATGGGCCGGCCCACATACAGTAATGGAGAAGTGAGGCCGATGGTGGGCGGCTGTCTGCATTGAATGAAAGAGGGGGGTGGCCCCTCACCCTCTGAGATACTTCGCAGACATTCAGGTCAATGGATGGATGGATGGATGGATAGAAAGACAGATACAGTTGTGGAAAAAACTAAGACACCACAGCACAATTTTTTGTTTCATCTCTCAGTTTATGGGTATGTGTCTGTCAATAATAACTGTCGGATAAGTTAACGGCCATCTCTGGCAAGTGAAAGTCGCTTCCCTCCATTACCTGGCTGATTTCTGGTCATTCCCAGTTTCTCCTGCTTCACG
The DNA here is from genome assembly GCA_026781065.1 of Mormyrops boulengeri. Taxonomy (NCBI): domain Eukaryota; kingdom Metazoa; phylum Chordata; class Actinopteri; order Osteoglossiformes; family Mormyridae; genus Mormyrops; species Mormyrops boulengeri. The sequence continues at coordinate 30,778,490 of JAODLD010000113.1, forward strand.
TTATTCTTGTGTACTGCTGTCTTGGAAATTTTGAACCTGGAAGCAGCCCGCCGCTCAGTATAGCCTTCAGCCAGCAGAACTGCAATTAAGGCAAGATTTGTTTAAAAATATAGAGTTGTCTCTTAATTTTTTTCCATGGCT
>JAODLD010000113.1:30778730-30816132 GCA_026781065.1 Mormyrops boulengeri
CTTCAGCCAGCAGAACTGCAATTAAGGCAAGATTTGTTTAAAAATATAGAGTTGTCTCTTAATTTTTTTCCATGGCTTTAGATAGATAGATATTCATCCAGAAGGAAAGTGAAGGTGTACAGTAGCACAAAAATGATATCTAGACAGTAATAAGACATTTAGATATCCATAAACAGTAACAGTGCATGATAAATGCATATAAACAATACCAGTAACAGGGAAAGTGTTGCGCGGAAGTCTGTAGTAACGGCTCAGCAATAGGTAGTATTGCACAGTGGGTTATACGGTGAATGAATGAATACTCTGTGATGCAACACACTGGAAAGAGAGCGAACAGGTCGCAGCTGAGCTAACAATTCGATAATGCAATGCGATGGAAACAGGTGGACAGGCAAACGGAACAGACGGCTTCAGGGCCACCAGCTCCACAGGCTCCAGCCCTTTGCGTCAGGGATTCAGGACGCCGGCGTCTTTCCCCCAGATCTCACAGACCGGGGGCCTTGCTAGCGTGCCGCCCCTGTATTGATCCAAAGCAAAGGAATGAGAGCAGGCTTCCTGTTTGCAGAGGAGAGAGAGCACGACTCAATTGCTGGAAGTGAACAATAGGGTCAAGGTGGCAAAACAGAGGAGGAAGAAGCGGGGATCGCCTGGAGATATGTTTTTGGAAAGCGGACATGTTATTTCATGCAGCAGGCACTCTTATCTAAGGTGGTACATAGTACGCCCCATTGTGTAAAGCTAGACAAAGTGCTATAGCTGGCCGGGTCACATGACTGATACCTCAAACTGCCTTGCCCAGCCCAGACAGACCCAGAGTGTCACCTCAGAAAGCAGACCAAAGTCCACAGCCCTCCAGAGAGGGTGACAAGATGGGAAAGGCATGCCCCCACGTTGCACTCACACCCACTGAAGGGGGGGGGGGCAGGAGTGCATTACCAAGTGCTCAGGAATGTGTCAGTCCTGGAGGTAAACAGGTAACCGGCACAGGAGGGAAACGGCCTTGACCGGCGGCCATTGTTGCGGGGGCTTTGTTTGTTTTCCGGCATGCTGGGGGGGGGTGACAGCACTCCATTGCTCACACACGCACACTTATGCACACACACACGCACATTGAAACATCGCTTCCCTGCACATGCCTCATCTTTGCTCAGCTGTCCTGAGGTCGTCATTATTCCACTTTACACCTTCTGCTTGCATACCACGCCCTGATATGCGCATTTCCATGGCAACCATGACGAATGCACAAATCTGTGACGTAGGCCGACGGCTGTCACGGCGTCTGCATTGCCATGGTGATGGACGGGGTCTGAATTCCTCATACTCTCATGCTACAGGGTTGCCAACTGTCACACTTCTGGTGTGACACGCTTTCAAACTCATGCAAGAAATCTTACAGCAAATCTATATTATTCCATTATAAACCTAAAATTAGCTAAATCAAAAGTGTTGGGGTAGTTTGCAAAACCTACAGAGTATTTACAAGGTAATAAAACTGTTACATACATGTAAATGCGTGTGCAGTGTCTTGAATTACCAATCTCACACCAGTTAGCTGACCAAAGTTGGTCAGATGCTAAGCAGTCTTATAGCAGGAGAGGGGTCGGGGGGTACCTAACCTTGGCCAGCTATTCCCCTCAGTGTTGCCCCCAGGAGACCTCTGGGATTACACCCTCTGGGATAATCCTGGATCCCGGTATGTGCTTCCAGCAGGAATACCGTGGTGTGTACACCTCGCCGTGAGCAACACTGAAAACCAGGTGGACAGAAGAGCCAGAAAATCTCGGCATGCCGTGCTGAATGCCTGTAGGAGGATGACGACTCGAGGAAGATCACCGGACACCATTTTAAACAGGATTGTATACACTGAGCCAAAACACGAGAAACAAAGAAACAACCAAAAAGAACGAAAATCACAAAACAGCTATGGTTTCCAGCAACATTTATATCATGACTAACACAACTGATGAAATAAACACATTTTGAAATAAAATGAAAATGAAATTACACTTTTTAAAAATCCCCATTCAGAAAAGTGAGGCACTGATAACCCAGTAAACTGGGAGACACGCAGGGACTGGTACATCTGCCCCATAACACCGGCTGAGGAGCATTAATGACCGGCTGTGATTTATGCCCTCATCTCCAAACTGAATCCCGCGCCGTTAATCTGCCGGCCCTCCCTGGCAGCCCGGCCGAGGGCCGCCGCTCTCCGAGCAAACAGGACACTCTTTCTGCCGTCCGCCAGCGTCTCTGTTGGTCGGCTGCAGTTATTTTTACACTTCTCTCTCGCTGGGACAAAGGCCACACTTTCAGCCGGCGAGTGCATTTCTGTAAAACTGTTTGCTCGGGTTAGGCGTACACCCCGGCTCATAAATGACCCCTGTGTCTGCACGACATCCTTTACAGCATTCCCGCGAGTCAAATTCCTCCTGGCTGCCTCACGGCTTCCTGATGGAAAGAGCAGTTTGATTAAACCAACCGTAAAAAGGTGTGTGCGCGCACCGAATGTCCAGCTTCATAGATGCGGGATTCTGTCAGGACGTAAATCATTCTAATTAATCACAATTTAGAATACTGGTCAGCCCAGAGAAGCCGCTCGGACTGGAAGTTCATGAACTACACAATAACCAGCTTGCAGCAAAAAATCAGAATGTCATCTCCAAAGAAAGGCTTGTTCAGTCAGAGCCCAGCAGTGCAGGGTAGGGCTGCTATTCTGTATGCAGGCTCCACATCTTCAAATGTCAGATTTCACCCCTGAGGAAACCTGACCCTAAAACGGCCCTGGGGGTGAAAGCGGAGTGCAAACTCCGCCTTGATGTCGTCTAACACAAGCTACTCCAACAGCACCACCTAGTGGCCATTTCAGAGCACTGCTATATGAAGGACTGAATTAAAATACAACCGCCAACAGGGGCATCGTGGCGACTAGACAGAAACGTTCATTCTGGAAATTATATACTGGAGTGATTTAGGTTTTCAGAGATGTAACCCAGCTGAGGATCATCACCGCCAGTCAACACAGTCATTTGGCGTCGTCGGGACTTTCACAGCTGACAAAAACAGCATGGCGGGTGTGAAGCCACGGAGACGGCGCTCCGCAGCCATGAGAAACTTTTAATAAATGAGATTAAAGGCTTTGAAGCGTTTATCCGTTTCGGATCTTCGCCCATATTTACCGAGGAAGGGGGGTGAGTGAAGCTGAATGTGTGACTTCCCTCCCCAGCTCTTATAAAAGCTGCGTGAATGGCCACCCACCACAGAAGCTTTAAAGATCGTGCCTCTGGGCGACCCCCTCGCTGTGGTGGGGCTCTCCTTCATCACACATAAAATCCAGCACTGATAATAAATCCCTTCCCCAGTTTAAAAAGTCACTGACAAATTGCAAACATGGCACTTTACAGCAACAGTGAGGCTCCCATTGAAAATAAAACCTCATCAGACAGCAGAAAAGTGAGCTCATTAGCACCATATACTGTATACCACTATATATAAAGAAGAAGGCTGCTCAGAGATGTTTCAGTTTTTATTTTCATTAGTTATTTTTCAGGAAAGTACATTTAAGACCGGAAGAAAAGGTTTCACTAAAGCCTATACTTAAGCTTGTAAAACAGGACTGGGGGACCAGAATGGGGGTTTAAAAGAGCCATTCACAGAATTTTAAACAGCTGTAAATGCGACCCCCTCCCCGAAAGGCAGGATATTACAGTGAGGTGCTGATACGTTAATTTCCAAAACAAAAAAAAAAAAAAAAAAAAACACAAACAAAACAATCTTCAAGGAACAAAAATGTATTAGGAGGTGTCCATCTGAGTTCCCTCTGAAAGCAGAGAAACGACATGGTTACACGAGCATCTTTACATAATTACCATGACAACCCCTCAGAAAAGGACCCCTGACAGCAACTCACGGGTCTCGTTGAATAGGAAGGAGTCTTGGTACTCCTTCATGTACTGTGAGGAGCGAGACTCATCCAGGAAGAGGGAGTACACCCGCTTGATGTCCTCCACCTGCACCTCGGTGCCCTGTGGGGCCGGGGAGGAAGGGTCAGTTGGGGCTGGGGGAAGCAACTTGCTGACATCCCCAGGAAAAACCCCAGGCCTGAATCTAAAACCGAGAGGTCTGGAGTATTGTTCATAAGGGCAACGTGAATCGCTGGTAAAGGGAGGGCGGTGAATCCGGCGAGCCTGGAAACGGACCCACCCCATGATACGCCTGCAGCAGGGGACAAACTGCCCACACACTTTCAGGACACTAAGCATTCAACATGGCTGGCACAGGGGGTATTATATCATGCCTGGAACTGTACAAACACACAAGTCATGCAAGGTAATATGAAAAGTTACAATGAACTTCTGTTTCTGGGGCAATAGGTAGCATAGAGGTGAAGAACACAAGCAGATCGGGTCGGTGTATGAGTACAAGTGGAGGGGGAAGAAGGGTCGTTTCAGGGGTAGAAGCATGGGTATGAGTACAAGTAGGGGCAGAGCTACAGGTACGGGTAGGAGTACAGGATGAGCATGGCACCCACCCTGCGCTTGCGGCACACCAGACCGGCAGTGCTGATCAGCTGGATGGCATAGCGGAGCGACGTCTCCAGCCCAATGCGGGTCAGAACCGTGTGGGCCTCCTCGCTCAGCTCCACGTCCTCCTCCTCACACCTGGGGGGGGCAGAAGCAAGCGAAGGGGTGACTATGGAACCTGAGCCCAAACCCAAAACACCGTCTTTATTGTTAGATTCTAATCACAAAGATAAACGCAGGGCGGAAGCGCGGTGCCACAGGAGGCGGTGTGCCTTGAAAGTTACCGGATCTTGAGGATCTGCCGGGTCTCCTTCTCAGTGTAGGGCGAGGTAGCGATGATCAGCAGGCGGTCCAGCATGTCGATGGGGATCCCATGAGGGCTCTGGTAGTTTGTCCCGCGGATCCTGCAATTTGGAGGGGAGGGTCAGGAGGGAGCGTTCGGGAACGTGGCGGCCGACCGGGTAGGGGGCGTAATTTGGGAGTGGGGAGTACCTGGTGATGCCTCGGTTGGTGGCCATGATGAGTACAGGTGACAAGTCACTCTCCAGGGCACGGTTCAGAAAGGAGAAGCACTCCATGTCCAGCATGTGCACCTCATCAATGAAGAGGACCTGTAGTAATAATAATAATAATAATTATTATTATTATTATTTATATAATAATAGGACCTGAAATCATCACGATGAACAGTGATCACACAGAGTTATGCCTGATAGAGGTTAATGCTGCGTTCCATTTACCTTGGAGGTTGGAACTGGGAATGACGTTACACACAAGTTAACAGCTTTCCAGTACAGCAAGTCGGAAAGCCATTTAACGATACCAGGGACCTTTATCTTCATTCACTTACATTTAGCCCAGACTACCTTAAATCTGACACGTTGTCCAATTAAGCAAAAAATCCTGCTTAATGAAACAGGCCCCAGTTCTAGCCCAGTTAATTGTTAGCAATATCAGTGTATAACACATCACGCAAAATTTTGTGCATAAAAACACCGTAGCAACATGTCCACAGATAGAGGTTGGACAGTCATTTGTGTACTCATTTTTAATGAGCCATAAATAAGACACAAGTGCTAAAAAAACAGTATAAAACTACTGCTTTAATTTCTGTTAATAAAGGGCGCAGCCATCTTGAATTCTGAGCTCGGAGTTGTGTTGATTCCTCCGAGTTCACGAGACTTCAGGGGGTGTTCCAGTTGAAATTTTTGACTAGGAACACAGAATTTACGAGTTACCAGTTCAAATGGAACGCAGCATAACTACCGGCAGCTCTCCACTTACAGAGTACTTTGACATCAGAATCAAAAATATTTGAGGAATGCAACGGATTTACATTCCATGCAATACAAAAAGAAATGTAATTAAAAGCTAAATAATGCAGAATATTGTCTTCCTACGTGTTTGGCCACAGCAGAAAATTAGTGGAATTTCTATTGACCTGAAGTTTGTACATTTTGAGGATGCGAAGTAGAAACTCCCAAATTTCACAAAAACGTTTCAGAAAAAAAATATTTACGTTCACTAGACGTTACGTTTCACTTGTGGCAAGCTGAAAAAGAAGTAATTCACAAAACCGCAATGAAAACAGAATTTGCAAATCAATGGACATACAGGACATAATATTCCTCCTGACGCCATATGAGCTTGCCCTGGAAAGCCTGCTGCATTTGAAGTACAGGACATAGATCTTAATACTGTGAGATGATATAGAGCGAGTATTATTCGTATGACATCCATTAATGGGAACACATCCTGCTCGCACTCTTCACTTTGGCAATTTAGGCAAAGTGTCCATGGGGAGCTGCAGACTGACCCCTGGGATGATCTCTGCTTTCCCTTCCTCTCTCCACTCAGAAACTTTGGCATTGATCTGTTCCCGGACCTCCGATTTGATCTCGCCGGTGTCACCTGCCATGTCAAACAGCACCCACATGGGTTAGCGGATGGAGCCCCTACCTCATCGCCACGGTGACCAAAGGCGGAGGCAGGACAGACCTGAGAAGAGAGCTAGGAAGCCCTGTGTTCGACTGTTGATGACGTCGATCTCGTGGAGCGACACCGTGTGCACAACCTCCTTGCGCTTCTGCAGCTCCCCCTCTGGGCACTGGACAAACTGCGTCTGCAACGCGGCAGTGATGTTAGCGGACGAGGCACAGTCTGGGGGCAAGCAGGAGTGAGCCCAAGCTGAAGCAGACATACCTGCGCACCCATGGCGTCGTAGTCGCGGGCTCGGGTGAAGGAGCGGCCCAGCTTCGTGATCTTCCCGGTGGCTTTGTCAATCGTGATCACGTCCCTGTGGAGGCCAGCAGCCAATCAGAATCAACAGCTGACTATGATCGGATTCATGATGCATCGAGCCAATGGTAAGAAAGATCCGGAAACATACCCTGCTTGCACCCGCTCCTTACTGAGACTCTCAATCATTTTGCTGCCCAGGTCATAAATAGTTTCCATTTCTGTTGTTTTTAGGGTCAATTTGCCCACCTTTGCCCCCTACAGCACAAAATAAGGAACAAAACATTCAATCGTGGTGCAGCAGTTTCACCCACTGCAATCTCTGCAAGTAGGGAAGGAAAACTGGCAACAAGAGGGAGAAAAAACAAATCCATGATACTGCCAAACGTCCTCCTCCTACAGCCAAAGCCAGTATTAGAGTGTGGTCATCCTCTAACAGGTGTGAGGCTGCAGCATATTTGAAGACATTAACAAGCCACCAAGCTGACCTAGAGATCCAGTCAAAGGCCGCCCAACTTAGAGACCAAGCAACAGAAAGCCCAGCTCACCGTTCCAGTTGCGGGCCTGTCAATTTGGATCTCTACGACTTCTCCCTCGATAATCTCCGTCTCCTCCCTGTAAAGACAACATGTCATCTGTAGAACCGCTTTAAAAACCTAAAGGAAGAACATTCCTAATTTCATTACAGCATTTCAGCCCTACAGGACTGCAAGTTCGGCACTCTGCCCATGACCGGTAAACGTGCTGTAAGCGTCTCGGGCCGTAAGAGGAGCCCAGTTAGTTATGGCTGAATCTTTCCACTCCAACCACTGAATTCCAAAGACTCCCTTCAGGTAAATGAGTACCACATGCCACAAGAAAGGTTTCTTCCCCACGGCAATCAAACTCACTAACATTTAAAAAAAATTTTTTTTTAGTCATTAATTGTCATTGTTGACACACCACAGCACACAACAACAAAAATGTGTTCTCTGCATTTAACCCATATGTGACAATGTGACATAGCAGGGGGCAGCTAATTCAGCGCCCGGGGAGCAATGCTTGGGGACGTACCTTGCTCAGGGTACCTCAGTGGTGCCTTGCTGGTTGGGGATTCAAACCTGCAATCTTTCAATTACAAGTGCGCGTCCCTAACCATCAAGCCACCACTGCCCACATGCTTCAAAACCTCCACGGGACACGTGCACTATTTCCCCCAGCATCTCATTTACTTATTTATACGCATGGGTTCTGTGTGAACCAGGTTATCTTTCAGTTTTTTAACTGCTCTTTTGCACAGCTTCAATCTGTGATCTTTATCACCGATTTTTCCAGAGGATACGATTGTCTATTGTAATGCGATATCTTATACCTGTTTAGTGTTGTTATATTTAAAGTCTTGTGACTGCAGTGACATACCATGCCGAATTCCTCATACACACACATGTACTTGGTGATAATAAAACTGATTCTGATTCTGGACAGCACAGAGGGTAAGAGAAAAAGACAGATGCTGTATAAATAGGTGGCACTATAGGGCAGCTTAATCCCGATACGAAGGACTCCTGGCGGGACGCACTTGATCCTCACTCCAATGGCTTTCCGGAAAGCCTGGCTCAGGGCCTCCGTCTTGCTCATCTCCAGGGAGAAGATCTCGCTGCCGGCGAGCGCTGTGAAGGGTGTGTCCAGGCCAAGGGACTGCGCGATGCCTGCAGAGCCAATGGGGAGAAGCCATCAGCACCAGCTACTAGCTACAGGTGCAAGGCCCAAAATGACAGTAGGGGGTGCCAGTGATACCCATGGCGATGGCGGTCTTCCCAGTGCCCGGCTGGCCGGCGATGAGGACAGCCCGGCCAGCGATGTGCCCGTCTTTGATCATCTCAAGAATGAGACCTGCTGCCCTACGGGAAGCCAACTGGCCGACCATCCCCTGGGACACCTGCGAGTAGAGGCTAGCCATCAAAGGCAGGCACTAGGAGTGGGCACCATGTGAAGTGGACGACCAATCGGTTCAGGGAGAGGGGAGCTTACCTGACGAGGTTCTAAGGCATCGTCTAATCCGAGGCCACGAATATGAGAGTGTGCACCTGGGCAGACCAATCAACAGACAGGTCTTAACTTCATACTTCACCTTAACATTTAATGCTAAAATCCCAGCTGACGGAATGACTCATAGACACAGCAAAGCCAATATCAACTTTCTTTTTAAGTATTGTACAATCACAAGTACAGGTAACAAAGGACTATGTTCAGAAAATACAGTACATAAAGTATTTTAAAAAAAACCTTCAATCTGTAAATGTAAGGATAAAATTCTCCAGTGCTCACCAATTCTCTCAATTCTGGTGATATCACGCACCTCTGGAACCTTGGTTGCTGCCATCTATATTAAAACCAACAATGATAATATTAATTGAACTTTAATGTTTAGGAAACTGGCTTTAGGCTCAAAAACAAACAGTGCGGATGCTGTCAATTTCAATTATCTGGTGAACTTGACCAATTACCAATTCCGCTATTGCAACCACCTATTTACATCTGCCAATTAGAAAAACGTGCTAACGTAAAACAATGTAAAAGTTTAAAATGAATTATGGCTTGATCACCTATCAAATTTGCATTATGTATAAAGCTTTGGGTTGACAAATAGGTCTGAGCGACGTTGCCATAGTGACGGTTACCCGTCACAACAAAGAAACATGTCAGCTTATACTTTAAACGAGAAGGTAAAATAATACAGCGCTAAAATGCGAAACATGCTAATTGCCAAGACAACTCACAACTAGATAAACTAATTCATAGATAAAATAAGTACTAATCACACCACTAACCCCGACCACATTCAATAAATCGCGATTCTGGTGATATTAACGTATCTAGTGAAGACCGCCCTATATACAGACATTGAAGATAGGGAACATACACCTATGAAACAACCAGTTTTGTAGCCAGAACCAGTGTAATTTAAATTACTTAACTTATTTTAATTTAATGACAAGCCAAGAGCTAATTGCGTGACAAATAGCAAATTACGTGAAGTGCGGATTCGTAAACAAAAACTGCGTTTTAATCAGCAAGATATGACAAATTAATGATTAAGAAAATTATTCAGAAAATGTATGATTAAGTGTATAAGACAACAAAACTTATAATGATCATTTATTTGGCTGCTAATGTTGCTAATTTCATTCATCGCTTGACTGCCTTCTTTACAATAATTTGTCAAGAAATACATAGTGGAAATAACCCTGCAAAACGGATTAACACAGCGCAATTCCACGTCTTTTACTTAAAAACACCAGGAGGAAACATATATTTTGAAAAAACATTTAGTATAGCATTGCACAGCGTGGCCTCACCTGAGCTGCCATACTTTTGAAAATGCGGCGGCCGTTCCACAGTGCGTACGTCCGAAATCGTTCCGAGTAGAAACGGCATTCAGTCGTCAACCGTTCCGGACGTTAAAAGTTCCGGATATGAAATATTCCGGACGTCAAAGGTTAAGGATATAAAATGTTCCGGATGTGGAAGTTTCCGGACATCTGAACTGTTTTTAAGGTCTGACGGATATCCATTGAAAGCACCAATCCCAGTAAACTAACCCTTAGTTAAGCAAAGGCCGCTTTTTAGGCTAAAACAGTTTGTCCTCCACCACGGTGTAAGGGTGATTTAGGACTGGACACTCTCAGAATGAATAATTACTGAAGTTCAGTAGTTGAGGAGATTTTATACCTGTGCACTTTCATCGCTCATAAAATTCTACATACATTTTTACAATACCAAATTCATTTTTTGCTGTACATAATAGAATTATTGTTATATACAGCACATATATTGTGATCCAAGATACTATTATACCCTTCATAACAGGGGCTGCAAATTATGGTGCCCCAAAGCCCTCAACCAACAGGCGAAAGGCTGTGGTCCTACTGAGGGATGAGCTGGCCCATCCTGACCCACCTGCAGCCGCTGAGGATGAAGACGCACTGGGAGAGGAAGGTATGGGTGTGGCAGGGACCTTGGGGACTGTGACATGCTGGCTTCTGCGGCACCTGCTGGACTTCGGGATCACAGGGGATGGTTGACATCGCGGGTCCAGTATGAGATACTAATTATGTAGGCTACTGCCATGCCATGCATGGTGCCATTCGTATATGTAATGGTGCTATTTAATGTGTAGCACCATAACAAGCGTTATTGCCTTGTAATGTTTACTGTGCAGTGCATCTCTTTTGCTAGTGCGCACCGTGATTGTGAGTGTCATGTCAATCACTAGCTTCCCTGTCAGTGCTGCGGTTAGTCAGCTTTGGCAGTGCTATAATAATAAAGGCAAATTCCTTGCTTTTAATAAAGATCACGCCTGTTTTCTAAAAACATCACCCACAATGCAGGTCCCGCTGCAAATATTTAAAGCATGGGTGTTCAAATTACGGTGCTCAAGGTCTGAGCACTGCTGGTTTTCCAGCCATCTTTACCCATGCCCAATCAGAATCAGTCATTATTAAATTAACTAGCTCGGAGAACAGAAAACAAGACCAGGATTTGGAATCGAGGTCCAGATTTAAAGGCACTGCCCTCTGTTCAATAGGTACATCATGCTCATCAACAAGTTTATCCCAGGAAATAGGAATGTACCAGTGATGATCCTTTCATTTCGGGAAAGCCTCGGCCATTAACAGTACCCACTTTTCAGGAGAATTCCTCCTGTGCCAGGCTCACCCAGTAACTGTAAATGTTATGTGTGAGCAGCAGGGGGCCCCATTGGTTGGCATATCACAGTAAGACGCTCAGATTCCCTTTATAATCTTTTATTAAGTAGTTTATCATCATTTGAGAAATTATAAAAAAAAATTAATAAAAAAAAATCATTAATCCATTGTTGACTTGATAAATGTGATTGTTAGAGGGTCATTTACAGTAAAGAGAAAACTCAAGAAATAAATGTCTTTCACCCAAATGAATAAAAACGTGTTGAATTTAGTTTTATAAAATACTAAATAAGCCTTCACATCCCCCTTGAATGTAATTTTTCCTTGTCTTTTAAATCACAGTATGCCATTATCCGTTTTGTTTATCAGACTGATTTAACCAAAATGCTGAAATAAAACAATTCATAACCGTGCATTTACAATGTATTTACAGTTGGCAGATGGTTATGGCAGACTCATACCAAACCCAGAAGCCAGCATACAGGGTCTCAGTGAAGGAGACCTGGAACCTGTGTATTAGGGACATTGTGTCGGAGACCCCGTAAAAGGACAGTGTGCCTGCGGAATAATCCAGGAAGACCCCGATGCGGGATGAATACGGCGCTTTGATCTCCACCTGATCCTTGTTATGGCAGGCCGAGTAGCTGGAGTCGGAGCAGAACAAGCTCCAGGACTTGCGGTTGTACCCGATCCGTGATCCGTCGCCGTAGCCTGTGCGCTTGATTCCCTTGTAGGTTACGCCTATGGATGTCCCCTCCCCGCTCCATTCCACCTCCCAGTAGTAACAGCCCCCAGACAGGGGCTCCTTACACAGCACCTGGGGTAGACAGTCAAACCTCTGGGTGCTGTCGGGGTATGACTGGGGCTCCTTCTTCAGAGTTGCCTTCCGATTTCCCCTGGACAGGTACAGCTCTCTGTATGCCGTGTTTTGGTCCAGTGTGAGCTGACAGGCATCTGTATTAGGAGACAGTTCATGTCACTGTCTAAATGCATCACGTGGAGAGCGCATTTTCACGGTACCATTATGCATGTTTGAATAACCCTCCACTTATTAATGAAGTCAGAATTATTTGTATACTTATCTCCTGCTTCCATAAAATTTGCTGCTGATGAGGACTCGCTCAAGGAAAATGGAGAAAATGTTTTTCTGTAAGCTTTAGTCACTTTGCACCAAGTACGCATCATGTTTGTTTTAACTTGTTTTTCTTCTTAATGTAAAATTAATGCTTTTCATTTTAAACAATCATTGTTCTGCTGCTGGCAACATCATTTATCAAAATACTGGACCTACAAAATAAAGGACGACAAAACGAACAGAGCTCCCCGATGCTAGCAGGAAAAAATGCACTATCCTGCTTTTGTTGATTTTGTGCAGACTGTCAGGAAACGTCCCTCCCTGGACTCTGCTGGGAACTTCAGTTGCATTGTGATTAATTTCCAAACAATGCCAGTGATTGTTATTGTATTTATCAGAAAGGGGGCCGGGTTAATATATGTGAGCGCCAAGCTTCTGTGTCCTACGGCTACTGCCTTGGGTCAAAAAGCATCTGCTGTATTTTCCTCAGCAAGTGAGGACAACGTTCAGAGTGTGAATTCTCCTAAACCATGCTGGCAACTGGATAACAGAAGCAAGTGATGTTCAGCAAAGCAGACAAATAACAAACCCAAATCCCCATTTGTGTCAAACACCAAGTAAACCCTTAAGACCCGTAGAAAAAAGCTGAAAATCCAAGAAAAAACATGCTTTCTGATTTGTGTGGCAGGTGAACTGCCACAAAAAAATGGTTACTATGAAGGTTTGGATGCCATCCCTCCACCAGGTCTCCAGAGGCGGGAACACGGCGCAGGTAAACGTCACCTGCCTGATGGCTACGTTTCTATCCACCTCAGGCGGTCAGAGCTGATGAGATACTTGCAAGATGTCACTGCCAGATGGAGCATATCGCGAATCTGGAATACCAGAAGTGCCACAACACCATTAACTATACTGTGCGTGAATCGATCATTCAGGTTCTCGTTCATTTGTATGCGAAAGACACTCCAGCTCTTCCGGAAAAGTCCCTTGGCTCGTTCTTCTGTCCTGAGGCACCTGCGTAACAGTCTGCAGCAGCTGTGAGTGTCCAGCCGTCTTCCTGTTGACATTCCTCACCACCACTGCCCCCGCATTTTGAGGATGTACTACGTAACACCCCATGGAAGGACTGGCTCATTAGTTATCCAATGAATTCAGTCTGTGTTGTAGATCTATAGGCAGTGTTAAATGTTCCTTTCACTTTAGATCAATATAGTTAGATGAATGGCCCAAACACAGTTAGGCAGGGCATATCACCTGGTACAATGGTATGGACAATTCCATAAAATCTATAAAAACCAACCATTTGAATCCTTGCCTGCCTGAGCCAGGACAACTGGCTATGTGCTAATTCTGCCTGTAGACTAACCGTACTCAGGAATGTAGCATGAAAGGCAACTCCCTTCTTGAGGTCAGGTTTTTCACTGGGCAAAGTGCCAGATCATAGGTCCACATGTCTTTCATGGCCTTTATCTCTCATTTTGAGACTCTAACCAGAGGTAGCATGTAAAATTCTCATATGAGTGACTTTAACAGCACCATAAAGGCGAATCTCCATGTTTCCGCCGGCAGCCTTTTTGGCCAGTTCTCCTCCACCTTTCATTATTCATCACACAGAAACGCTAATCAGCGGTGATGACTCACATTTTAGGAAGTCGTCTCTCTGCCGAGGCTCCTGGGAAGGCGTTTTGTAGAGGGTCACGTCATTGGCTGCAGAAATATACAAGCAATGAAGATCGAGCTGGTGTCATCAAAGAAACCCTCAGTACTGGTTTTTATTGAATCATATTGAGGCTTCGAATATTTTCAGTCATTTATAATGTTTTCAAGACTAGCCAAACACTCAGAAAAACAATCCTTTGCACTCCTCATGGGCAAAGATTATAGGCATTTGTATCAGAGCTTGATTAAGATGCCTTTGTTGAAGGGCTCTGATAGTGTAACCTGGCTCGGCTATTGTCAGAAAGCCCTTTGTATGCACAGCATGGGTCAACATCCAGCCTGACTTTCTGTATAATCAGCCAAGGCAAACAAGGAAGGACAACTGATAAGCACAACAGTGTGGAGCACTAAGCTACCTCAGATGCTGATTAACTGCTTAGCTGTACCCTGAAAGCAATGACTGTGTGCAATATTCACCCCCCAAGACTACAGTCAAAGTGACTGGGTGGGACCAAAGGGGAATCTTCCCATGGTATTCCCCTGAAATTACCACAGCTAAACTGCTATGCTGGCATGAAGGATCTCTATTTTCTTGATCAAGCTTTGGATTTTTTAACAAGCGAACTAAACTTCCACTCATGGCCATGTGTTCGGAGATGTAATCGAGCCTTTGTGACTCACATTTCATTGTGCGTCTTCTTTTTCGATCATCCAGCTGGCAAAAAGGCATCTTGTTCACTGCAAATCGGGAAAAAACAGTGTGTGAAAAACCTGACAAATCATGTGTTTATGTTGAAGAGTTATACCCAAAAATGACGAGCTAAAGGAACATCGGCGTGATGAATGAAGAGCCAGCCCCTCACGCACCGGTCTTCGCGACCTTGACCAGCTCCTCATTGGTGTACTCGTTCAGGTGCACCTTCATCTCAGAGACCGCTTTGGTGACTGTGCCGAAGGAGAAGTATGGGTTTACGGTCACGGTGGGTAACTCCTCGGCCTCCGTCTGGGCGATGAGCATCTGGAAGCTCTGAAACAAGCAAATTAGCCCAGCATCAGCCAAAAAGTTAATCATTAATGAAAGCCATTAGGTTTTTTTCAGCCATTAGCATGTGTTCATTCTTAATGTAGCAGAATGCCTGTGATTGGTCAGAAAACCCCCTGCAGCAGCAACAGTCTCTGCCCATTAACATCCTGTTTACTTGATAGCAATTTGACACACTGGTGGTGTCAGAGCATCTAAATGAGAGTAAGGGCCAAATACAGGAAAGGAATGCCTCTCCCCATACCCTTGGCAAATCCTTTTAGGAAGCTCATCTGGCAGGAAGCTTTGACCTTTGAAAGTCACCCCTGGAAGAACTTCGCCAGTTTTACAATGACTGTTGGGACATTAGGCAGAGTATCCTAAGAAATGACACTTTATTTGCCATTTGTACAAGTGTTAGTTTTCACATATCCCATCTTGATCTCCTTTGAAGCATACAAACACACGTATAGAGGTGAGAGTGAAGTTTATGGTCGTAACGTAGGGTCAGCTGTCCATCCAGCGCCCCGATGTATTTTCGCTGAAGGGACAAATGCAGATGTTGGCTGCTCTACCAAGCACAGGATTCGAATCGGTGACTTTCCGATCAAACCACTGAATCGCACAGCTCCCCCTGGTGGAGGAGAACCTTATGCACTTATGAACCTTAAGCTGGTGTTAGGAGGTCACCTGGATGAAGTGGATGTGGTCTTCGGTGCGGGAGAGCTGTGTCAGCTCGGCATCCCGCTTCTTCAGGTCGGCGATCTCCTGCGTCAGGCGCTCCATGTGGCCCTCGGCACTGGTGGTGGCCGCCTTCTTGTTTGAGGAGATAAGCTTGGACATCTCTGCCTGCATCCTCTCGATGGAGTGGAGCATGTCGCCAAATAGCTTCTCGCTCTCTTGTAGGGCCCTCTGGGCAGAACTCTATGAAGCCGAGGAGGAACATAGTATTGAAAGCCTGCGAGATGACCTTCACTAACCATGGTCTGATGCAGTCAGTAGTCTCATAAACAAATCACCCTGTTCACTCTTTAATGGGAGATCAACTCAACCTGTTATGATTACCAATTAGCAGAAGTTATCTAACCAGATGAACAGAGTCAGGCATACCTTCAGAGCTTGCAGAGCCTGGCGGAGCTCCTCCATTTGCTTGACCCTCTCGTGGATCTTCTGCTGAACTTCGGCCTGGGTGGCTCCTAGTAGGTTCTGAGGAAAGCAGAAAGGGGTTTTTGAAAGCGAATTAACGAAATCTCATGAAACAACGGTGATAGCATGAACAAGGCAAAGCCTCAGTGATATCGGCTACTTCATGACCGCACCTCCTTTGCAAACCTGCCCATGATTTTCTCAGCTGCATGCTAAGAGAAGTGACCAAATATTCACTTTGATGTCCCAAGACATTTTTTATAAAAGTTTTTGCCAGGGAGAGCACAGTGCTTTTACGACAAAGCCACGCACTAAGACCTTTCAGGTGTCCAGTGTCAAAATAATGCATAGTGTAGCATGTTGCCATGCAACCAAAAATCACACAGAAGAATAACTGACACACCCAACGCAGTTTACAACACTAAAACTAATAGGACCCCATAAAACTCTTTCACAAACCTGCTCTGATTTTCTGACCATAAGCTGGTTTCTTTTCAAAAGCACTCACCTTGAGTAAATTGATGAGAAGCAAAACTTGTGCTATTATATGTAACAAACCCTTTAGAAGACACGGCAATTGCAATAGGCATGATTATTGAGGATTGAAAATGCCATAAGGAGGGCATTAGCATTGTTAAGGCATTGTTGTCTCTTGGGCGTTTACTGCGCTTCTCCATCATGTGGTCGCACACGACTGTGCCCTGAGGACTCCTAGTAGCCGGCTGGCCTGCGCCCAGCTTCTCCGCACACCCCCTGCCACCGTACCTGTTTCTCCTGCCTCTCCTGCTCAGCAGACACCATGTCGTGGCCTTTGTGCTCCTTGACGGTGCAGAGGACGCAGATGCACATCTGGTCGGTGCGACAGTAGAGCTCCAGCCCCTTCTGGTGCTGTGGGCAGATCTGCCGGTCCAGGTGCCCGGTCTCGTCCACCAGCTTGTGCCGCTTGAAGGTGGCCGACTCGAAGTGTGGCTTCAGGTGCTTCTCACAGTAGTGAGCCAGGCACATCAGGCAGGACTTCACTGCCTTGTGCTTCTTCCCAATGCAGATGTCGCAGCCCACGTCCTGCGGACCGGCATAGTTGTAGTCCGGCTCCGGGGGCGGCGGCGGATACGACTCCCGGGGTCCACCGGAATACCGGGACACTCGACGGGGGTTGGGCCTCTTGCTGTAGGACACCTTGCACTGGGGGCAGACGTATGAACCCGTGTGGTCGGCATGGTCCCAGTAGGTGTTCAGGCAGACAGAGCAGAAAACATGTCCACAGGAAATAGACACGGGGTCCCGGAGGTCCTCCTTGCAAAGATAACAGATTTCCTGATCCGATGCCATCGCTGCATGCACGTTCGCCTATCTGCTATCCTGCTCGAGCGGCTGGCAGGTCAAACGGAGACTGACGCAACACGGTTGCTGCAGCAATTTATACCGAGTACATAGGGAGGGTTTTATGATAAACAGGTTGAGCAGAAACTAGTGAAAGAAAGGGGTGTGTCTCACCTGGGCCAAAGGAATAGTCCAGTTCTGTCACAAGGTCAGAAATCCAATGAGAGGCAGGAATGATGAAAGTACGTGAACTGATGATGAGTTTACCTTTGAAAGTAAGAGTTGAACGGACAGTCAGCCTGAGCTAAAGTGTACAGGTTGTCAGCGAGAGTCAGAGGTACCGATGTTATCGTTAATAAATCATGTTAGTGGTGCTTTGCAGAAGGATCATGCCAGCACATTTACATTTATTTTATTTAGCAGACACTTTTGCCCAAAGCGACATACAAGGCAAATAGCACATAACAAACATATGACTGGTGAGGTGTCGATTAGACATAAATGCAGCTGGGCTGAGCTTCCACGTATAGGAGCAAGAGCTACACAACAACTTTCAAACAAAGCAAAAAGTTTATCAAACTACTATTCAATCAGCAGAAAGTGCAACATTAAGAGCATTCAGGGAGCATGAAGTAGAGTAGGATAGTAGAGGGATTCCTGGAACAGATGTGTCTTGAGGCATGTGGGGCTTTCCATGAGAAGCATATGCAAACCAGCAGGGGGGGCACAGATAGGATCATCTTAACTGTGAGGGTTCAGATTCACAGGTGCAGGAACGCTTTCAACCAGGCAAAGCCTTCAGGGCAGGTTTCATGCTCCCCATGACAATGGAAGACCATCAGAGAGGAGCACGCTGTTGTCAATGCGGCCATATGTGTTAGCATTAAGCGCTTTGACCAGGGACCAGCTGAGCACTTAGGGAGCTGCACTCTGCACGTTTTCCAAATGCTCACCTCCTCTCACTCCAGACCCTCAAAAAGCAGCCAGACAAATGCACAGCCCCACTGACTGAAGGCTGAGCACAGCCTTTTACGCTTCTCCACAAGATCTGAGCTGCTGAAAGAGCAAACAAGGGGAAACATTCAAGTTACTCGTTAACCCAATCTCTACTAGAATCACTTATCGCACTTTCGGTAATTTGATTATATGTTACAAAGGCTCTTCCTGCTGTATCAGTAATGGCAGAATGACCTTTCATTTCCTCTCCTGTTCCTGCAGTATTTAGCTTCACTTCCCCATTTTCAGTTAATTGTGACATCATCAATCTAATAACAGCATGTCATTGTCATGCAGTCAGTTACACTAGTCAGGTACACTGTGCAGTATCGCACAGAGTGTAAATTGCACTGTTTAATCTCTGAGAGCAGCCTGGTATTTTCATATATAATCCTGCACATCCTCTACAGAAACTGCTGAAGTTGGTTTCCTACTTGGTTTATCTATAGATATTCCTCACTGAATGACTATAGGCTGCAGTGGCATAATGGAGGCAGGAATGCGGCCGGGCCAGACAAGTGGGATTACACAAGGGTTGCACAAGGTTTCACGTTGCCGTTGTGTGGGTGTGTTACGCTGGCTGGGATCGAATGTGCAGGAATGCCTAGGCCACACACTCACACGCTCACACGCTGCACCGCAGGCTAAGGAAATATTTAATGTGATCCGTATCCCGAAACTACTGCACGCTTTTGAGTCGTGTTCGCTTTTTTTTAGAACCCTATCTCAGCTAGTTAAGAAATTATGGCAGCAGGCAGGAGAACATTCACAACATGAATTAAACGTTCATTTTCAGAGCCCTGTAAAAAAATAATAATAAAAAAAAACTTGATGCCAGTATTACAAGAAGAGCATGTTTCCTTCGGAGACACCGCAGGAATGCAAAGCATCATTTCGCCACAACTGGGAAAGTCAGACTGGTCTTGGAGATCTGACTGAAAGATAATATAATATCTACAGCCAAAAACTCTCCTGTTCGCTGTCCTCTGTGCCACTTTTTCCTAAAAGCTTGGATGTTCTTATCGTACTTTTGGCGAACCTAAAAGCACAAATAATTATCCTCTGAATGTTGAATCAACACAACTTCAATGGCAGGAAGTCACAGCCCAAGACCGCAGATGCTGTAATAGCTACAGGAGCCTTTTATCTGAGGGTGGGTGAGAAAGCCAGCAGCTCAAGGCGCTGGGGAACAGGACTGGCTGATACTTCAAGGGCTTTCCCTGTAGTCTGCTGCCCTTTTGGGGGGGCGGGGGGGGGGGACTGAGCAGGCCTGCTAGCCGTACATAGTAACTGAAATGGGCCTGCCACACCCACTGCGGTGGCTCGGATTTACCAAAAACTGCATACAGGCAGCATGCAGTGCCATGTGAAGAAGCCAGTCAGCGCTTCACATTGACTTAAAAACCAACACAAGTCAAGCAAATCATTTACCTTAATAGTATCCACATAGTTTGCTTCGTTATTTCTGGTCTTTCAACAAACATCGTAGTTAACAAGACACATTTATAACTATGTGGGCTGATTAAGTTTACGCAGCTACATCGACTGAAGTTTCATGCTGAGGGACCAAGCACATGACACTGGTCTCGTCTTGTTTCGATTTTTATATGCGGTGCAATGGGCTGTGACTACGCGTGCTTGCTGTTTACACGGTTTACCAAACGCTCACCACTGGCTCTTGTGGAGGCCAGGCTCTCGCAGCCTGGCACAGGGCCCAGCTCCCCTGTTCTCTCCCACTGTGTACCTTCCCAGCTCACAAAGGTAGCCATTGTTTCAAGAGGAACACTTGTAAATACCTCGTCTGCCTGCATCGGCCAATCGCGTCCGCAGCTGGGACCTCAGCCCTTTCCCCAATATCTACTTCCCTCAGATGCCGTTCCATTAAACTAATGTCCTCGAGGTGCTATACGTTCATTCCACTGAATTTAAGGACCACATAAAACCCACCTGTCTTCCCCAGATGAAGGAAGACCTTATAGACAACTTAGAAGAGATGGATTTGCCCATTGAACATTTACAATGGCAATGTGTTTTACAACCATCTTTAATTATACAGGTTGCCATGTTCAAAGTGACTTTATGTAAATCTTAAGGCCATTTGTATGCGCATAAATGGAGGGATTTGCTGTTCTTTCTGTGGTTTTGCTGTCAGCCTGAAGGCAGCGATCAGACGGCAATGAGCAGGTTAATCAGTACCAGATTGCTGGACAAAAAGTCTCCTATGGCAGCTTGTCAACACTGTGAGGGGGGGACTTATCAGAAACCTGACTTCCTTATAAGGAGAAAGACGAAACTGTGTACACGATGAAAGACACGCAGAGCAGTCAGGCCTGCCAGATACCGGCGCGTAACACACAGGCCAGCCAGATACCGGTACGTAACCACCTACCATGACAGCATATATGAGGACTGCCGCTATTTGCCTGTCAGAAATATCAGCAAATAGATCGCATTCCTCTTGAAGAGTCACATTCGGGGGCGGGGTGGCTGACAGAGCCCTCAGATTAAACTTTCAACGACTTGGAGAGCACCCATAATGCATCTGGGTGAAATCGAGCTACACATATGCGGGATGTGGAAAGTTCTCACCGGCCCCGCCCACAGGCAAAGAGCCCTTGAAAGTCGCTAATATAGGAAGGGCCGGCTTCAGGCGAAACCCATTCACACCAGCGAACAAACGCCATTAGAGGTGCCGTGTCCGTTTCCAGAGGAAGTCCAGCTCTCAGGAAACCGACCTTTGACCCCGGTGTGGACGTGCTGGGATAGAGTGTGGCTCAGTGTCGCTCTCACTGCACTCAGACACTCCAAAAACATTGCTGAGCACCTCTGTCAGTCTTGGATGGCAAACATGTGAATCAGGAATTTGTATTCAGATGTCTCGGTGATGACAGAGCACCGTAATTAGTGGGACTGGAATTCGGCACGGGACACACGCTCCTGAAATGCGTGACGTGTGCTTATTTAGCCCCCACCCCCAAACCGGCTCAGCAGGGCGCCATTCAAACACAGGGAGCCCGGCATCGTGGCCCCTGCTGCAGCTCGATAAAAATCAGCCAGTCACTGCCATCTACCTGCTCATTTGTCTGGGCAGCAAAAATGTAACCATGTCCATGTTCAATCAGCCGTGTTGAGTAAACGCCACGTAGCGCCTGTAAACAGCCCCCGCCCCCCCGACCCTGACTGTCAAAAGGTGCTGCCAGATGGGGAGAAACAATTCACCAGAACACGAGAGGCAAGAAAAAACTATAGTAGCAGACTTAAGAACTTTAAACATGTGATAAATAAATGGAGGACTGAGTGTGAATATATACAGTGAGATACAGTGCTGTAATCACGCCTGGCAGGCAGATTCGGCATTTCGCAGTACGGACGCGTGTCCTTCCAGCTTTGCACCCCCGCCCATACTCGGAGTCCTGTCTTACAACTCATTCATCTGCCAGCAGCCGGCCCCGCCCCCTCTCTCCCTTAAGTCCGCCCCAGTTTCAGTTGCCGTTGCTCTGCCTGTTTTATCTGAGCCTGGGTTTTGCTCTGCTCAGGCACTCAGAGGCAAGAGTTCTGCTTGTCCGCTGCCAGCCACTGGAGCTCAGCACGCTGCTGAGGAACTGCTACGCTGAACCGCATTGTTACGCTACACTGCGCTACGCTAAACATGGCTGACCCCCTGTCCCCCGACCACTTCAGCTGCCCGCTCTGCGTGGGCATTCTCAAGGATCCCGTGGCTATTCCCTGTGGACACAGCTTCTGCATGGACTGCATCAGCAGCTACTGGGACGAGGCCGACTACACGGGCATCTATGTCTGCCCCCAGTGCCGCATCACCTTCACACAGAGGCCTGTGCTGCGGCCCAACACCATGCTCACCAAGGTGGCTGAGAGGCTGAAGAAGGGGTCCAGCCCCCCCGCGGGGACCAACAGCTATGCGGGCCCCGGGGACGTGCCCTGCGACTTCTGCATCGGCAAGAAGTTCAAGGCAGTGAAGTCGTGCCTGAATTGCCTGGCATCATACTGTGAGAAGCACCTGAAGCCACACTACGAGTCGGCCACCTTCAAGCGGCACAAGCTGGTGGACGAGCTGGGCAACCTGGACCGCAAGATCTGCCCACAGCACCAGAAGAGCCTGGAGCTATTCTGCCGGACTGACCAGATGTGCATTTGCGCCCTCTGCACCGTCAGCGAGCATCGGGGTCACGACATCGTCTCAGCCGAGGCAGAGAGGAGTGAGAAGCAGGTGAGGAGCATTCCGGAAAGCGACTTCTTTGCCGTTATTATTGCGGTGTGGGAATCCCACAGGGTTTCAGGACAGCAAACGTCCTGGGCTGATACAATGGGTAAAAAATTCAGGTGAAAACTGACACTGAGTGACAAAATGACAGGAACTGTGTGATTAAGCTTCTTGGAAAATGAGAAGGCATACAACATCAGGAATAAGAACACAAAAGCCAGCCTGCGATTTTACATGGTTTTTGGACAGTTACTGGTAGATTATTAATGTTTTAGATTTCAAACTCAAGCGTATGTTACTGTAGAGTCAGAATGCAAGGCAACTAAGAGCGCTACTAATGGTTAACTTACCAAAGTCAGTGAGTATTTCTGATCACATATTTTTCGAGCAACACACCCTTTTGTTTTGTGTTAGATAAAAGGTGGAACAGATGCTTGAGGAGGATTAAATGAGCCAAGACACAGGAATGTTACTTGTAGCAGATCTGTAGTAGTTTTTTTGAGGTTAAAGAATGTGTGTGCCTTGAACTTTGCACCCAGGGAATGATGCAATCTTCCCCAGCAGATGTCATTGGAGATAAGGGTCCCGGTGTGCCGATTCACTGTGAATCAGCGCGTGATATTCCCAGTGAATTACTCGAAGCTGCTACTCTGTATTCCCACATGGGAATAATCATCTCCTCCACAAATCTGCTCAGAATTGCCACACCCAAACTGAACTGGAAAGCGTAAAACAAAGATGCGTGACTCGCCTCTAAATTCAAAGACTCTCTAGGTATCGTGTATCTGCCGTTAAAGTTCTCAAAGTTAATACTATTTTGATACAGCACAAGTCATATGGCCTGGTTGTATTTTGAAAAGCAGAGCCTGTCTCGCCCACCTGAGACTCCTGAACTTCTCCTTGCTTATCCTGGTTATCCTTCAGCCATGCTAAAACTTTGTTTGACTTTCAAAGATGTGTGCATTTTGTAGCGGGTCCTGGGCCAGCCCACGTCGCTCTCACATTCCTGGCATGATTCGGATTCCTGGCTTCCTGTGAGATAAGGCAGCCCCCGGCCATGCAGGAGGCCTTAACACCCGCTTTCTGAAGCTACACCGCGCTCCCCGCTCTGGCAATTTTCAAAAACGCTGGTGTTTCCGTGAACCGCCAGTCCGGCTGAGGACTGAGGGCCAACCACAGACGTTACCATGAGCCCGCATCTGATGGCCTTACAGCATGTTTCCTACACTGCTTCCTGGCAGGAATTTCCTGTCCTCAATTTCCTGAAGAAAACTGTGTTAGAAAGCATAATACAGATGTGAGGGATGCACTGTAAAGGCTGATGAGGACCGTCTAATGTTCCTTATTTTGGCTGCTTTCCCCTTTGTTTTTCTGCGCAGAAACTCCTGGGCGCGTCCCAGGCGGAGATCCGGCAGAAATGCCAGGGGAGGATGAAGGAGCTGGAGGAGCTGCGTACTGCTGTGGACTCGCTGAAGGTACGTGACATTGGAGCACCGGCAGGAAGCGGCCAGCTCAGCATTTCAATCCCAGGATGCAGCTTTCAAACACCACACAGCCGTTTATGGACAGACCTAGGAATTCTCCCGGAAGAGTGTATCTGCTCAAGAAATTCATAGTAAATATAATGCCCTGGGTGCATCTTTAATACATTTGGCTTTAGTAAATGATCTACAGCAGTGTTTCCCAATCCCACAGTCAGTCCACATTTTTGCTCCCTCCGAGCTCCTTTCCAGACAGTCAACATTTTTGCTCCCACCGAGCTCCTTTCCAGACAGTCCACATTTTTGCTCCCTCCGAGCTCCTTTTCAGACAGTCCACATTTTTGTTCCCTCCAAGCTCCTTTCCAGACAGTCCACATTTTTGCTTCCTCTGAGCTCCCTGCCACAGTCCACATTTTTGCTTCCTCCGAGCTCCCTGCCACAGTCCACATTTTTGCTCCGTCCGAGCTCCCTGCCATACACTCCACATTTTTGCTCCCTCCCAGCTCCCAGTAGGGTCTATGGGTCCCCGAGGACTGGATTGGGAAACACTGATATACAGTATGAATCTACACCACAGTGAAGTTTCATATGAAAGAGGGTACAATTTGATCCATTCAACCAGTAAGTTCAACACCTATGTTGCTATTATTAAGGTTCCTGATAGTGGTCATACAAAACAAAAGGACATACAAAAAGCAGGTATAATATTTAAGGTATAATTTCAGACTGTAACAAAACACATAGAGCCATACATGCAGGCGTAAGCTTAGTTTGAGGTGCAGGATTTCATCGGGCCGGTGTTGGTGTGCTAAGCGGACACTCTGGCTTCCAAACAGAGTTCAGCTGAGAGAGCCATGGCGGAGAGCGAGAAGATGTTCCGGGAGATGATCAGCTCCATTGAGAGGATGCGCTCCGAGGTCACCAAGCTGATCGGCATCAACGAGAAGGCCGCCTTCAACCAGGCAGACGGGCTCGTGGAGAGGCTGGAGCAGGAGATCGAGGAGTTGAAGAAGAAGGAACTGGGATTGAAGCAGCTATACAGCACTGAGGACCACATACATTTCCTACAGGTAGTACCTTCAGAGCTATGGCCCAGGGTTAACCCCACTGGCTGGCCTGACAACATCCTGTCCTGATGCCTTTCCACACCCCTGCTCCTCTTCATCTACAGAACTTCAACTATCTGTGCACCCCGACCGACGATGGCGTCATACCCAGGGTGACTGTCAATCCAGACTTCTCCTTCAGCATGGCGCGGAAAGCGGTGGCTGAAATAAAAGAGCGCCTGGAGGAACTGGGCCGAGAAGAGCTGTTGAAGATCTCCAGATCAGGTTCATAATGTTCAACGTTCATGTTTGCTTTGAAAAGGTACCTTTGTACTGAAGGATGGATGCGATCTGCTTGCCTTACCCCGGGTTTCTGAACAAACATGGTACTTGTGCTGTATGTACAGAAAGATTCTCCAAAATGTGATGACAAACATTGTGAAACTTTTGTCCTGTACCACAGTAAATGAGACTCCAGTTTACACCATGGAGAACCGGAGCAAGGAGAGACCCATTAAAGGTAAAGCATAATAAATAATTTACAAATCAATTCATAATGGCCTAACATCAAGAAATGAGAAAAGGCGGGTATTGTGGAGAGTAACACCGCAGATACAATGTGTCCAGACACCTGATACAGAGCACTTTGAGAGGAGTACAGTAGGGAGATCATGTGCAGGGTATTTATTTTAATGTTTCTTTCCAAATCTAAGTAGAATCCTTTTGTATCTACAGTAGTTAGTCAAGTTACAGTGGACAGTGCACCACCTCCAGAGCCCCGAAACAGGTCTGACTTTTTAAAATGTGAGTACCTCCGCAAATGCTTCTTCATATTTCTGAGATAGCGCCCTCTGTGGCAGATGTCTGTTTGTGCTCCCCCTGCAACCCTCACTATATAGTTCTCTGTTTTAGCAGTGTTGGGGAAGTTTCTCACAAAAGTAATCCATTACAGACAGAGGTGGAAAGTTCAGATCCAGATAGAACAAATCCAGACCAAGATTTTGTTTCAACCAACCAGTTGAACATAAAGAGTCACAGTCACAGAGTACTCAACTGGTTGGTTGAAACAAAATCTTGGTCTGGATTTGTTTTATCTGGATCTGAAATTTCCACCTTTTTCTGTAATGGATTACTTTTGTGAGTAACTTGCCCAACACTCTGTTTTAGTCACATTTATCTTTTTATATATACAGGGATTTAATGTCTTATTGAAGCACCTTAGCCCGTATTTGTGTTTTGTGTTTAATTTGTGTTTACCGATCGGTGGAAGGACATCCAGTAAGACGTGTACAGTGTAACTGACTGCTTTCTGCGCATGAAACTCTTGAACTTCTTGATTCCCACTTAACTTGTCATCGGTGCTGTTGAGAAACGCCGAAAGGACACACCTGATGTAAAGCGTGCTTCACGCTTTTGCATAGGGTTGTTCTCTCCATATCATCCCGCCCTGCTTCTCTTTGCTTAGATTTCTGCCAGCTCCGGCTGGACCCCAACACTGCCTACAAAGAGCTCTACCTCACCGAGGGCAACAGGAAGGTCATCCGGACGCGAGACCTGCAGCCGTACCCGGAGAGCTCCGAGAGGTTCGACAGCTTTGCACAGGTGCTCTGCAGGGAGGCGCTGTCTGGGAGTCGCTTCTACTGGGAGGTGGAGTGGAACGGAGAGTTCTCCGTGGGGGTCACTTATAAGGGCATCAGCCGCAAAGGGAAGGGCTCCCTCTGTCTGCTGGGCTATAACAAAAAGTCCTGGAGCTTACTCTGCTCCGACTCAGGCTATTCCGCCTGGCACAACAGGGTGGACAAGACCATCAGTGCCCCGCACTGTCCCAGGATTGGGATCTACCTGGATCACGCCGCTGGCATTCTCTCCTTCTTCAGCATCGGCGAGACCATGACCCTCCTGCAAAGGTTCGAGACCACGTTTACAGAGCCCGTCTACCCTGGTTTTGGAGTGGGAACCTCTGTCAAAATATGTCAGCTCAAATGACGGAAATCCGTGCAGAAACAGCTTTGAAAAGTAAATCCTTTATCCCTTCTCACCTTTTTCTGGTGCTTTTTTTTTATAGTTTGTCTCTTCCTGTTTATCTGTCAGGATCCTTCATTGAAACAGTTTAAATTGAGTCTTGTACATTATTTTAAATAAGAAATTGTTTAACAGCCTAAAAATGTGCTGGAAACTTTCATACAAGCTTGTTTAAAATGTTCATCAGTATTCTTACTTGGAGTTCATGGTTTTTATGTCTTTACCGTATCCTTCAGTATATGAACTCAGTAAACAACAGGTTAAATCCACATAGCCAAAGAATCAATTGTATAATTCTAATGCAAAATGTATTTAAAACAAACAGTTGGTGTACTGGTAAATCAGCAATTGCTGTTGCCGTTTTCCTATATTGTCTCATAATCATCTCATAGCAAGGCTTATAGACCAATTTTAGTTATGGAAAAAGTACGTGTTTACTAAGTTGCCTTTTCATGATATCTACTGAATTGGTGTGTGCATTGTGTATGTGTGTGTTTTTTTCAAAATAAAAGGAACCAGCTCTCCACTATGTTTGTTCGGTGTTGTTGTTGCTCCGTAAACATACAGACCATGCCATTCTTGTCATGACCATAGGCAGGATAATTACACGATAGTACGGTCAAGGTACAAGCTGTAATGAGGAGACGCCAGACTCACGCTGTTCATGTGCTGAGCCATCAGAAACACTGATCTTCACCAGTCCTGTATGTATAGTATAGAGTGACACTGCACTTATATACACCCATACTACTTACTCATAATGTTTCATAACTACACATACAGACGTGGACAAATTTGTCGGTACCCTTACAGGCCATTGAAACAATGCTTCATTTCTCCTGAAAAGTGATTCATTTAAAAGCAATTGCCTAATGTACACCTGCATGCCTTTAGTATGTGATAGAGTAAACCAATAAAATTGTGAAAAGATATGATTTGTTTATTTTACAAAGATATGCTAAAATAGTATGGACAGAATTGTTGGTACCCCTAAAGAGACTATTTATCCCTGCATTATAGTCATGTTTCAAACTAAACTTAATTAGTATCACAGGTGCCTTCAAGCTTTTCATCAGCCAATTTAAAGGGAAGGAACATGCTACTGTGTTGTTTGGTATCAT
The DNA here is from genome assembly GCA_026781065.1 of Mormyrops boulengeri. Taxonomy (NCBI): domain Eukaryota; kingdom Metazoa; phylum Chordata; class Actinopteri; order Osteoglossiformes; family Mormyridae; genus Mormyrops; species Mormyrops boulengeri. The sequence goes on from JAODLD010000113.1 coordinate 30,807,286, forward strand.
TGTGTCACCACACTGAACATGGACCAGAGAAAGCAAAGGAGAGAGCTGTCTGAGGAGCTCAGAAAGAAGATTATAGGTAACCTTGTTAAGGTAAAGGCTGTAAGACCATCTCCAAGCAGCTTCATGTTCCTGTGACCACAGTTGCCAATATTATTAAAATAAAAATAAGGTTCATGGGACAGTAGCCAATCTCCCAGGACCTGGACGCAAGAGGAAATGCAACCCCAGGTTGATCAGAAAGTTAGTACGGATGGTAGAAAGAGAGCCAAAGAAATCATCCAAAACCATTCAAGTTGAGCTACAAGGTGAAGGTACGTCACTTTCTGATCTCACCATCCACTGCATTTTGAACAATAATGGACTCCATGGAAGAAGACCCAGGAGGCTCCACTCCTGACAGAAAAACATAAAAGCCAGAGTGGAATTCAACAAAATGCATGTTGACAAGCCCCAAAGTTTCTGGGAGAATGTCCTTTGGACTGATGAGATAAAACTGGAGCTCAGCCTCAGTCACAGTCATGGATCCTCCAACAGTATAATGACCCAAAACATACAGCCAAAAGCACTCAAGAATGGCTGAGAACAAAACATTGAACTATTCCTAAATGGCCCTCCATGAGCCCAGATCTTAATCCTATTGAACATTTACGGAAAGATCTGGAAATCGCAGTGTGGAGGCGCCACCCTTCAAACCTGAGACAGCTTGAGCAGGTTGCTCAGGAAGAGTGGGCCAAACTACCTTTCGGCAAATGCAGACATCTCATTGAAGAACAGAGATCACTTGCTGGCAGTAGTAGCTGCAAAAGGTGGTGCCACAAAATATTACATTATGGGTACCACCTTTTTTGTCCATGCCATTTTCATTTGTTTAATTATATAAAATATTCAACTGAATTAATAATCAAAAGCAAAGTCTGATTTGTGATGGAATAAACAATAAGGCCTGATGCCATTAAACTTTTGTCAGTTACATGTTATTTCAGAGATAGTTGTGTTTTTTTGTTTTTTGTGGAAGGGAACCAACAAATTTCTTCACATCTGTTTGTGACCAGTGTACATGTTAACCATCTATTAGTTGAGAACATTTACATGTCCATAATAAACTTTATGTGTTTATGTGTTCCACCAAACACGTGAAAAAAAACATGCAGGTTCACTGGTCCTGTAAGCCGTCCATTAAACTCGCCTATTTGCACCACACTGTTTTTTCCACAGAGAGAAAGTTTAATGCAGCTAAATATACCATAACAGTAACCTTGAATTTCCAAATTCTCATTCCCATTTACAGGCAAATTAACCTAACTTGAATGATAAACAATGATTTCCACATTAAGCCTTTTCCTCTCCATATAAACACACGGTAACATTGCAGACCCCTCCACAAATCGCCACCTTACCATGGGAGAGGGGTTTGTGTGTCTCAGTGATCTTAGGAGCCATGCAGTCAGGGTTAATTGCCCCCGAGAGGGTCTCCCATGGCAAATAGGTTCTAGATGAGGTACCAGACTAAGAGTAATTAGAATACCCCTTATGGAACACAACAAGAAGGAACCAGAAACCTTGCCTGGAAAAGTGAGACCTGGGCCCTGCCCTGAAGATAGGGCTGGGGGTGGGCTTGTCTGCAAGTGCTGGATGGTTAGGTGTTCACCCATGGGGCCCAGTCAGGCACAGCCCGAATGAGCCACGTGGGACCTTTCTCCTGTAGGCCCACCATCTGACGGAAGAGCGATAAAGGTCCAATCTAATGGAGGTCGAAGGCAGGGGCCTAGGTGGACTGATCCTCGGCTACTAAAACTGGTTTCAGGGACATGGAATGTGACCTCTCTGGTGGAAAAGGAGCCTAAACTAGAGAGAGAGGTAGAGAGATACCGACTAGATATAGTCGGGCTCACCTAAAGGCATGGCTGGGGCCCTGGAACCAAACTCCTGGAGAGGGGCTAGACCAGGGGTGGGCAATCTTATTCGCAAAGGGCCGGTGTATATGCAGGTTTTTGAGATAACCTTTAGGTCAGTTGTTGAAACCCAGGTGTGGGGACTCTTCAGCCAATCAGTCCTCTAATTAGTGACCTAATTAGGGAGTTGCAGGGAAAACCTGCATATACACTGGCCCTTTGCGGATAAGATTGCCCACCCCTGGGCTAGATTCTATTCCCCCATGAGTTGCCCTGGGTAAGAGATGTTAGACAGGTATAGGTCTATTCACAGCCCACCTGTCTGGCACTTACACGTTGGAGTTCACCCCAGAGAATAAGAGGTTTGTCTCACTTTGACTTTGAGTCCGGGATGGGCTGTGTACGCACCAAACATCAGTTCAGAGTATCCAGACTTCTTGGAGACAATGCGTGTGGTGCTGGAGATCTTCAATTCACACCTCATGCAGTACTTCTCTTGCATTCCAGGGGGAGGCTGGAGAGCCCAAGTGGAGAATGTTCTGTACCTCCATTACTGAGGAGGCTGCACAGAGCTGTGGCCATAAGGTTGTCACTGTGGCAATCCTCCAACCCAGGGGTGGACACCAGTGATAAAGGGAGGTATCAGGCTGAATGAGGGATGAGGATCAGAACCTCCAAGTCTGAGGTCATGGTTCTCAACCGGAAAAGAGTGGATTGCCCCCTCCAGGTAGGGGATGAGTTACTGCCTCAAGCGGAACTGAGGCACTTGTTCGTGAGTCAAGGAAGAATGGACCAGGAAAACGACATCAGATCAATGCAGCATCAGTGGTTACGCAGACATTGTGCTAGTCGGTCGTGGTAAAGAGAGAGCTGAGCCGAAAGGTGAATCTGTCAATTTACCAGTCAATCTACATTCCAACCCTCACCTATGGTCACGAGCTCTGGGTTGTGTCCGAAAGAATGAGATCACAGATACACGCAGCGGAAATGAGCTTCCTTCTTAGGGTGTCAGGGTGAGGAGCTTAATTGGACATCTGAGAGAGGCTCAAAGTATGTATGAAAAGGAGCCAGCAAAGGTGCCATCTGTCTAAATAATAACATAAGAAATTTACAAACGAGAGGAGGCCATTAACTAATAGCTCAGAGTTGTGAAAATCTTATCTAGCTCTGTCTTAAAGGAATCCAGGGTTTTAGCTTGCGCTACACTAGCAGGAATACTATTCCATACTCTAACTACACGCTGTAAAAAGAAGTGTTTTCTCAAATTCAGTTTAAAATATTCTCCCGCTAATTTCCACCTATGGCCATGAGTTCTAGTATTTAAACTAATATTAAAGTAGCCATTTGGCTGTACAGCATCAAGACCTGTTAGAATCTTATATACCTGGATCATGTCCCCCCCTAATCTCCTTTGTTCGAGGCTGAACAGATTCAGCTCAGCTAACCTCTCCTCATAAGACATTCCTCTAAGACCAGGAATCATTCTTGTAGCCCTACGTTGAACCTTGCCGCTTTCTGGATGCCTCCCTGGGGAGGTAATTTGGGCATGTCCAATTGGGAGGGGACTCATTGATTGGAAATGCTTAATGTAATAATTATTGTCTTATGTTAAGTGTATGGGAGTTAATGATTGAAAGCCAAAGTGTTTAGATTACAGTGTTAATTTGGGGTAAACTAACGGAATACATTACAAATTACCTTTTAGAGCATGCATTCAGTAATCTGTAACAGAATACGTTTATTTACTTATATCTGACATTTTAAGGTAAATCCACGTTGATGCAGATTACCAGAAACGCCATGCATGCCGAACTTATTTCATCTTTTATATATATATATATTGCTGTTTGTTGTGGAGATTTACGAAATGCCGATTGAACGGTGCATTATGGGAAATTGAGTCCGACGGAGAAGGCTTTTCATCATGTGTAAGATGACACCTAGCGCTACCGTCGAGTTTTGTATATATAGCACTAATGAAGTATGGTAGACCAACCCTGATTCAGTGTTAATTTTTGTTAGTACAAGAGATGTAACATTTATTGAGAAACGCCTGCGGTTTCCCACCACACGAATCTGCACTAGCGGAGCGCCGTCGATTTACCCGGTGGCCGGGCGCCTTGGAGACGGACGAGCGGGCAGGACGCTTCGGCTGAATTCAGTTTCGCTTCGTTGTTGTTGTTGCTGTGTAATGTTCACATCGTAGAGTATAATCAGCACACTGATGACATGTTTAAGGCAAAGATACTGGTTATCGGACCAAGTGAGGTAAGGCGAGTACGAGCAAAACACACTGGGTTATTAGACGGGAGAAACGGGGTTGCGTCGATGTTGGTGTCTTGAAAACATTACTGATCTATTTAAAGTGTATTTCGGCTAATTATGCTGTTTTTATAACCCGTCTTTACCCCATAACAGAGCGGCAAGACGGCGCTGTCCGACTTTCTGTCGGACGCCACTGAGACTATAGGAGGCGAGTACCGGCCGACACAGGGGGTCAGGTAAACTAACCGGCATTATTGTATAAATTACATCATTATCCCCCGCGTTTCATAGCTTCCACGTCCATTCCACTGTGTGTGTGTGTGGAGTTCACATGGTGCAGGTTTTCCTCAAAGGCATGCAGTTAAGCAAATTGGTGTCTCTGAATAAGCCACAGAGTATGATTGCATGTGTGTGTTTGTATCTTCCCTGTGATGGACTGGAGTCCCATCCAGGGTGTGCCCTGCCTTTTCTCTTGTGATGGACTGACGTCCTGACCAGGGTATCTCCTGCCCTGTGCCCTGGGATGGACCAGCGTTCCCATCCATGGTGTCCCCTGCCCTCTGATGGACTGGCATCCTATCCATGGTTTCCTCCACCTCGCGAAAAGCTCCAGGCTTATCCAGGACTGGTTAAAAGATGGATGTTCTGAATCACCTTGCTATTAATGAAGAGCTGTCTCCATGAACACTTTGATTTTCTCCATGTGAACATCACATTTTGAACAGACGCCTGGTTTATGTGAATAATCATACTGTTTGTGGGCTGCTGATTTGTGCTTAATCACTACCTGTTATTTCCCTCAGGATTCTGGAGTTTGAGTCGCAAGCTTTGGATGCCAGTGACAAAAACGTGACCCTCGACGTGGAGCTGTGGGATTGTGCTGGAGATTTTAAGTAAGGCCGGCATGCAAATGCTAAATAATCTGCTGTAATCAACCAGGTGTGCCTTCAAATTATGCAGATTTATCTCTCCATCGGAGCCTGGAATCTGTCCTAGAGAGGTTAGGGTACAATGCTGGGGACACCCTGAATAAGATGCCAGTCCATCACAGTGCACAAGGCAGGGGACACCCTGGATGAGATGCCAGTCCATCACAGTACACATACACAGAGTTTATTTTGTTGTGAGCCTTTTAAAATCGTGTAGACGTGACTACTTTTTTAGTCTTGATATTAGTGATGTTTACTGTTTTACAGTGTCAGTTATGTGTGCTTACTTTCTCACATTCTATAGGTTTGAATCCTGTTGGCCTGCGCTGATGAGAGATTCCAATGGGGTGCTAATTGTGTTTAATCCGGATGTGCCCAGCCACCTGAGAGAAATGGAGACCTGGCATTCGTCTTTCGTTTCCTCGCAGGGAATGCAGGAAAGCCAATGTCTACTGATTGCACACCACAAACCAGGAAGCTCAGCCAGCAGGGGACACCCAGCGCTCGGTAATGAGCAGTCACTGGAGTGCAGCTGCTACTGTATGTTTACCGTTAAGCTGTTATGCTGCTGTTCACTTAACAGCACTTAAAGAAACTGCAGCCTAGGTAGGAATGACCTGGGTTGGGTCGTCCTAAATGCCTGTTTAATTGCCAGTCACATTCTGTTGATTTCTCCATACAGCCTCACATTTAAGCAAACTCTCCATGATCCACTCCAACCTGGAGGACGACCCAGAGCAAATGAGACAGGCGTTCCAGAGATACCTGGGATCCATAGTGAGGATGATGTCGGAAAGCCGTGAGCGTGAGGAGATGTCAATCATCACGTAGCATCAAAGGAGCTAAGCGCAATGAAGACTGATCCACACTGTGGCAAACTCTTCAATATTAAATGTTTCTGTCACTGGTTGTCAATCATTAAATGTTTCTGTCACTGGTTATCAATCATTAAATGTTTCTGTTACACAGGGATGAAAAAGAGAGAATATCTAAAGCATACAGTGAATGAGTAAAGGTCTTTCTTACCCAAGCTTATAGAGGGAATATCTAGGGTGTCACTCTAAATTGTTCCAGAATCAAAACTGCCTGACAGAAATGATAAAATAAATCGATCTTGATTCTTTTTAGTATAAAAGACATTTATTTTTATTGACTAAACAAAGAAAGAAGAAACACCCCACGGTCACACAACCCTTCCACCCTCCTGGGAATCAAATTAAGTCCATTTTAATCTTAAAATCAGCGATGATCCAGCATGCTACTTTTCTGCGTGATTTCTCGCATCACGTCTCGCACATGTTTTACGGTCCGTGTCATAAAGGCGAGGCTCTCCTGCACATCCCCCAGGCCCCCCTGCATCCAGGACGCCCGCAGCTCCCCGATCCACCGCAACAGGCTGTCCAGGTCCTCCTGCACTTCCTTCTGCTCTTCCAGTTCGGCTAGCAGGGCCTGTCTGGCACACACCTCTGCCTGGTAGCACTGCTGCAGCTGTGCCAGGTCCCCCTCCAGCTCCAGCAGCTCCCGCATGTCCCGAGGCTGCTCCTTATGCGGGCCATCCTCAGGCAGCAGCACGTTGGGGGGGATTGACAGCACACTGCCCACCAGGAGTGCGTCCATGCGACTAGACAGGCGCTGGATGCGCTCCTGCAGAAATGCATGCAGCTTGGAGGTGCATTCCCTGGCCTGCTGGCTTAGCTGATCTGGCGGCTTTTCCCCAGCCAGCTTTCTCACGAAAACGGCTTCCACAGTCATCAGGATGTCATGCAGGCAGTCCTGGAAGGCGCTGTAGACCCGCAGCATGCAGGTCTGCGGCGTAAAGCCGAAGAACTGAGCCTCGTACAGTTTCAGAATCTCGGGAGACAGTGGCATTGCTGAAAAATAAACAACAATCACTCACAGAAAGCGTAAGAACGTGGCGTTAAGTGGTTATGTGGCTATAGATAAACTCAATTTCTTAATGTTGTAAAGATTAGATGAATTTTTATTTATCCGGGGGGGAAATTCTACTCCGTACAGCAGCAAGGCACGCAGACTAACAAGTATACAGTTCAAATCAAGACGAAATGCATTGACAATAAACGTATAAAAAGTACACAATATAAACAAACAAGATACCCCTAAAAAAGAATATTAAGTAAATGAATTAATGGAAATTTTATGTGGAATCAGACAGCACCGGGCAGGCGAAACATAGTGAGGTAGTAGTGATCTAGCCAGCTAATTCATTGATGCATTTCGTTGCCGCCTCGACACTACCTATCAGTAATAACTCATAACTCATACGTTTTTAAAAAACAATCATAAAACAGCATTATTACCTTCAATCCCAAGCTCGGCCATTTTCTGCGTCTCCCGCGCACGCGTACGTCAGCGATCCTCGCTTCTGTTCGAAGTAACCTCGCGACGGAAAGCGCGTGAGAAATGCAGCCAATCATAGCAATTCGTGCGCGTTACCTCTTGGCCAATCGGCTTAGGGAAGATCACGTGTCTATAAAGAAAGCATTATCTCGAGTTAATACGCCTATGAAGTTTTGAAATTCGAATGCCCATTGTGGCGAGTACGTATGTTCTGCGTTGTTGTAATACGTATTAGTATATAATATATTAATCTGCTTAATCAGCCAATCATAAAATTTTATTATTATTAGTTTAAACGCTATTCTCTATCTGATACTCATACATTTTATATTAATTTTGTTTATAATGATATTTCCGTACATTAATTTCTCTTATGTGTACAATTTAGAGCAGGCTACCACACCATTTCCCGTTCAATCCGTACCTGTGGCGCTGTAAACGTAATTACTTCTTGACAACTCACTAGTTAGGGGCAAAATTCAAGTGTGTTTTTCTTTTAAATTTATCCTGCACCAGAACAAGTACGCTAATTATTTCACCCCAGGGCAGCCTTTTTTTTAGTATGAATTGTTCATTACTGAGATGGAGTTAATGTCCGCCCGCAAAACATCATTTAGACAAGCAGATTGTCTGCCTGGATGGTGCTGTCTTAAATGCTGTGAGTTGCACAATTCTCTGCCATTGCTGGTCGCTGACTCACCTTCCCAATTCATAGGATGTAACTGAACACATAGCAACTTAGATTTGTTAGCTCATTATGTACCAGGGTTGTTCAAAATTTATTAATTGAGCCCCATTCCATTAATGAATTGGAATTTGAATTGAATTGGCCGTACCCTGTAAAATGATGAATTGGAACGACAGTAAGATTTTAATTCACTTCAATCCAAAGCAATTCAATGCAATCACACAACACATGAATGTTTAATCTAGCAAAACATAAATACAGTGGAACCCACTTATTGTGATCATGGTTATAGTGATCAACAGCTTATATGAATCAAAAAGCTTGGGACAGAATCATTCCTGTACAAATTTTTTTTTTAAATAATTCGCTTATAGTAATCAAATAATCTGCGTACAGTGGTCATTCTGGGTCTTTTTATACATGACAACATGCGGAAAAAAATTAACTGTGCTAATTCTTTTTTTTTTTTTTTACTTTACTTTGATAAGCCTACTTTGCCTTGCGGTAACCTGTCTGCTTCTGGCTAATTTCCTGAGGCTAAGGCTGCGTGCACAGAAAACATGACGGGGGAAGTCATTTTCTCTCAATGACAAATATTGACTCATTGAAGCTTATGACGGTTGGCCGGGGCCCCCCCCCCCCGCCCCCGGGGGCCCGGGGGGGCCCCCACCGCGGGGCCCCCCACCCGCGGGGGGCCCCCCCCCCCCCCCCCCCG
>JAODLD010000113.1:30816142-30831149 GCA_026781065.1 Mormyrops boulengeri
ACCTGTGGCTCCCCAAGCTCCTGCTCCGCAGAAGCCTGCGGTCCCCCCAGCTCCGCCTCGACGGTTGCCTGCAGTGGCCCCTGTGGTGACTCGTTAGTCACCTACGGTTCTGCCTCTGATGCCTCATCGGTAGCCTGCGGTTCCCCCAGCTCCGCCTTGTTGGTCGCCTGCGTCTTCACCAGTTGTGCCTTCGCCTGCCGTGGCTTCTGCTCCCTCCTCGCCTGCTCCGATGTCCCTTTCGCTTCCGTTCTCACCTCCTCTGGCAGTCGCTCCACCTTCTTCCTCGCCCCCTTCAGTGTCCCCTCCAGCTCCTGCCTCATGGTCGCTGAGGGTCCTTCTGGCTCCGGCCTCACTGTCGCCTGTGGCCCCAGCGGCTCCCACATATTGCCTGCCTGGGTTCCCTCCAGCTCCCTGGTTCTCCCCGCCTTTTGCGTCCTTGCCCCCAGGTTTTGTGCCCCCTGTCTTTGCTCCCCGTCCCACTGTTCCACTTTTGTTCCCTTCTGGTCCCCTACTGTTGTTTCTCCATTGTTTCTATCTCTGATGCCCCTGTGTCTGTCTGTGTTCCCTGTGGTGTGTCAGTTGGTGTCCTGGTTGCTGTCCTTGCGTCTGTTCTGCATGTTGGCAGTATTCCTAGTGCCTCGTTAATGGTTTTTTGCTTTTTCCCCAGGTCCTTTCCTGTGCTGTCCCCGGTTTTGTCCCTCTGGTCCCTTTAGGCGCGCCTCGAGTGGGGGGTTCTGTCATGACCTGCTCATGCCGATCCTCCTGTGTGCCATGCTCCCCTCGCTACCTCATGTGGAATCCCTGTGTTGCCAGCTGTTTCTCGCTGTTGTTAGTCTGATGTATTTAAGTCCGCATTTGAGTATGCTTCCCCTGTCCAGCCATTAACGTCATTTCATCGGTTCTGCATGTTCCGTGTTCCTGCTCGTTTTTTGCTTTGAATCAAACCCGGTGTTTCCCAACTCCTTGAGTCCTGCTCTGCTTCCTCGGTCTGTGCCCCGTGCAACTTAGTCCATGTCATTATTACATTGTCTAAAAAGAGGGTCTGTCTATTTTGTTTTCTAATAGTTGATCTTATGCACTAGATAACAAAACTCTAAGCATTACGAAGCACCCCACACTCTAAAAAAATGTTTGAGGGGATTGTAAGTAAAACTTAAAGATGTTTCTCAACTTAAAATTTTACATTTTTAAATCTTCCCATCTTAGTAAACAACTTAATTGAATAAGTTGGTCAAAATTTACAATAAAGAATTCTCCGTCAACTTATATATGTATTTTGTATGTATGTATATGTATTATATATGTATATTTATTATATACGTATTTATTATATATATTTTGAACAAATATTTTGCCCTCCCTTAATATCTAAAAATGCTACAGTACTTTAACTTCTGGAAGTGAGTTTCATCTGCACAGAAGCTTTGGCCGCCTTTCTTCCGCACCGGGTACTTTTGGTACGGTAGTTTCGGTACTTTCCATTTTCCATTAACTTATAATTTCCATGCAGAATTTAAAGTAAGAAAAAGCCGGATCTTAATCTGACTAGCGATGTAAGAGTTGTGTTAGTATCGCACATCGTTCAGTACGATAATATTGTATTGCCAGCGAGATGCGCTGAGCATGCTGGGACATTGTTTATAGCCCCTTGTTTGATAATTTTAACATTTGTTGTATTTCCCAATTGTTGTGTGTGTGTGTGTGTGTTTGCCCAAGTTGTAATTACATAAGCTGTTTTAACTTAATTAGATTGGTTGAAGTAAAGGAAAATCGTTTTGAGTGTAATTAAATATTTAAGTGAGTCTAACTTTGAAATACTCAATTAGCTAACTCAATAATAAAAACCGGAAAACTTTAAAAAAAAAACAACATGCAAATGGTTAACATATTTTTCTAAGTTGAGCCAACGACTTTTTAAGAGTGCACTATACTTATTACACAATTGTGATATAGGCTTAATTTTACACTAACTGTTTTTAACTTCGATCTACCAGGAGAAAAATGTTTATACATAAGTGACCATGTAATGTAAGTATACCTGTTTATAAAACCTATCAAGTTTCAAATTAATATTCCCAATATAAAAATTACAATTAAGCAAGAACATATACATTTACAGCATTTATTAGACGCTCTTTTCCAGAGCGAGTTACAACAGTGAGTCCCCTACTTTTTGAAATATTTTATTAGGAATTACATATAATATACTTTATTTTTAAAAATAGCTCCGTATCCGTTTTATTTGAAATATACCATTAGATGTTAGAAAATCTAACACATTTAACCCCCTTCTACCTGTGGACGGCAAATATCTTTTTTAAGATAATGGTGTTTATTCTTCTAAATAGATTGAAAATGCCTAGTAATTTCTTCTTATAAATTGAGGTGGTACATCCAAAACTAATACAGCATAAAACAATCTAGATAAACCCTCAAAGTTAGAGACAATCGGCCATATACAGATAATCTGTTTTTTTTTCCAAACATTTCAACTTAAAACTGAGATTTAAGTTGTGATTATATTAAAATCGATGCAACTAACTACCCCCTTAAAGGAATATTGCAACCATCAAAAAGTAACCGCTCGAGGCGATATGATGGAAATCACCACAATGCCTTGCCATTTTCACTACTTTTCAGTGATTTAAGTAACTTTCCAAATGTTTCAAAGATAGAAAACAATAGCTTGAAACTGGCGCAACAGCAATTTGTATGGTATTATGATAGAATAATTAAAATGTTAACAATACAAGCCTAATCGGCGATAATTTCATCTCATTTGTTTGTTTGTTTTGGATTAATTCCAACGCGCTCATACTTCTACTGACGATTCGTACATGCGGGTGTCTGACACGTCAGCGCGTATTAAATCATACGCGCTGACGTAAAATACGTGCCTGCGCTTTATACGTTCGGACGTTTCCTCCGCCCTGTGATGACGTGGCCGGTGAGTGCCGGAAGCGCCCAAGCTGTCTAAAATGGCTTACCAGACATTCCAGCAGGAGTATTTACAGATTCCTATTGTGACGAGGGCATATACTACAGCGTGCGTCCTCACCACAGCCGCCGTGGTAAGATGGCCAAAGCCGCCTTTTGACCACCTTTTGTTTAAGCCAGGTCGTTGGCTTGTCATACGCTTAGATCACAGAATGCTGTTCCTGATGGCTGTCCTATGTAGCTAGCTGGTATTATCTCTGAGCAAGCAGCCAAAATGGATATAGCGATTCGATTAGATTATATTCCACTTTATTGTCATCGTACAAGTCCTCGGACAATGAAATGTTGTTTGACATTTAATCTGAAAGTGCGAAATAGTACAAAAGTGTTAGAGACAGCTGTACAATACAAACACGTGTGATAAAGAGTGAATGTACACATGCATTGGTATATATGGTATACTTTATGTGGTATAAATAATGGGTATATACACCATCTATGATTAGAGTAAAGAAGAATGACAGTTTCTTTGCATATACATACATACACATATAACATTTGAAGGCAGAAATACTGTGTATTAACTCAGTTACTACTGAAGTAGAAATTATGAACAAATCATGAACAAATTTAGTTGCTGCTTGTGATAAAATATCCATCACGATTCATTAATGATGAACGAACATGTGATCAGTATTTCACATTTTGTCATTTATTACTTGTTCCTTCAGTAATTACTTAGTTTCTTCAGTAGTGCACAAAGGTTTACAGAATTAATAGATATAGTAACAAACACAGTAACTGCTTCAGATAAAAGATGCATCATGAATCATTAATGAACAAATATGAGATCCTTGTGTTATTCATGACTTGTTCCTTCAGTAGTTCACAGAGATTAACTGAATTACCAGACATGTGTCATGATTCATTAATGATGAATTAACATGAAATCAGTATGTAACTAAGACTTAGTTTGTGCTTACTTAATACATAAGTAATGCTATGATACTGTACTATTTGTGCCCTGTCAAGTGTAGTGTTACTGAGAGGTCTGTATAACAACACGTGGCTGTATGACTTATTCCATCTCCAGCACAAGCGCCATGTTTTTTTGTCTGCTTTTCTGACCATGTTTTTTTCTGTGTACTTTTTCATCAGCAATTAGAGCTGATCACACCCTTCCAGCTGTACTTTAACCCTGATTTGATATTGAAGAATTATCAGGTAAGTTACAATAATTAAAACATATGCATTTTAAAACATTTTAGCCTTATTAAATGACTATATAATTAATCCCTTTTTCATTTAACAGGTATGGCGGCTGATTACCAATTTTTTGTTCTTTGGGCCAGTTGGCTTCAATTTCCTCTTCAACATGATCTTTTTGTATCCTTTAACAAGGGGTGTCCAGTTTTAAACAGCATTGATAACCTATCTGACAATGGCAGTTTTGTTATCCTTTTGTGCATGCATGTTTCATATTTTTTTGTAGCATTGCTGCGGGACATGCGTGCATCGTGTGACACCAGTGTAACATATTTAACTGGCATGGTTGTTTTTGCCGATAAACCCCATCCACTTTTTAACTGGGCTTGTACTGAAACTTTGTGGTATATCCTCGGGGCAGCAATCTTCAGTGTTACTGAGATTTAAATCAACAGTTAGTCCTGGTGCCACATGTTAGTGTGAAAGGGTCGCTGTTATGTAATGTTGTAGAATAGTCTAGCAGGCTATGGATGACACATGCACCAATTTCTGAGAGTAGTTCTTTCCCAATCTGAGCAGAGGAAACGCTATGTGTATACTGTCTCCTAACCAGAGCTGCAATCTTAAATATTTATGAACATTACTAGGCCAGGCTGTTTAGTGAGTATAATTCTGAGAGAAATTATGGCTTTATATGAAACCACGAATAAATATTTATTTAAAACTGCTGTGAGGCTTTATTTTGGTGCATTAACTTTTACTGAGAGGAAGACTAAGCCCCCCCCATAACATGTGCAACATCCAGCCGGAAGAGAACTATCTGTCAAGTACAGGATGGGTACTATACTGATCGCCGTACTTCCGCAAAAGAGGGCAGGTGTGTCTCCTTGACGACGGGCCACAGGTACCGGTACTGCCGGATGCTGGAAGAGGGGTCCTTCCGGGGTCGCACCGCTGACTTTGTCTTCATGTTCCTGTTTGGCGGGCTCCTGATGACTGTATCCTTTGGGCATGGCGTGCTCAGCTTCTCTTCTTTGTCACCTGTCGTCACTATGGAGCTTGTTGGCCTTCACAGCAGCCGCTCAGATCTTCGGCACCTTTGTAAGCCTGGTGTTCCTGGGCCAGGCCTTTACCATCATGCTCGTCTACGTGTGGAGCCGCCGTAACCCCAATGTGCGCATGAACTTCTTCGGCCTCCTCAACTTCCAGGCCCCCTTCTTGCCCTGGGTGCTCATGGGCTTCTCTTTGCTGCTGGGGAACTCCATCATTGTGGATCTGCTGGGTAGGTGCCCCCCAGGTGCCTGTGTCTTAAGTTCAGCATTTTGATTTCGTGGCCCTTACCTTGTAGATCTCGCCATATCCTCTCCTTAAGGTATCGCCGTGGGACATGTCTATTTCTTCTTGGAAGACGTGTTTCCCAACCAGCCCGGTGGTGGGAGGTGGCTAAGGACACCGACTATCCTGTGAGTGTTAGCGCAGCTCGAAAAGCGAGCAAAAGACGCTTAGATCGGAGCGTCAGGAGTGTCGGTGTGATGAGAGCTGTCCTGTAAATCTTTGATGTATGTAGTTTTGATTGATATCAGAGTCAGTGGGGCAGATGTTCTCTAGACTGACATAAGGACCAGGCCCATTTCACCCTACTGTGATGGGTATTTATGTCTATCTCTCTCTCTCCCTGCCCCCCCATTTAGTGTCATTGCCCAGACAGCTTGCTTCTGTCACAGACCTAATACTAATACTAATACAGGGCAAGACGTGCATTTAACTCACCTGGGCTCTGGCTTTCACGGAGGTCATTGCCTATTAATGTGTCCATTACATTGATGTCTAAGGAGGATCCATTCTCATTGTTTAGAGCAGTTTGAAACTTCATGACAATCTTTGGGGAAATGTATTTCACTCCTTCTCGCATTTCAGCAAGATGTGACCCCCCTGTCCCTCTCCCGCTGGCTGCGGTCTGCTAGCCGAGTCTACATTTTATTTTCCTTGTTTAGCGTCTGTGTGTGTTCTTGGTCTCCATGACAACTAAAGATAACCATGTTCGTACTGTCTCAAATAGACATTCATGCAAGGAATTTCAGATAAAAAAAAACAAATTTCTTTCTGTCTCTCCCTGTCACCCACAGTAAGATGCTGTTTGACAATCCAGAGGAAGATGCCAACTATAACCCCCTGCCAGAGGAGCGCCCTGGGGGCTTCGCCTGGGGGGAGGGTCAACGTTTAGGGGGCTAGCCCCCCCCCTCCCTCATCAGGGGATCGGATTTATTTCGGACAGTAATTCTGAGAGCTACCAGACTTGTTTCTTTTCTCACTCGTCCGTCTTGCTCGAGATCAGAGTGTGAAATGTTTCTGTGAACCACCGCAAAAGCCACTTCCGCTCGTCTCCTGAGTACTGGCCAGGCAGGCGCTCGCCCAACACCAGGCCGACCAGAATGCACCCTGGGGCGAGCTGTCCACCGCTACCTTCCGCTCCTCTGGCCGTTTTCTAAG
The DNA here is from genome assembly GCA_026781065.1 of Mormyrops boulengeri. NCBI lineage: Eukaryota > Metazoa > Chordata > Actinopteri > Osteoglossiformes > Mormyridae > Mormyrops > Mormyrops boulengeri. The sequence goes on from JAODLD010000113.1 coordinate 30,822,776, forward strand.
ATGTGGATAACGTTTATAAAATAGCGATCTGAGGATGATGAGCAGAAAGGAATGACCTTCAAGTCCTCGGAGCCTTTTTTCAAGTTTGCTTTTATTTTTACAAATAAATATATGTAAACTGTATAATCATGAGGATTGTGCTTTTAACTTTCTGCAGTAGTCAAGTGATCCCTCTACTCAAAAAAATTTCTTGGGCTCAAATTTTGCTCTGCCATGTTCTTAAGAGTACAGATGACTTTTTAACACGATAGTGCTCTCTTGTGAAACACAGAGAAATCATTGAGGTAATGTCTGTGCTCTGTTGTCTAACGTTGATGTGTGTGTGCTGTAAACAGACGTACACACTCTCTGTGCTTAATTATTAGATGTATGATACACCAGTGCGTTTGGTACACCTGACAGCTTAGAGCACATAGTGGGGAAAATATTAAATTATTCTATTCTAAAACGGTTGTCAGACTTGGGGAATAACGATGACCAGCTTTTGCTTTTGCTTTTTCTGTTTCCCTTTCTGTATACCGTGTGAGTAAGAGGGGGAAACGTGTAGCTTATTCAGCAGGACAGGCTGGTGTTCTATAGCGCAGAGAAGTGCCTGAAAAAATTTACTGAGGTGGGATAATGCAAACACAGCCAGGCCAAGCGCTTTCACACTGGAAATCACGGCACATGGTCATCATGGACTTCACCTGTTGTACATAGACACTTTTTGAGAACCACGCATATGTTTGGATCTGGAGTGTAAATTAAAATCACTGACCCATTCTGCCAACTGTATGACTTATTGTACGGGTTTGTCATTGGCTTGTAATGGTGTGAAGTGTCCAGCAGGGGGATTTGGGACCTTCTGCTAGGTAACACACTACCAGAGAGGGAGGCTTTTATTTAGTCCTGTACTTTTTTTATGTTGTATGTATATATACATGTAGAGTTATCATTACTATAATGATAAATTACAATGGAGCTATAGATTTTAGCGTGGGAGGTGTGAATCAACTCCCCAGAAAAAAACCCAGAACACTTTCCAAAACAAACCTGTAGGACAGGTTGTAGCCATGGGAAGATGTTTGGTTAGATCAGACTTTTTCAGACTTGTGTATATTTTGAGCATATATTCAAAGCTTTCAATTTATCTTACATATTAAAAACATTTGCTATAAAGTCCATATTGTGCTATTTGCATATGGTATCATACAGAAGACGTTAAGTCTGTAGCAGTAGTAGTATCTTCTGTTAAGAGTGTGGAGAGGTGATATATATTCATCCAGTTTACATCCTCTGTTGAAACGAACCACGAGTCCATTTCCACAAAGGTCTCCATATAAACACCAAGCAGGGCCTTAGAGAATTGTTGAAACTTTGAAAATTGTTGCAGCGTGATGAGGCCCAAACCACGACCATGTATCATTGAGGGCTTGTCTAGAGAAAGCCTTCAGGATCATTCCACATCGTCGTAGTCCTCACTGACATAGCCTGGTGTCACCACGTCATCGTATGAGTCCAGGGAGGCTCCGTCACTCGCCGGGGGCTCCTTCGTCCGCTGTACCGGCTCCTGGTGCTGGTAGGGTGGAGGTGCTGGTGTCTCCTCCACCACTTTGATGTAATCCGACGGGACCGAGATCTCCTCGTAGCTTGGAAAGGCTGTAACAGGCACACATGAGAGTGGACCAGAACCAGAGAAGACAAACGCTAGTAATGGACGAAAGCTAGACACTCATACAGAGGTATATCGGCAGTGACTCCGAGATGGACTCGGAGAAGCCTCATTAAGCAAAGCCGGGATTAGGAAAAGCTGTGAAGATTTAGCCAGTCCCATACTCACATGGCTGCAGATTTATATTCCTTGGGGGCAGCGGGGGTAAGTCTTCCTCGATATGATGTGGGTGGTATTTGCTGTTCCTGAGAAAGGAATCATCTAAGATCAGATATGCAGAAATTCCTTAGAAAGTTCAAGTACTTCTCACTAAGCAAGCTGGTGACTTTGTTATGCAGCAGAAGGATTTTTGACACACTGAAACTGCTATGAAGAAACAGACTTTTTGTGTGGAAAAGGTGAGAAGCTGTCATTAAAAATATTATAGGGACACCAGTCGGGGGGCGGAGAGCGGCTCAGTGGGCTAAGCCTCTGCGCCTGTAATCGGAAGGTCATCCCTCAGTAGAATAGTCACATGCCCGTGGGCCCTTAAGTAGGGCCCTTAACCCCCAGCTCCAGGGGCCCTGCATGCTGGCTGACCCTGCACTGTGACCCCCCAAGCTTACTAACACCTGTATATGTGTCTGTGTGTCTCATGGAGAGCAAGATGGAGTAGGCAAAGAGAAGCATTCCAAGGTACTCATATTTGTGGAAATGGCAAATAAAGGATCATTTCATTTCACACCTCCGGGGTAGGCGGTTTGAGTCCTGTCCCATTGCCCAGGTTCTCTAGTTCCCCCCACACTCCAAAGACAAAACTAACTTGTGTCTGTAGATTGCCTGTAATGAATGTCCCCTGCCCTGTGCACTGTGATGGACTGACATCCCATCCAGGGTGTCCCCTGCCCTGTGCCCTGTGATGGACTGATATCCCATCCATGGTGTCCCCTGCCCTGTGCCCTGTGATGGACTGGCATTCCATCCAGGGTGTCCCCTGCCCTGTGCCCTGTAATGGACTGACATCCCATCCAGGGTGTCCCCTGCCTCATGGACTGTAATGGTTTGCATCACGTCCAGGGTGTCCCCTGCCTTGTATTCATTGATAAATACTGTATAAGTTGTTCTTTGGTGATATGCACATCCAAAAGTAAAATTTTACTTACTGGGTATAAAACTGTGGGTTTGAATTTTGAAGGAAACTCGGTTTGTATTCTTTTGCTGTAGGAATAAAAAAAAACATGCAGTTTATGCAATTAGACTGAAACATGCAGTTATACTGAAAGGCCGTTCAGTATATGGGATAGGGGCATTATGGACATTTTATTCGCTGTAACATACAATGGACTTTCATCCGGATTTAAAGGTTCACTGTGTAGCCACCACTTACTCAGGTGAGAAACCTGCATTAATCAGCGTGAGAATTTATTGAGAACCACCCAGCAGGTCTGACAGAAATGAGCTTGAATCATTAAGTGGTGAGTATTTACTATGGAAACTCAGAGGATCATTCATAATTACCTTTCCTGGAGATGTACTTGTTGATGCAGAGGAATATGCAGCCAATTATTAAAGAGACCAGTAACATTCCTGCCACCAGGAACAGCCAGTAGTAGTCTCGCAGACGGTCAAAGGCCGCCATCTGAATTTCGGAATGATCGACAAGCGGAGCCACAGAGATTTACACACAAGGTAACACACGTTAATAGCAACTCAGGGCTAATGGACGCCAAAGACCCATAAGGGAACCTGAAAGTGATCTGCAAATATGGAGAAATAAAAGACGTTTTGGTTTAACTTCTGTTTTATGATACTTCTCCATTTTGGATGCCATCACATGAACTTATTGTATTCCAGTTAACCAATCGTTTCTTTGCATATACACATTCATTATTAAGTGTCCTTGTGTTTCTTATCAGGTAAGACACACGACATCCTCACCAGCTGTGCAAATGAAATTAAAAACTTGAGTTTGCAGACAACAGAGCTTCCTGCCCATCACCCAATGCTCAGAGGTGGCTTTAGAGTAAATTGAGAGACTAATTAACATGTTTTTTAATTAAACCCCTACAAGTCAACAACAGCAACAATTCAGGGCGCTACACTCTTCCAGTGGGCTATCGTATGAAAATCCTCACATTTCCAACACAGTTTATTTATGTACTATACAGTACTACCGTACTGCATAAATGCCGAAATATAAACTAAAGTTAATTAAAATACATTCAATCATCAACAGTACTCATTTATCCAGAAAGGGCCAAGAAAATGCAGAGCTTAAGAAATAAACATATACCCTGTATTTGGTATTTTTATCTTACACAATCATCCCATATTTGCGTTAAAACGTTAAGATAGACATAAGTAAATGTCCAAATCTTACTTTTATGCACAGATAAGCATTAGCCAATCAGTCAGGCACTGAGTCGTCTCAGTGAGAGAAACCATCCAATGAGCCGGGATTGCCAGGATCGTCGCCCGCCACTGGTCACCGCTCCTTCATGTGGACACAGGCTGCAGCCGGAGATGGCTCCAATACAGCTAGTCACCGTGATGAGCGTTGACTGGTTTCCTCCATGTCCTTTTTGAGAAACGTTACGCATACAAAGCCAGCCAACCACAACCCGCCCATCCCCGCTACACAGACCAGCCCCCAGCCCAGTTTTTGGTTCCTCTCTCTGGTTGCTTCATCTATTAATATGTTTGCTTGGTGTAGTTTATGTAAATACCCTCTCTAGTGGGAACATGTGTCACGAGTATCTGCCGCCCTTGCGTGTGATCAGTTCTGTGCAACTGGGACCGTTCAGGAAATGATCAGAAAATTATGTGCTGAGTGTAAGTGTACACAAACATAAAGCACTTGGAATTGATTCTGAAAAAGATTTTCTGTTTTACTGCAGGTACCAGAAAGGTAATCGATTAGCAAAATAAATGAATACCAGGAGCAAATGTCATTAAATTTTACAAATGGAACTAAAAAAAATGGGGGAGTGAAAGGAAGAAGCTAAACTGAGTATAGAGCAGTGTTTCCCCCTCCAGTCCTCGGGGACCCACAGTCGGTCCATGTTTTTGCTCCCTCCCAGCTCCCAACCAGGAATTGGGAGGGAGCAAAATGTGGACTGTCTGTGGGTCTCCCAGGACCAGGTTGGAAAACACTGGTGTAGAGTAACATTTACTGGTAGTTTTGTGCCTGCATGAAGCCAAACATGTGGCTGCAGTCTGTACACTCACTCTGTCCAGCCAAGGCTAGCACAGCTTGGCTTTCAGAGGCTAGTCGGGCTGGCAGTCTTCTGCTACACTACTAATTATGTTATTTTACCTTGAACAGTTCTGCAATAAAAAATGCCATCCACCCATTTTCCATAATGACTTATCCAGTACAAGGCTGAGGTTAGCCTGGGTTCTATCTTAGGAAGAACATGCCAGAAGGTACGGGACACCCTGGATGGAATGCCAGTCCATCACAGGACACAGGGCAGGGGACACATTTACATACTTAGCACATGCTTTTGTCCAAAGTAATGTATAAGCAAGGAGAATTGCACTTTGCAAACCTTCATGCTGTCAAGGAGTCAACTAGACATAAATGCAGCTAGGCTGAACTTATAATCAATGCCCAGGTACAAGTGTAAGCGGGTTTGGAGCAGGAGCTACCCAAACTGTACATATAACTATTAACAAAATAAGAACCTAATAAGACTACTCAAGAGCCAGAAAATGCAACATAACAGGATTCAAAAATCATCAGGTTAGTAAAGGATCTAACGGAGAAAAGATGGGTCTTTAGCTGTTTCTTGAAGGTAGGGAGGGAGTCTAATGACTGGACATGGTTCAGCAGCTCATTCCACCACCAGGGAACCGCACTTCTCACGTGGTGAAGGTAGCTCCAAGCGCTGTTGATTTGCCGAAGGGGGTGAGATAGGACATAGGATTTGAGAACTCTTTTAATCGAAATGGGTGCCTCTCTATTAATGGACCAGTAAGCCAGCACCAAGGACTTGAACTTGAAGCGAGTGCTGAAATGGAGCCAGTGAAGAGAGACCAGTAGGGGTGTGACATGAGAACGCTTGGGCTGACTGAATACCAAATAATGCTGAAGCATTTTAAGTCATCTGCAGTGGTCTGATAGCACAACCTGCCAGTAGAGAGTTACAGTAGTAAAGTTGTGAGATAACAAGTGCCTGGACTAGACAGTGAGCTATATACTGAAACAGAAAAGGCCTGATCTTCCTTGATGGTATACAGGGAAATTCTGCAAACTCAGGAGACTGCTGTTATGTAGTCTGACATTACTTCTAAGCTCCTTACATACCTTAATGGAGACATTGTGTATGATCAAAGCTGAACAGTGATGACATGGTGGATGGTAGGGCTGTCCACCAGACTGTGATATGAGCCATGCATGCAGAGATCCAAGCAGAGATTGCGGTATCATCAGGAGAGAAGGTCAAGTAGATCTGGATGTCACTGGCATACTAGTGGCAGGAGAAGCCATGAGACTTGATGATTTGACCTAGAATGGTAACGTAAAGAGAGGAAAGGACCAGGGACAGAGCCTTGAGGGACACTTGTTGATACCTGACACATCTGCATCCCAAGTCACTTGGAATGGTCTGTCTGATAGGTATGAGTCAAACCAGCACAGAGCAGATCCCTGTGATGCCAAGTTGTGAAACAGTGGCCAGGGGGATTTGGTGATAAACTGGGTCAAAACCTGTAGAAAGGTCTGTTAGGACAGATGACTAGCATGCAGGTGTCGTGGCTCTCAGAGTGTCCACAACAATGAGGAGTTGAGTCTCAGTTGAGCGCCCAGGGTCCAAGAGGTTGCTCTTAGTGAGAAAGTCAGATTTGGCTGAGAACAGCATATTGAAGGGTTTTGGACAAGGATGAGAGGATGGAATCTGGCTCATGGTTTTCAGTCTGTGAAGGACCAAGTGAGGGTTTCATAGCAGTGGTATTTCCCAAGTTTGCTTACATGTGGCAGGAAATGTGCCAGTCAAAAGGAATGAAATGCAGGGGTAAATGTAGGAGAGATGATATGGAGGAGATGGGAGAGGACAAGATCCAGGGTGCAAGTGATGGGCCAAAGGGTGCGTGAGCTAGAAACATCAGGGCTGCAGAGGGGAGTGAGGATTAATTGCACTTATTTTCAGATACCCTGCGAAGGACGCAACCTATAAAAGGCTATGCAGATTGCGTCTTTCGACGGATGCAGCCCCGAATTCGGACACAGCAACCACTTCACAGTAACCACTTCACATTCGCGAAGGCTAAGGGCGGAAAATTAGCGAGTAATGCTTGTCCCGTCCCCCCCCCCCCCCAACCTTAACCCATAACAGTCTGCTAGCCTGAACGATAAAATAGAAACTATTTATTACCAATTTAAAAACAAACCCTACTGTACACTTTGCATGTCGAATTGTTATTTTCTGTCAAGGCCTTTATATACAATGTAAATTATCCCCCTGTATATAGGAAATTTACTACTGTACGCACTGGGAGCACTACGTTTTGCACTCTTTATTAAAAATGCTAAATTAACTATTAATTTATTGAACCGAGATTCCACGGTCACAAATTCAGCTAACACGTGAGGCTGGTTGCCGAGACAAAGATGTGCGGCCTACCCAAGCCAAGACTTAATTTTAAAGATATACTATGCATTTACACTAACAAATATTATTACCAATACTATGCATTATATGATTTTATGTGGGTTGGCGCCCCATCCTAGGCTCCGGACCCCCCGCTACACTAAAATTGAAATGCTGGTTCAGAGAAAGGATGGGTGGATGGTTTTATGTGATCATTTTTAATATTGTTTTGGTCTACGCGTCGTCTGCGAGTTTCTGCGATCTGTCGGCAAGCTCCAAAAATATACCCGTTTCATTATTCGCCACCAGCTTGCAAATAACCAAAACCGCAACCATCAAATGCGCGAATTCCTACATTCACGCTGAAGAAATAAAAAAAGACTACAATGTATGTAAGGATAGTGCTCATTCAGTCTGAACAGAGTAAAATGTATACAAACGACATGTGATAAGACCAATATTCTTTCTAAAGTTTGTTTAATTACTACTTAAAAGTTTTATCTGTGCTACATTGTACATTTTGTACTGTAGACTTATGTGTACTTTTTGACTAGAAATGGTTAGTTGAGGTATACAGTAATTTTTTTTGTTTATTATAAATACAAATATTTCTTTGTTATATTTAATTTGGCAACAGAAACTACACTTTAAGAAATCCATCCATTCATTTTCTGTAACCCACCACACCGCAGGGTGCACACACTTTACAGGGGTTCAGTAGACTCACCAATCAACCTACCCTACACGCTTTCGGACCATGGGAGGAAACCGGAGCTCCCGGCGAAAACGGGGAGCGTGCGAACTCCACACAGAAAGGACCCGGGTCCGAACCCAGGACCGTCTTTGTGTGAGGCAGCAGTGTTAACCACTGTGCTACAGTGCCGCCAAACTTTAAGAAATATTTCTGTTAATATTTGATAGTGAATCAAACATAGCAGCAGACTGTAAATTTTATTGACCGTGGGTATACCTTTGGTTTGAGCAACATGACCCAGACAGCAAAATTCTTCTGGGCCAGATCTGGCACACACTATTCATTTTCCTATGGCCCAGATACCGCAAAGAATGACGGCCCTGTGACGGCCCAGACATGGATTTTCTGATTTGGGCCATAACAGGCCCAGTGACATCATAAACCACAATGACTACACAA
>JAODLD010000113.1:30831249-30845412 GCA_026781065.1 Mormyrops boulengeri
ACCACTTGCCGTGCCAGAACTCAGCCAGCAGTGCCAGCTTGACGCCAGATCCGGGCCAGACCTGTCTGCTATGTGGGGACCATTAATTATATTCTCCCATTCTTAGCATACTCAAACAATGCAGCTACAACATTAAATGCAGATACACTATATGGACAAAAGTATTTGGACAACACCTCTCAATTAAGCCCCTAGTCATGCAGTCAGGTTTACAACTATTTTTGAAAGAAAGACCTTAGTGGATCCAAGTGTGGTACTATCATAGGATGCTGCCGTTGCAATAAGCCAGTTCGTGAAATGTCTTCCCTGTTAAATATTCCACGGTCAACTTTAGTTGTAGCCTATTACTGCAAATCGGAACCTCAAACAGAACCACGTAAAGTAACAGAGTTGGGTCGCCGAAGGCTGAGGCGCATAGTTCGGAAAAGTTGTCAGCGCTCTGCTTACTCAATTACCGCAGAGTTCCTAACTTCCGCTGGCATTAAGCCCACCATATAAACTGTGTACCGAGAGCTTATACCTGCGTATACCCGGCACAATGTGGGAGGTATTTTCTGCAAAAAAAAAAAAATAAAAAAATGAAAATGATTAAAAGAAAATACAATCTCCACTTTGCCATTTAGTTTAGTTTGAAAAGACAAAAAGGGTGTTTTATTTTTTAATTTTTCACATCTCACTCATACATGAGTGGAAAATTAAAAAATAAAACACCCTTTTTGTCTTTTCATTTTCAAGTTCACTACATGCAAATATATGTTAATCGGAGCGGGGCGGTGGGCGATGGTGCTATTTTATCTTAATTTTAATTTTTGCAGCATTTTTGCGCACAGACTTTGGAAACTGAATGGCAAAATGGACATTCTATTTAATTTTCATCATTTTCATTTTATTTTTTGCAGAAAATACCTCCCATAGTATGCAACCGGATTTCCCTATTCTAAAAAGATATTTTAAATATTATTAAAAAGATGATATTAATTAATATGATCAGCAGGCAGCAAGAGCCTCCCCGCGCGTTCCAGCACGCTGGCCAGTCGGCGGCGCGCCTCGCCCCCAACGCATGCGCAAAACGCACTGTTTCCTCAATGACGCTGATGTCCGCCTCTTGTCTGCTGCGGTCCTCCTCTCCTTCTCGCGTCTAGCCGGCAGTTTGTGAAACACCCCCCTCGGCGAGCCATGGCCGATCAGGCCTCGGGATCCGCCCTGTCGCCTCAGCCTGACGGTAATGAACCGTTTGCTTTCGGGGGGCAGCGTTTCATTTCGGGAGACAGTGGAGTGAAGGCCCGGCGGCCTGCGTAGCCTCGGACTCGCTCGCTGCCATCGGGGCGCTCCGCACTCGCCGTTCGGTGTGCAATGCATGGTTTTGCCGTCACGCCTCTGTCGCGCCTTGCTAGACTCGGCTGCCGGACCTCCGTTCGCCGGAGCCTCGGTGTTGTTACGAACCGGCTCCCGATCCCGTAGCCAGGCATCCAGGGAGCCGCCGCCGGCCTGTCATCACCGTGCAGCCGGGGAGCTTATCTCGCTTCCTTACTGGCGGACGGGCATCATTTAAAGCGTGTGCCTTGGTGGTTTGTTTGGCCGAATCTGGCCTTATGCAGTAAGACAGACAGACAGACGGACGCAGGGGCGACCATGTCTCGGATAGGGATACAGCCACCTGGTCAACCGCGGCTGGTTACTCCAGTTATACTAGTAAGTAAACAAGTCTGTTGTCATCCCTGATCGGTATCATCACAGACATTTCTAATGCCTGTGTATTCTCTGGCATATGGTTAAGGTAACGGATACATCCACCTGGTCAACCATGGGTGGTTACTCAAGTAATACTAGTAAGTAAACAAGTCTATCTGTCACCCCTGATTGGATTCACTCTGCTCATCTAGAATGTCTGTGATGTATGTGGTTAAGGTCAGGGACCACCAGGATGTGCTGCCTCTCCTACAGGCTGAAATGTCACCGCGGGCTTCCCTAGTACAGCAACAGGCTGGTGAAAGTGTCTTTCAGCCAGTTTACCCTCACTGTATAATCTCACAGTTCTCGGATGAGTTCTGTGATCTCGGTGTAAATGGACGCAGCCCCTCTCACAGCGAGCATGCTCATATGTCTTTCTGCTGTTTTTATTTGGTGTATTCCCACATGAGTTCCAGCTTTCACATTCCCGCTGCATTCGCTGGTCTACAGCTTAATGTTTACTCAGCTTCCCAGCTTAAACGCTTTCCATTATGCAGGTACCTGCCTCAGGTGAACTGAACTGAACTGGAGATTCTAAATAAATAACTGACTTTTTTGGAACTCAGTTTTAATACCACGCTTTAGTGGAATTAAAGCAGAGCTTTCCAGTTACAGCGAGGTTTGATAAGTTCATTTTCTAATGGGTTTCAGACAGCTAAGCTGTTGCATTTGGTTAAAAGACATCAGCTAGTTGTTTTGTACTAGTAGTATTACCAGAAGATCTACAGGTGAGTGATACAGACTGCAGCACGTCTGTCAAAAGACTGTATTGAAGAGTGCTCTCATTGTTTCAAATTAATTTAAAATTCATAAACGCCGTTAACTTTTACTGTGAGAAACGTTAATAGTTTTTCTTTTTGTTTACCCAACAAAACATTCTTTGTGCTAGATTAAGTTTCATTGACATGTTTATTTTCACAATATAACTCTTTGTCCCTGAAAGGTCAGTATGGATTACCTGTTTCTTGTATATACAGAATAATTCCTATGCTTTCTTCTGTGGTCAGTCAATTATTGAATATATCCTTTGGCTTATTAATGACTTTGTATTTGACCCTCTGCAAAGCATTTTGCCGTGATTAACGCAAATGCTTAAACATGGAAAGACGTAAGAATTCATTAAATACGTATAATTAAGCTAGTGGTCTGTTATGTGACTTTAATGTTGCATACACTTTGCTAGCTGGTTTTGTTTTAATTTTTTCTTTAACTTATAAAAATTGAAATGCTGTGATTTGTCTGTGTGTGGGAGTCCACATGGTTTCTGTCTTTGCATGGCCTTTCTCTGGGTGCTCGAAGGGTAGGGGACACCCCGGATGGGATGCCAGTCCATCACAGGTCACACACATGCACACACCCACATCCGCAAACATACACCATGGGCAATTTAGAGATGGCTGTCACACTCAGTGGCCAGTTTATTAAGCAGTCCAGCTCATTAATAAAAACAGGCTGATCTTCCAAACAGCCGGTCATACATGAATAGCACCTGAATACATGCAGAATCACACAGATGGGCTCAGAAGGTTCACTTACTGTGCTGCGAATTATGAGATTGACCAAAGTGATTTTAAACGTGGTGTGATTGTTGGTGTCACGTAGGATGGTTCCATCATCTCAGGACATACTCGCGCTTAACCTGGTTGCTTTGTGCTATTCCCGAGCACAACTGACCCGCTCCCCACTCCTCCACTGGTCTGCATTTGTGTCCCACTTAACCTACCACGCCTGTTTTTTTTTTTTTTAAGTGATTGTCATTGTTGACACACCACAGCAAACAGTGTACAACAATGAAATGTGCCCTCTGCATTTACCCTGTATGTGACAGTGACATAGCGGTTGGGAGCTATTATTTAGTGCTCCGGGGAGCAGTGTGTCAGGGTACCTCACTGGTCGGAGATTCAAACCAGCAACCTTTCAATCACAAGCACGTGTCCCTAACCATTAGGTCACGATGACACACTTACTTGTTTATTGAGCATGCAGGGCAGTGATTTTCATTTAAATGTCTTGCACGTGTTCTACCAAATACCTCAGAGTTTTTGTGTGCTACATCCAGTTGTTCCTGGATACTCTCATCAGCTGAAATTTCCAGCAAACACTGTACCTCTGCCGTACACCAAAGTGATCCCTTTGCTGCAATGTTTATTAAATGTTTGCCGCTACTGGATCTGTTACAGCGTACCTGATCCATTCCTTCTGGGTGCAGTTCATGCATTGTGTACACGTGTGCATGTGTGTGCCAGTCGCATCATTGACATCACATCTGCGTTCCATGCTTGGGCACGGTTAGCGAACACACTAGAAGTGTTTCAGTGTACTGCCCAGGCACAGTATGGAACAATCACATTAGTCAAACAAACTACACTTTGGAGGCCATGCAGGCTTGGACACGGTATGGATTGCCTAGCGTGAGTACATCCTCAGAAACAGTCACCCTCCTGGGGTTTTCAGGCACTTCAGTGTCCAGAGTTTTTACAGAGGATGCTGCACTAAACTAAAATCCAATCAATAGCATTTTTGCTGCTGAAAATAGCTGGTTAATGAGAGGTCAGAGGAGAACAGTCAAACTCGTTACAACTAACCTGAAGGGCACAGGTACAAAGATAACCACTCATTACTACTGTGCAAGAAGGCTATTCTGAACACATAATTCAACAACCTCTGAAGTGGTTCTGGAAATAAATGTTGGTCCTACTTGGTTCTTGCTAGGTGTTCCTAATGAACTGGCCACGGAGCCGGAACTAACTCAATGTTTTTGGACTATGGGAGGAAATCTGTGTGATAGAGAAAACATGCAAACCCTGCAGGTATGGGGCAGGGTCCAGATTCGACTGTCAGACAACAGCTCTGCCCACCAAGCCACCCTCCTGACCAGCAAGGCACCAGTCTGTAGAATTTCTGAGGTACATTGGAGCTGATGGCTGTGACATTGAAAACATCCATCCATATCCAAATATCCATTGTAGAATACACCACAGTTCTGCTGTGAGGAGTAAAGCCCTCACAAAATCTGTGCATTTCTGTCAAGAGAGAAAAATAATTATAACTTTTGGTACTGTAGAAGAGCTTCTTGTTTATCTAGCTTTTTGTGCTGTAAAGAACTGCCCTATATCCTGGTTGTATAAACTGTGATTCACAAAGAGTGCTGCTGATTGGTTGTTTGGTGCTGCTGCTGCTGGTTGTTTGTTTGGTGCTGCTGCTGCTGGTTGTTTGTTTGGTGCTGCTGCTGCTGGTTGTTTGTTTGGTGCTGCCGGTTGTTTGCTTGGTTGTGCTGTTGATTGTTTGGTTGAACTGCTGGTTGTTTGTTTTACAGTTCATATTCAGTAAAGCAAGTTACACTGACCCATTTTCAGATCCATTGTGGATGTAACAAAAGCACTAATAAAGTTTTCTTATGAAGTTCAGGATGTTTGAATTCTAAAGAAAATACCTGAAAAGGGTGTAACAGTGACCCAGGTGGCAACACTGTAGCCTTGCACCTCCATGGGCGTGGAGTCCTGCCGCAGGCTCTGTAATTTACATTTTGCATGTTCTCCCCATTTTCACTTTGGTTTTCATCAGAAGCCCATAAAAACTGCTTAGGAGAATTGCTGACACTCATATTGTGTGTGCATGTGTGCTCACTGCGACAATGTGTGGGAAAATCGGCTATGGGAAACAGGTTGAAAGCCTGAGGAACATCACTGACACTTAGAAGAACATTCAGAAACACTCAGCATCATAAATCGTTGAGTTATACGTTCGTTATTTGTGTTATTTGCTGTCTGGTGCAACAGTTAACCTTTCCATAGATGACTACTGAAGCCCTCCTCCTTACAATCCGTCTGTTCATGTTTCCATTCATTATTTAAGAGATTTTTCTTCTGCGGATTTGCCTGCAGACACGAGCCTGGGGGAATGGGACAAAGGTTGTCTTTTGTTGGCTGGTCGTGGTCATGATGGGCTGGGGGGCGGGGCACGGGGGCGGGGCACGGGGGCGGGGCACGGGGTGTGTGCACAGGCCTGACGTCGCAGCTTTGCTCCTGTCTGGCAGGCGGCCTGAAGCAGAGTGCTGCCGCCCTCGAGCAGGAGCGCGTTGAGTACGCCAGGCGCAAACAGCAGCTGGAGACTGAATTCAACCAAAAGCGCGCCAAGTTCAAGGAGCTCTACTTATCCAAAGAAGGTAAGGGGATGGAAAGAAGCTGTAAACGTCCATGTCCTTCCTGTCCAGGTTCCAGGCTTGGACTGAAACCCTGTTTGCTTTCTCTCTTCTGCTGATCTGTTAGATGTCCTTTAGATATTTTTAAAACTTTGCCAGTCTTGTATTTTGACCTGATGGATGCCCCAATCTGGACCAACGTGTGATGTTTGTCCTCGGGTTTCCTGTGGGCCTCCTCTCCTCCTCCAGAGGAACTGAAGCGGCAGGGCGCCTCCCTGGAGTCTGCGCAGGCCGAGCTGTCCCAAGTCAAGGCCCGGCTAAAGGAGGCCCAGGCAGAGATGGAGAACATAAAGGCAGTGGCCACTGTGTCAGAAAGCACTAAGCAGGAGGCCATAGACCAGGTGAAAGGGCAGTGGCAGGAAGAGGTGGCCTCGCTACAGGCCATCATGAAAGGTAATGGTTGTGGGGTCCCTGAAATGCCGCTTGTCTGGGTTGAGCTGGAAGGTAAACCACGGTTAGATTAGTCTCGTGGCATCTGTGACATCATACTGCCTGAGGCATCAAATGAGAAGTTGAAAGCTATATTCGAAGGTGATGAACTGTGAGTCTTCAGCTGGCCACACCCCAATCTGTTTCAGACACACTGCGGGAGTATGAGGTCCAGTTCCACCAGAGGCTGGAGCAGGAGCGCGGCCAATGGAACCAGTACCGCGAGGCTGTGGAGAGGGAGATGGCTGAGCTGCGCCGGCGACTGTCTGAGGGCCAAGAGGAGGAGAACCTGGAGAATGAGATGAAGAAGGTGACCTCCGCTCATGACGAGGAGGAGGCCAACATGGGTGTTATGGGCTCTGTTGATGAATGAGTTGGTTGTGAACAACATGCTGACCATAAAGGTCTCCCCAGGCCCAGGAAGATGCGGAGAAGCTCCGCTCTGTGGTCATGCCGATGGAGCATGAAATAGCAGATCTGAAAGCCAAGCTGGTGGAGGCGGAGGAGCGGGTCAAGGAACTGGAAGCCTCTAAGGTAGGTGGGCGTGCCAAGGTGTGTGTTGGGCTGCTGGTGATCCCATGTCAGGACAAGATGGTCACGTGGCCGTGGGTTCCAGGTGCCAGAGCTCAATCACGTGATTGAGGCAGAGAAGTCCTGCCGTACAGACCTAGAGATGTATGTGGCGGTCCTCAATACCCAGAAGGCTGTGCTCCAGGAGGACGCCGAGAAGCTGCGCAAGGAGCTGCATGAAGGTGACCGGGGTTAATGCTTTCTGTGGAGCAGCTCGGGTCGTGAACTGCTCATCCTGTTCTTACCACTTTGGGCTTAAACCCCATAGTGTGCCACCTGCTGGAGCTGGAGAGGCAGCAGCACAACCAGCTGAAGCACACGTGGCAGCGAGCCAACGACCAATTCCTGGAGTCTCAGAGGCTGCTCATGAGGGACATGCAGAGGATCGAGAGCGTGCTATCCTCCGAGCAGCTGCGGCAGGTCGAAGAGATGAAGAGGAGGGACCAGGTGAGCGCCACCTGCCCGCATGCCTCAGCTCAGCTATTCCAGGTGGTGTCCTTCCTCACGCTCTCCCGGTGCTTCTTGGCCTGCATCTGCCAACCTGTCAGCCCACTCGGCACCACTCTCTCTAGCGTTGATGTTTCATTGCTGGTTTCTGCTGCATGTCTTCCACCACATTCTGATATGCTATTAACAATCACTGTCCACTGTCCAGCCCCCTCACTGTCCACTGCCTGGCCTAACCCTAACAGTCCAGCACAATGTGGTCTGTTCTGGCTATGTTTACCTGTCCTACCACACCTGTAGCAGGGGCTTATCATAGATTTGTTTAGCAGATGCTTTTATCCAGAGTAACATAAAATGGAGATGGCAGGGTTAGCCAGTCCCTGGAGCTTTTTGAGGTTCAGGGCCTTGTTCAGGGGCTCAGTGGTGAAATTACTCTGCCGACCCTGGGATTTGAACCATTGACCTTTCGATCACAAGCACAGAGTCCTAACCTGCAGAGCCACATAGTTTATGGTTGGATGTGTAGATTAGTCTTTATTAGTATTAAATCTTCAAAGGGAAGGTGACCCTGATTTGTTAATTAATAATCCACTTATCCATGTTTCTCTCATGGGGACCGGCGCAGTTTAATGGATAAATGCGTTTTAATGTTCTGCTGCTCACCAGGCGTAACCTTGTGGCAGGAATCCTCAGAACGGCAAAATGGTCATTCGCAAGAAAAGCGCGTCCTGAAGCGGCACAGTGAGCGGCCGTGGTCCTCCCACCGCGATCAGTCTGGTGGGCTTGGCTTCTTGTTCTCTCCTTTTGAAAAGCTTTTCTGTGTTTGAGTGCAGGAGGAGGATGAAAAACGGCGCCTCAGTCAGGCCAAAGAGCTGAAGGAGGAGGAGGAATGCACGGACCCCGGGGAGGACTCGCTGCATGGGCTGCCCACGGATGAGGTGCGGTCCCTCTCCACCCGCCTCCTACAGGTTACTCAGTGCGTGGGTGTTTAAACACATTTGCAAGGGCTCTCGGGTTACAGCCGGCTGAGGTTATGGCGTCTGTGATAACCAGGCTTACAAAAATAGCACCATGGCGGTTTGGCAGACAGACTGCGTAGTCGGAGAGCTGTTAGTCCATGGTCATGTTCATGGGGCGCTTGGATGTGACATGGGGCAGAAGGCAGGGGACACCCTGGATGGGACACCAGTGCATCACAGGGCACAGGGCAGGGGACACGCTGGATGGGATGCCAGTCCATCAGAGGGCACAAAGCAGGGGACACCTTGGACGGGATGCCAGTCCATCACAGGGCACAAAGCAGGCAACACCATGGGCGGTATACCAATCTATGGCACGGCACAGGGCATCAAATATGTGGGTGAAATTGTCAGTTAAGCAATATAAAACTATTCCCTTCTACATCATGATATGCAATTGCGTGTCTGTTAAGAAAGGGCATGATGGTGATAAACAGGGCAATCCCTGCCCCATGTTCCGCCCACCTGCCCCATGTTCCGCCCACCTGCCCATGCTCCACTCCATGAACTGCCTACCCTCCCTGGCCCCGCCCCGCCCCTTCCACACAGGCCTTTACCAACCACAGCATCCACAGCTCCATCCACTCGCTGGACGCGGACTTGGCCGGTTCCACAGAGGGTCCAGACGTCTACCGTGACGGCCTGCGCAGAGTTCAGTCCACAGACAGCCTGGGCTCGGCGGGGGGTGCCCTTTCAAGCCGAAGCCTGGGCTACAACCACAAGGCCAAGTCGGCCAGCCACCTGGATGAGTCGGACTTCGGGCCACTGGTGGGGGCAGAGTGCACAGGGCCCGAGGGCCTGGACGCCGGGTCCCTGGGCTCTATTCACCTGCCGGCGGGTCACTTCTTGCTCACGAAGGATCAGGAGAAGGCCATCAAGGCCATGACGCCGGAGCAAGAGGAGACAGCCTCGCTGCTGTCCAGCATCTCGCAGGCCCCCGATACGTCGTACCTGACGCCCGCAGGGTACCGGCTGGTCAGCGAGTCCGAGTGGAACCTGCTGCAGCAGGAGGTCAGCGCCTGCCACGCATGCGACCCCGACCGTGTCTTGGGGGTTGAATTTCATAGACTGAAGCGTCATCTTGAGGTGCTGCTTTGTACATTAGTATTCAGCTGACGTGTCAGAGAATATTTGCATGTGTTTTTCTATTGGAGCAGCTCGAGTAAGACACAGACCTTGCCGATAAGGGTTCATTCACACATGGACACTCACATACTGATGGTCCTCGCAGTGTTAGCACCGCCCCCACTGATGGTCTTCATGCTTCATCTAATTTAGATTACAATAAAACCAGTGATGTTTATTTTGTAGTCCACCCTCTTTAGTTACGTGATTTGCAACTGTAAATGTATCATGTTAGTGTTGTGATTTTGTTAATGTACATTGCATCTGTCTATCATCTTGATAATTAATTCCAGGAAGTCATCTGTTGTATGAAAGACTTTTAAATTAAGTTGAGCAGTTTTCCTCTTTATGAGTGTGTCATTCTGAGTGGATCTCTAGCTTTGTGTGTGACTGCAGATGTCAGTGACGTTGAGATGGCTGGCCAGTCTAGTCTCTTCTGCGAGCTCCGTGGCTCTTGATTCCCGCTAACTCTCGATCTGCAGCCACTTCTTTTTCTAGATAGTTACTCTCACTCATCACGCATACTCGCCAAGCAGATACGATCGCACCCACTATGCAAAACATCCTGTTAAACCAAAACAGAGTGCTTCTATTATTAGTCCCATGAGCTGAAAAGTAGTGGTGAAATAGAGCTCCTTTTCCCATAGTTATGTTTCCATAGTTACACGCTCCTGCTGCTAACTCACACCTAACACAAAGAGTTTGCAGTTACGTCCTGATAAGTAGCGTAGTATTGCAGTAGAGTGTCCATGCTCACGGTCCTGAAGAGCCTGCATCATTAAGTACACTGCCGGCCTTTCAGCGGTGAGGCTTGGTTTATATACAGGCTTAGTTACTCGTGATGTAGATGTTGCCTGGGTAGTCCTCACTTTTGCGGAGTTTAATGTTTGAAGTTTGAATTCTTAATGTTTGCTAAGTTATTTGTATATTTGGACATATTCTTAAAGCGTGGTTTTACTGACCTCACAATTGAGAAGGTGAAATAGGTGGTTATGCTCATAATCGGGGCGGGTGCCTTGGGTGCTAATACAGCCAGAGTACTTCCTGTTGTCCTTGCATCCGGTGCCCCGTGTCCTGCACAGGCCACCCTGTAAACATGTTCCCTCCATTTTCCTCTCCTCTTGTCTTAAGGTGAAGAATGCCGGCAGGAAGTTGGGCCGCCGTTGTGACATGTGCTCCAATTACGAGAAACAGCTGCAGGTCATTCAAGGCCAGGAGGCAGACACACGGGATCAGGTCAGTCGGGGGCCGCCCGGCCCGGGACCGGATCAGCTCGGGTCCTGTCTGGTCGAGCTCTTTCCTTTATGCTGTAGCTTTATGACTAATTTAATACAAAATAAGGGTTTTACATTTATTAATTTATTTATTTAGCAGGCGCTTTTGTCCAAAGTGACATATAAGTTAGGCGAATTGCATATTTCAAACATACATGCTACAGTGAAGTTGACTAAAGTGCAGCTAGGCTGAGCTTCCAATCAATGCCCAGGTAGAAATGTTAGCCACATAAGAGCAAGAGCTACACGTCATTTTCCAAACAAAACAAGAACCTAATAAGACAAGTATTTTGGTGTGTTTATAATCTCCTGAGCCCATGTGGTGTATAACAAATAAGTCACAGGTTTTCCGCATGCAGAAGTCTTAAGCAGCCAAAGGAAATTTTTAAAAGTTATTTGTCTATGCCGTAAGTATACATTTGCTCATAATAAAAATCAAAATAAAAGGAGTTTTTTTTAAATCAGTGTGATTTTACCAAAATGCAAATATGATGGGGGGGGGCTAGGGGGGGCATCCAGCCAAATGTTTCGCCTGTCACCTGAAGCCCTGGTGATTATTGTGCATGCATCATACAATCGCAAGTACATCACGATGTGATATCATGCAGCCCCACTTGGGTTTGACGTGGTTAAGGCCTCGTCCTGCTTGCTGCTCCATTCTGTCGACTTTCATGGCCCTCTTGTGCCTAAATAAAGGCTCTTGTCTGCATCTTTCCAGGTGAAGAAGCTCCAGGCGATGCTGCGGCAGGCCAACGACGAGCTGGAGAGGACGATGGCTGAGAAGCAGGAGTTGCAGGACTCGCTGAAGCTGAGCGGCGAGGAGACCGCCACCAAGGCCAGTTCTGCCACACTGCTTGCCCGCTCCTGATTGCATAACTCTGCTGATCTCGCTGTGCTGGCTCGCTGACACCTGGCATCATCCTCCAGGTCTCCACACTGATGCAGAAGGTTCAGGAGACGGAGACCCTGCTGGTGACATTACAGCAGGCCTTTAGCCAAGCCAAGAGGAGCACCCAGGAGCAGATGGTTAGTGTGGGCTGCTAAACATTGGCTTTGCCGTCTGGGGGAGGGGGGGTTTCCACAGTGTAAAACATCCCCAGGGGAAATCCATCCTTTCTGTCCGTGCCTCGATGCACCCTCAGCCAGATAGAGATGTTGCTCTGGCTGATGTTAATGTGATTGAGGGTAGTAGCATTTCCCCTGATTGAGAAAAGGCCATGCGCCCCTCCCCCCCCCAAACCCCACAGGCTGTGCTCATGCAGTCCAGGGAGCAGGTCGCCGATGAGCTCAGCCGGCTGCAGCGTGACAACGAGAGTCTGCAGGGAAAACATCGCATGCACCTGTCACTGCAGCAACAGGAGGACTTTCAGCTGCCCACCTCGGTGCAGGTATGTCCCCCTCTCCGTCCATCCATCCATTTGTCTGTCCATCCATCCCTCGAAAACAATGTTGATGACTTCATTTCTGTTTGAATTTTCTTTTTGGATGACTCTTTAAATTAAAATTTATAACTTTATTTTATGTTTTTTTCCTCACCACTTTGTCTGTTTTTACTTACATTATCCTTTGTTGTTTGTCCTTTTGTGCTGCTGGACCTTTCCCGCAGCAGGGATCAGTAAAGTCCCATTGCATTGTTAATCTTAACTTGACAAGGTGTATCTTTCTGACCTCAGGAAAAACACTTTGCCACCGTTCCCTGCTTATTTTCTGTGAGCTTCTGAAGAAACGCTGTGGTCCTACCCTCTGCTGCAATCTGCAGGCCCCTATATTCATTCATTTTTAATGACATCAGCATTCACAGTTTGCTCCACTATCCCTAAACGCACGAGGAAGACCCTGCCAAGAGCACTGCACTCAGGTTGCTCCATCCCACCAAGCTTTGCTTCTTGCCAGGAGCTGCAGGCCCTGGTGCTGAGCTACAGGGAGGACATTGTGGCCACGCGCACCGCCGCCGACCACCTGGAAGAGAAGCTCAAGGCTGAGATCCTGTTCCTCAAGGAGCAGATCCAGGCCGAGCAGTGTCTCAAGGACAACCTGGAGGATACACTGCAGCTGGAGATTGAGGGCTACAAGGAGGAGATCGGTAAGGCCGGCTCTGGTTCCACGCCAGATATAGCGTGAGATGACCTCCATTGGCCACCCATTGGGCTCTACCTGGGTTTAATATCCTGGCCTCTTCTGGTGCTTTCCCTGGTTCTTTATGATTCATTGATCCCACACTAGAAGGACCGACTCCCCATATGAAGTTCTCTTGGTGTTTTTGGTCTGTACCTTCTAAAAGCTGTCTCTCTCTCCCCCCTCCCTTCTGTCTGGTGCCTATTGTTCAGACATCTTGGAAGGTATGATGCTCACTGTCTGACTGGTTTCCTCTGCCTTTGTCTGTCTGTGCCTCTGTCTGTCTGTCGAGATTCTTCTAGTCACCTTCTGCAGCATGAGTGGCTCAGTCACACAGGATTTTGTTGTTGTTAGGGCTCTTTTTGTAACTTCAGTGATCTGGATGCTTTCTTAGAAATGTTACCCAAACTTAGTCTGCTGGGCAACGGAGAGCTTCTCTGAATGCTATGGATGTGGTTGGGGTTGGGGTTGGGTAGGGGGATTGGGAAGGATTTCTTGCATGTGGTGCTGTTGGTGCTGTTTGGCCCACTTACTCCTCTTTCAAGTCCATTATAATATATCACTCATCCGAACTCTAACTCTAGCGTTAGCTGCTCAAATGATCACGCCCCAATCTCTGGAGTCAGAACTGTCTGGAATCCTGCTTTCAGCACCTTTGCACAGGAAGCTGGCTCTAGCATTCTGCTATGTCCAGTGACACCCGTAGCAGAGCCACTTCCATGATTACCATATTTCAAAACAAAGACACATTTGCAGCCCCATGACTATAGAGGTAGGTTAAGTATGTGTGATACGATTTGTAAGTTAGCTACAGTTAGCTGAAGCTTGACTCCCTGATGACTTCTGGCAAAGCAGGACACATGAACCATTACTAACACGTGACTGACTTCCCCCAAATAACATCACTATCATGTTCTATCTTTGTGTTCCATGCATGCCTGGTCTTATCATTCACTGTGCTGCAGTAGGTTGCAAATGGCTGTTTCATTTACATCTGTTTCTGGTCTGTAGCATCGTTCTCCAGTTTGAAGACTGAGCTGGAGCGAGTGAAGGTGGAGAAAGAGCAGGTGGGTGAGACCGTCAGATAACCATCTGAGAATACATGCTACTCTATAAAATAGCTGCTGTGTCACCTCATTTGAGCTTCAACACCCAAATATAACATTGAGTAGCTACCAATTGAGTGATGGATGTGTCAGAAATATCATAGATAGGCTGTCACAGAGAGCAGATAGTATTATGGGAAATCAAT
>JAODLD010000113.1:30848989-30859035 GCA_026781065.1 Mormyrops boulengeri
TTTAGAGATCCTCAGACTCCAAACTGACAGCTAGTCGCAACACTACTGACACAAGCGACCAGCAAGCTTCAGAATCGGGTTATATCAAGAGAATATTTTTACTGCAGTTTGCTAGCCCATAATATATCCATGTTGTATTTTTTCCCCTGACATGCCTGCTTTTAGTCTTGCGATGAAATGATTCATATTTTTCCTTGTGTCCAAAATAACCTTCACTGGAAAATATCCTGCTCTTCTTTACTTGGAATTTAATATCCGCTTGTGCATTTTGTACACAGGATATTAGTTATCAGTCCCGGTTATGATTCATCTAATTACTGACCTTGCATGTGTCTGGTGCAGAGCTCTTTAGAATAAAGTCCTGACTGTGTCTGACTCATACGACGGTGTTTTCTGTGGGCTGCCGGGGTGATAAACAGTCAGAAGGGCTTGCTGGTCAATGTCCCCAGTATCGCTTCCTGTATTGTATTGAGGCTTTACAGGGGCTACTAGTACAAAACTGTGAGTCTATATGTGCGGTTTGTTGTGTTTAAGAAGAGCTCAGTGCAGCAGGTGGACCAGAATTGCTGTTGGATTATGATTCCCCCCCCAACCCCGTTACAATGCCCGTGTGATCCTGATGCATCAATTCTTGCTCAATTTGGCAGGTGGTAGTGCATCCCACAGCTGTGCAGTGAAGGACCAGGGGGATGAACTCAGCCAGATGTAATGAGAAGGCTCCAGACACAATTAAGGAGCCAGAAATACAATGCTCCACAGGATGTAGCCAAGCATCATGTCTCTCCAGCACAGGCTCTGAGCTGTGTGTGATTACCCACGTCTGAAGTCCTGCCAGGTTTATTTCTCCATCACTGATAGTAACCTGACCTGAAATCTGAATGAGAAACTGTGCCATCTTTTACATGAATCTCCTCTCACATGGTTAACTGCATGGAATTGCAGAAAAGATGGATACCATATTGACTTTGATAGCTTAGCTGAGAATGTCTTCAGAATCCTGCAGTCTTAAGGACACTTCTACTTTCAGCCTGGACACTAAGGACTGATAAAGACAAGGTGATGCATGCCGAGCACCGTGAAAATCCTGTTCGTACCACATTTAGCGTGACAGCCTCTTGTCACACTGTCCTTTAGGTAACTAGATATTCTGAAGCAGTTTAGATTGATTTTCTCTGGAATTCTGCTGAAGATGAGAAAAAAACACTAGCGGCTGTAAAACAGATGTTTCGTAGTTAGATCTTGGTGTGGGGATTCCCAGCTTCAAAGCCCATCCACTTAACGGTTCTGTCCGCATGCTTCACTGCTGCTGGAGAGCTCCTTGCAAACCTACATACTGTACTGTGTACATATCTCTGTATATACCTAATAAACCAGATTGTAATTTCAGCCTGCATGGTTTTCTTTATTTGTGAGAATTGTCATCCCATAATTCAAAAAGACATCTTTCTCTCTTCCACTTTCACGATTCTGTCCCCACTGGGTAACACCAAGATACAAATAACGGTTCGCAGGAAGATTTGAGAGAAACAGGTGATGTTGAGCCCATGACTTTCTCAAGCACATGGCAGTAGAGTGTGGTGGCATTTCCAGGAAGCTGGGCAGTGATGCAGCAAGGCGACTGCCAGTCACATCCTCCATGACTGTCTCTACGCAGATGACCACCCTCTGATCTTCATTCTTTTTTAAGTTGTCAAAAAGCCCCTTGTCAGAAGGAGCAGAGGGAGGGGGGGATTTCACAGCATGAACTTTATTCTTCAAATTAAGTAGACATATAAAAGGTTTTGATGCATGTATACAAGTCTTTTACCGGACAACATGACCATGTTAGTTTTCGCCACGGAGGTAACCCATTAAAAGGCCCCAGTTGTCCCCAGGCTTCTTCCATCATCTTTGAGCACTGCTGCTGACATCGGCTTTTTCTGGACTAAGGCTTCTGGATCTCCGGCAGAACCGGCTCCAATAACAAGAGAGCTTCAGATAGGTCAGGGTTACGTCTGGACCTGCAGCAGAACCCGATCTGAGCACAGTGAAGCTTCAAAAGCTGAAATGATTCTTGATGTCCTTGATTTGCTTCATCATGTCTGCGATGTGCTCGCCCCTGTGGAGACAAAGTCGGTCAGAGCGAGTAGACGATACACATGGGGCCTATGAAACCGGGTGGGTTTCAGACACTCACTGCTCCTTCAGAACCCCTTGGATGCACTTCCGCTGGTGGGCACTGAGCACGATGCTGTCCCTGGTGGGCTTTACACCCTCTCTCGCCTGCTTCTGCTGATACTCCATCTTCATATTGACCTGGGGGACAGTGCCTGGGTTCAGTACCTCAGTGGGTTTTATTTTGGAGTAAAACTAACCTGTCTAACCTACAGCAAACTTGTGCTCGTCATTGAGAGGACTTGCACCCAGCTGCCCTCAAAGTTCATAACCTTAGTTTAGAGAGGTAGCAGCATCGTCATGGTAACTAGCTACCCGACTTTAGCCTAGCGTTTATTTTCGACCACATTGCCTGTTTGAGACAGTTGAGGTATTCTATTATTTGTCTAGGCGCAACGTGTTTGTGGCGCCACCTGCCTCACATCCCATTGCACTGTTTATTATACCAGATATTCACTGCGCCAAGAGCATGGAGAACCTCCCTAGCTGTGATGTAGCCCTGGCTCTGGGGAAGACCCATGTTCTGACCTGTTTGATGCCGTTGTCTAGGTGGCGTAGCTGGTCACTGATGGCCTGTAGCTCGCGCTGCATGTCCCGTTCGCTGTTGGAGAGCACCGGCAGCCGGCGACACAGGCTGCCCAGCAGGTGCTTCACCCTGCCGCAGAGAGACTGCATTTTAGCCAACCAGCACTGTAGGCCCAGGCTTCTCCGACGGCAGGTGTGGAAGGAAGAGAAACCTGTTCATAATGGCTTCCTGTTGATACCGGGCGTCTTCGTATTTATCAGCCAGCCGCTCAGCGGACTCACGCAAGCTCTTCCTGCAAAACGGGGCAGGAGGGATGCAGGGTCAAAATCAGCACTTTCAGTAAGACTTCGAAGGAAATTTTTGGGAGGTTAAAAATAAACCAGTTAGTTCCTTTCTGACCATCTGCTCTGTAGCACAGCTAAGGGGCCAGGAAACAAGAAGTGTTCGGTTTTACTTAAAATTTTTTTTTTAAATATATATTATATACATACATACATACATACATACACACATACATATATATATATACATACACACACACACATATACACACATACACACACACACACATATACACACATACACACACACATACATATATATACACACACACACACACACACACACACACACACACACACACACACACACATACATATATATATACACATACATACATATACATATATATACACATACATATATATATACACATACATACATATANNNCCATATTGGTTTTCGGTTATCTCGATCATCTGTTATCTCGATGCTTTTTGGCAAACCCCTAGGCCGGCGACATAACCCGGGTTCAACTGTATATATATATATTAACAGTCTTGCTTGGGGGCCCAATGATAATCGCTCTGTCGACCCTGGCATTTTAACCTTCTGACTACAGACAGGCTGAAACCACTAAGCCCCACACTTGGGTGGAAAAACCCTAGATGAGTGAAGCTACAGGGCTGACCAGTGAGCCATTCTGCCCATAACTAAAATTAAATAAGTCAAATCATCAGCATGATCACCATTATCATGAGACTGGGATTCAAATCGTCGAGCAAGTGATCACAGGCAGTGATGAATGCCATTGTTACGCATGGGCAGTGCAACCTTCAGAATGCTGTGGGCATGGGGGCCACAGGCCGCCGATCTACTCACCTCTCCTCCCGGCACAATGCCACATCCGCCAGCTGCTTTTTCTTCTGTTCATTCAGCAGCTTCACCCTGGGTGGTGATTGAGCATGAGACGGACCATCAAGCCACAGCAGCAGGTGTCAGTCTAAAATGGCAAGATCCTCACGGCGCCAGCCTCGGTGGCGTGGCATGGCATGCGCCGTACCTTCTCTGCATCTCCTCCCGTGCCATGTCCTGCTTGAGGATGTATTCCTCCCGGAAGACCTGTGTGGCCCTGCTCAGTAGCTGCAGGCACTCTGGAGGGAGTGGAGAAGATGTCTCCTTGTCCCCGGACCTGAAACACAGTCTGTGGGTTAGGGCTCGGCTGTGGACTTGGGGCTGCGAGCCAACTGGACTCTAGCTTGACTGGCTGAGCGTGCTTCAACAATCACCTCCCAGCCTATATCTTTAAAGTGAAAAATGACAGATCTACTACAGGAGACCATCATAATTGACCCCAAGCAACCTCACAATGACACCACGGCACATAAACGCCCTCCCAGGTTTACCTGAGCAGAAGGGGGTTTGTCGAACTTCGCGCCAGAATGTTGCGGATGTGCTGCTCGAAGGAGTCGCTGCCCAACCCGAGCAGCGGAGAGCTTCCAGGGGCTGGCCCCGGGTGTGAGCAGAGCAGGGGAGGGGAAGGGGGCCGGATGGAACTCCTAGTAAGGTAAATGCAGACCAAAGATTACGGTTGCTAAGGCACGGCCTTCCCAAGAGGGCACTTTCCTGGGACGGGTAGGTGGCAGCCTTACAGCAGTGGCAGCAGCAGGCACTCGTAGGCACTGGTTATGCAGATCATGGTAGCCCCCAGGGACAGGTCTGACACGATCCAGAAGCCCCGGATCGGGGCGGACAAGCTAGGGCACAAGGAACAGAATGTCAATGTGGGCTACACAGATTCTGGATTCCCAAACCTGACAGTATTGGTACTGCAAGCCGCCCAAGCAGGGCTTCCTCTTCATGTGGGACGCTGCCCCACGGTGGAGGCTTCTCACCTATGGTGCAGGAAATAGGAAACTGGTGTACCACCACATGCGATCACCCCAGGAAGATCAACCTGTTTTAACATGTTACAGGCTTCATACACTTTTTCATGACTTCTCTAGGACCTGAAGCTAAAATTTCCAAGAATCGATTCAAAGTTTTTTTGTTTTTTTTTTTGCTCCACCTATTCAGGAAATGTGAACCAAGTTATGTGATCATCATCGCATGACACCATTACAAACAAGTACTTTGTGTAGAGGAACCAGCTTTTATGATCTTGCATTCATCCTTTGGATATGGATGTACCTTCCTTTGCATATAATTTCACAGATATGCATGCTGCTTTTCTCTCTTGTTCAGACACACATTAAATATCGCCACTAGGGTTAATAAAGGATCTCTATTCTATTCTATTCTATTCTATTCTATTAAATAGGTTGCAGAGTTTACTTTCCATCTGGTCTAATAATGGTGAGCTGGATAACTATTAATCACACTGGATTATCTGGTCTAGCCATCACCAGATAATTAGTCATTAATTTACTCCTTACATTTGCCATAAGAAACAATTGAATTTTAAAAGTCGGTGCTAAAAGACTGTGTGTGCACTGTTAGAATCACATTACTGCGTTTGTCACAAAAGAAAGAACAAAATAAGTTAACTTTAAGTGTAACCAATGTGTTACAGAATGTGTAAAACAATGCATAAAAGAGACAAATAATGCCACAGTGCACTTCGCATGTAAACATGTACAGGGGTTGGAAATGAAAAACTGGCCAATATAGTGTTTAAGGTTTCATGCCTATATATCATGGTCTGGTGGCTAACCTCACTGGTGGCAAATCAGCAAGACCAGAGCGTGAAGGCTGAATAAGCAGAGCAATAGCACAGCTGTGCATAAAATATTGCAATCCACACAACATAATGGGAGACATATCGGAGTTTAAAAGAGGACATGGTTGGTGTGCATCTTGCTGGTACATCTGTAACCAGGACAAGAAGTCTTGTAGTGTATCAAAAGTCACGGTATCCAGGGTAATATTGGCATAACACCACAAAGGACAGACCACATCCAACAAGAGTAACTGTGGACGCAAGAGGAAGCTATCTGAAAAGCGATGTCACTAATCTGGATTGTATCCAAAAACCCATGGGGGGGGGGGGGGACAGCTGCACTACTCACTGCACAGGATCAATATTCATGGTCAGGCAACAATAGCCAAACCTTTGAACTTGTGTCAATGTCAAATGTTTGTTTCAATGGTGCCAGCAGCATAAATCTTGGGCTGTGGACAATGTGAAAAATGTACAATTCTCTGATGAGTCCAGTGTTCACCTAATAGTACATCGTAACCTGAAGGTGGTGGCATGCATCAGGATGATAATGCACAGCACAGCAAGACTGGTGACAGAGTGGTTTGATGAACATGAAAGTGAAGCTGAACATGTCCCATAACCAGAGGCATCAGATCTAAATATTGAGCCACTTTGGGGTATTTTGGAGGAGTGAGTCAGGAAACATTTTGCTCCGCCAGTGTCACGAGGTGATTTGGCCACTATTCTGCAAGAAGAATGGCTCAGAATCCCTCGGGCCGCTGTGCAGGACTTATACCTGTCATTCCCAAGATGAACTGATACTGCACTGGCCGCAAAAAGAGGCCCTACACCATACTGGTAGATTATTATCGTCTAAAACCAGATGTTTCAGTTTCATTATCAAATCCCTGTAGGAAGGAAAGCTCCTTGGGTGTGTGGCAGCTGTTCACACATGAGTGGAACTATAAGCTAGAAATTAATTTCTACCTTTGGTGAAAGTGTTTACATTAAAATTTGTTCCTTCCAGTAACCCCTTGAATGACACGTCCCCTCCACACATCTATTTTTATACTGTCTCAAACTTTGCACATTCTGTATTCAATTTTATTAGCTTGTGCTCACAACAGAGCTCTCTTTTTTACAGATAACATATGAAGTGTTTATATACAAAGTGCACTGTGGCGTCTCAAAACACCACACACACAAATGCACACACACCTCACTTTTGTTTCATCTAATAACTGTACTTCATACAGTTTTACACATTCTACACTGAAGTTAACATTAGAATCTTCAATTATATATAAAAATATTTTCTCTTTTAGCATCATCTACAAGACCATATTTAATATATGATGCTGACACATCCCCCGCCACCACACACACACACACACAAAGACTAGCTCAGAGTCCTGGTTCCTTTCCAGATCCCTTGGGCCCATGTGCTCAGGATGCACCATAATGAACTGCCAGACTGGAGTCTTGCCCTGAAGCCCAGTTGAACGAACACACACACACACACACACACACACACAGACACACGCTTGTAATTATATCTTTGTGGGGACATCTCCATTCATTTCTATGGGCATAACCCTAATCCCAACTAAGATAACCTTAACCGTACCCAGCCCTAACCTTAACTATACGCTACCAAACAAAATACAAGCCTTACACAAGACCAAAAAATGTCACTACAATGCAATATATACATGGCAGGCCACACACACACATACAAACATCTAATTTTTTTAATGTGGTTTGATATTTCAACTTCACACATTCTATAATATGTTTGTTGTGTTGTAGTGTTGGGTGGCATACCAGTTCATACCGAAAACCGTTTTTTATTATTGTTATGATATTAATTTTTCTTATACCACAATAATGGTTTAAATAGCCTACACAATGTTCAGCAAGTGGCAGAGCTGGCAACTGTTTAAGGGGGAACCTTTTTCCCTGCTGGACCATTAAAAATGTAGCGCAAAAGATCAGAAACAGAAGATATAGCTGACACTGGAGTTGAAAATAATGACACTGGGGTTGTCAAAAAGAAAAATAGATTCTCAGATACTAATTGATTAAAAATTAGTATCTGATTAGATACTCATTTGCACCTTTAATGATACCAACAGTGCGGTTTTCACCTTATTCGCCACACTTCACACAGCACCACTACAGCGCAGGCGCGTGTGTACGCATGCACACGCACACACTCGCGCAACCCCTCCCCTATTCTCAATAGCCGCTGAACGCATTCGCGCTGGGTAACACACACATACCGACTTGGCCAAACATGGCATATGCTGCAGTTGAAGGCACTTCAGAAACTGCTTTAGAAAAAAAAGAAAAAAAAAAACCGCAAAAGGCTAAGGATGTCGATAAGCCTCTATGCAAACAGTGCTAGAAAGTTGTGGCGACAAAGTCAAGTAGCATGTCAAACTTGGCGAAGCATCTTAAAGACCGACATCCTGGTCTTTATGAGAAATTTCACTAGGTCGGTAAAGCTCACATTCCAGCAACACTGAACTATTAAAAACATTTTTGATAAGTGCACTTGGCCCGCGCACACCTTAACATTAGCCGTTTATAAGCAGTCAGCCGACAAACATGTTAGCCGTATGTTATCATTAAGGTAGCGGATAGGCGCAATGGCTAATAATACAATAATATAGTTAATGTGGGAACAACGCAAAAACATAAAACAAAAATGTGTCCTGTAAGATCCTGTAAAATGTGATAAACGCCCAGTCATACTTAATACCATCGTATACTGTGAAACCAATTTATCTTCGAAAAATACCGTGATATAAATTTTTGGTCAAACCACCCAGCTCTAACTTCAAGTAAATAAAATTTTAAAATATTTTGTTCTCACTTTTGTGACATTTATAATGCATGTATTGTGCTTGTCACATCAGGATAATTATAAGGGCACACACAAACTAGTCTTTTAGCACTAAGTTTTACCAGTTTAATGAATTCACACAGAATGACTGTATAAACCCTGTGTCAACACGACACATGACCCTCCCGCGGTTAGAAGGCATCTGGATGGTTGATGCCTTAACCACAGAGCGAGCTCCCACCTGCTGCTCAGGGGCCTGGTGCAGAGGATGTGCTCCACGACACATCGCTGCTCAGCCGCCAGCTCCTGCAGACTGTCCTTATCCTCTTCGTCTGTGCAAGAGAAAAGAGCCCGGAGATTAGGCGTGCCCAGGGGTTTAGGTTAGGCGTGCCCACCCGGCCAGATGTAAGGGGTCAAGGTTGGGGATACCCACCAGACTGGAGGAATTTCTGCAGTTTGTTGAACCAAGTGAGGCCCACACTGTGCACACCAGCCTCATGGGTACAGTGGTACCTGTACTGGCAAAGTGGATCTGCAGGAGAGGAGATGGCTGACAAGTCAGATGGGTCGGCATGTTCACCATGCAGCCACCAATTTATACAAGTAAATCCTTCACATATTACATACAATCCTCATCTCACTGCAACAAGGAAATTTTCACGACCTGCATTAAACTTATCAATGCGGAGTTTTGACAGCTGCCTCCAACTTCCATTGAGCAAATGGTTAGATAGAACTTTTCCTGTGGTCAGAAGTGACAGGGAAACAGAAAATTCCTTTGCACAGATGGCATTCCAGACAGAGGACAAAAGCATCTGATTTGAAATGTAAACAGAAGAGGCCTGATGGTCTAATGTAGGACTGTAAGGCTAATCTGCTGCTCAATAAAGTAGCAGGATTATCAGATTACAGTAACCTCTGCTTGACCTGCCATAACTTCTCTAAACTTACTGCTGCGTGCAAAAGATTGAGCACCCTTGGTTGGAATTGCATGCTTAAAAAATTCCGTACTTCAAGTCTTACAAAGAGGGGGAAGGCTAAAGATAGATATCCAGAAGCTTCCTCAATTGCAGTTTCCATCGTGTTGTTAAAGGTGCATTTCTTAATAGAAGTTAAGAGAAATGGTTAAAAGTGAAGTCTAGATCTGCAAGACTAAGGATTGCAAAGCAAAACAAAACCGCCATGTCACTGCAAAGTTCGGCTGCAGGGTTTACTGATGTGGGAGCGGGGCTGCACCAAGCTACAGTGAAGCTTTGCATGCAAACATTTTGCACCCTAACCTACAATCTCATTATGAAAGTCGAGGCATGAAGAACATAGCAAAAGCCTCAGAAAAATCAGAGGCTTTTTGGAAACCAGCTACAAATCACCAAAAGGAGGAACCTCTGAAGACTTTGGCAACTCTTAAGCATGGGGTGGACCAGTCATTCTTTGGGACTACACAGCAGGCAGTGGTCCAGGAAATACAGTGGTACCTTGACTTACGAGTTTAATTCGTTCCGTGACGGAGCTCGTAACTCAAATTACTCGTATGTCAA
>JAODLD010000113.1:30888086-30908753 GCA_026781065.1 Mormyrops boulengeri
CCCCCCCCCCCCCCCCCCCCCCCCCCCCCCCCCCCCCCCCCCCGCCCCCCCCCCCCGTCTCTTCCCAGCCCATTCAGACTTGTGTTACATCAGTGTCAGCAGTTATTGTCTTCAGCTCTGATTGGCTGATTTTCCTCTCTGACAGCAGCTGTCGTCTTCACCCTCAGTTCTGATTGGCCAATTTTCCTGTCATTCAGCAGCTCATTAAGGAGGTCGAACCCTATGTCTTCAGACCGCACGCATGCTGGATATCATACTGTAATATGGAGGGAATATTTTCAGGTGTGGACTCTAATATGAATGTAACTGAAGAGACAAATTCCATCCTGCTGTTTCCATCATTTTAATGGCATGGCTGATTTTGTGTGGGAAGCCCCCCGTCACAGGATTCCTGTCTGTTTAAGCCAACTTTAATGGCGATGTCGTGAGCACTGCACTTAGCCGTACGTGTGGCAGGGAACCAGCATGACCTTTCAGGCCACGCTGCTGATGGCAAAGGCCCACATTAAATGCTCCTATCCATTTTGATGTCCCTCAGCCACGTTTAACATTTCATAGATCTGTTTGATGTCTTAAAATTCATTCTTCCTGGCTTTGCTGTCCGCAGCTACGAGAAGACAGGAAATAGATTTAAATTTCTGTAAGCTGCCCAAAAAGGGCCGTCCCACTGAACGTGTCGCAGGGAGAAGCTCCATCAGATTTTCCATGGAACGTGGGGGGATTTTAAGGAATGAAAATAAACTGTTTAAAAAAAAGGTCACGTCAGCTGGAAGTCACAGTGGAGAAGGAGGCGTGTCCTGTCTGCGCACTCTCAGCATCGATTGTGCTCTGACAGCCAACCAGGTAAAAGTACAACTGAGCCCCCCACCCCCCCCCCATAAGTGGAGAAGGGAAGATACTGGAGTGGGGTGGGAGGGGCCAAACCTACAGGGAGCTCTTACATGACATAAGACCGTGAGCACCAGAGTGTCCCATATATCACAATCAGAACCAGTTTATTCTCCTCTTTTAAGTACAAATAGTGCACGGAATTTGTTCTGACACTGATGGTGGCGTTTGTGTACAATTATACATACAATCAGGATAAAAAGTACAAAAGAAACAATAAACAGAATAAGAGTACAAAATAGAGATTGAAAAAGAAATACAGATGTGTACATAATAAATAATGTAGACAGATAAATAAATGTGACACATGTTAGCATAACTTCTTGGATGTCCTAGGGTGCATATTTTGGGACAATTTTTGAAATTTTACTTTTTTCTCAAACTTTTACAACAGAGGCATAAAGGTACAGAGTATGAAATGCATAAGTGTCCCAGTTTACCCTTTGTACCACTTAACCAATATTCACCCTAACTGTGCTGAGTTAGACATTCAGTCATATACATTTATTCATATTTAATTTCCCATGATGTTTATTTACCCTGTTCAAGGGAGACCCCTGCCAAGTGCTTGCTGGGATGGCCGTGAGCTGGATAAACCATCACTGATCACTTAGTACCCGCCCACGGAAGCCTCTTTGATACCAAGCCTCCTTTTATCCTCTGGCCAAACAGCAGCCACATGACACGCGACGTTTCGGCACAATCTCAACGTGCAGAGAATACAGCAGCATGTCATTAAAAATCATGTGGCGTGCAGAGGTGTGTGCGTGCATGCAGGGGTGAGTGATGCATCAAACACATACAAACAGCTCAGCTGAATAGGAGCGACCCTAGGAGGTGAGACACGGGGAGTCAGGAGCTACCAGAGAGCCCTAGGGAGGCCGGCGTTCCCAGGAAGGCAAGCCACAGGTTACAGGTCATGGAGGGGTCATCGCCATGCCGACGGCTGTCCTGAAAGCGGCCAAACCCAGAAACACATATGGCCAGATTTGCAATGGTCACCAGCTGCCTACACGAGAAGGCCGATTCTGCTGAGGGGGAAACGCACAAAATCGGAGGGCAAGTGAGAAAAATTGTGTCACTCACAGCACCAGCTCTTAGATAACCAAGTGCCCAGATGCCTAGATGCAAGATAATACAAGGCTTCACAGAGGACAGAGATTAGATTTGTTTAAGGTAGTGCACCAACATCTAAATGTAAATATATAGTCAGTGTAAATATATACACATCAGTGTAAATATAAATATATACACTGATCAGCCACGATGTTAAAACCTGACTAATATTGTGTAGGTCCCACTTGTACCACCAAAAACAGGTCTGATTAGTCAAGGCGTGGACCCCACAAGACCTCTGAAGGTGTGCTGTGGTATCTGGCACCAAGGCGTTAACAGCAGATACTTTAAGTCCTGTAAGCTGTGAGGTGGGGCCTCCATGGATCAGACTTGTTTATTCACCACATCCCACAGATGCTCAATCAGACTGAGATCAGGGGAATTTGGAGGGCAAGTCACCTTGAAATCTTTTTCATGCTCCTCAAAGCACTCCTGAACAATTTTTACAGTGGAGAACAGCACATTATCCTTTTTAAAGAGGGCACTGCTATTGGAGAATACTATTACAGTGAAGGAGTGTACTTGGTCTGCAATAATGTTTTGGTAGGTAGCACTTGTCAAAGTAACATCTAAATAAATGGCAGGACCCAAGGTTTCCCAGCAGAATATTGCCCAGAGCATCACACTGCTTCTGCTGGCTTGCCTTATTCTCATGGTGCATCCTAGTGGCA
This sequence comes from Mormyrops boulengeri, assembly GCA_026781065.1. Taxonomy (NCBI): domain Eukaryota; kingdom Metazoa; phylum Chordata; class Actinopteri; order Osteoglossiformes; family Mormyridae; genus Mormyrops; species Mormyrops boulengeri. The sequence continues at coordinate 30,890,762 of JAODLD010000113.1, forward strand.
TCTTTTCCACAGGTGAATGACACACATGCACCAGTCCATCCACATGATGTAACAGAAAATGTGACACATCAGACCGGGTTCCATGGTCCAGTTCTGATGGTCATGTGCCCATTGTAGGTGCTTTCGGTGGAGGACAGGAGTCAGCATGGGCACTCTGACTGGTCTGCAGCTACATACTCAGCTCATACGCAGCAAGCTGCACTGCGTTTTTTGTTCTGACACCTTTCTATCATAGCCAGTATTAACTTTTTTAGCAATTTCAGCTACAGTAGCTCTCCTGTGCAATTAGACTAGATGGACCAGCCTTGGCCACCCATGACCCTGTCGCCGGTTCACCGGTTGGCCTTCCTTGGACCAATTTTGGCAGTGTGGAAGTTAAAAAAAAAACCCAACTCCAAAAAGAATTTAAAAAAAACACACAGTTTTCTTTCATTGTCTTTTGATCAATTAAAGGGAGAGTCTATCCCAATTGTGGGAATAGCGTCTCTTTTCACATGATTTACATAACTCTTCTTATAGTTATTTGATTTTCTCTTGATAAATCAGGAAATCACATTTCATTGGTTAGCCTGCGACTAATTTAATACACCCCTAACACACCTCCAGCCGACACACATTTCTGATTGGTTCCCCTTCCTTAGGCATCAGCTAAACATCCACCTAATGCCAACCCATGATAACCACATAGCAATATTTCTCTTTTATTTCCTGTTAATCAACTAGTTCCTTTTCATATGGTGTCAACGCTGGTCCAGGCATCCAAATCATCCTGCCTCTGATGTCCTGCAACCTTCATCAGAGGAGAGTCGCTCTAGTAACTATCAACATACGCCATGCCTAAGCAACTATCACCACCCGCTCTGGGTCACGGTACCCCAGCAACACGATAACAAAACCACTTCCCTACCTTCACTGAAAGCATAAAATGGAGCAAATGTCAAACTAAAGGATTACATCAGATAAATGGGATAAATGTGAAGATTAAATCCAACCTAACATACAAACAAAAGACCCACTGCTTAAAACACAAAACTACTAATACTTACCACTAAATTTTAAATTCTACCACTAAGGAATACAACAGATTTTATTTTTTTCTCTCACAGTAGGTACTGACCGCTGCACGCCAGGAACCACCCACAAGACCTGCCCTTTTGGAGATGCACCGACTCAGTCATCTAGCCATCACAACTTAGCCCTTGTCAAAGTCACTCAGATTCTTTGCCAGATAACCAGAGTTATTCACATCACCTTACAGTGGTTTTAATGTTATGGCTGATTGGTGCATATATACACTGTATATTTACAGTATGTGTGTACACACTATACAGACAAGTACTGGGACACACCTCCTGAATTCAGACTTATTGCCACTGTAGTATAAAATCAAGCACCTAGCCATGCAGTTAGGTTTACAAACATTGGTCATTCTGAATAGTTGAGTGACTTCAAGTGTGTGTGTCATTTTGTGAAATTTCTTCCTTGCTTGATATTCCACAATCAACTGTATGTTGTATTATTGCAAAGTGGAAGTGTTTAGCAACAAAAGAAACTCATTCACAAAGTGGCAGACCATCACGTAAAGTAACAGAGTGGGTTGCCGAGTGCTGAGGTGCATAATGCGTAAAAGTCACCCAGGATATTGACTCAATAGTTCCAAACTTCCTCTGGCATTAACCCCAGCACAAAAATTGTGCACTGGGAGCTTCACTGAATATGCTTCCATGGCCGATGGATAGGTGTCCCAGTACTTTTGTCTATATAGTGTGTGTGAAAGAAGAAAGTACGTTCATTTACATTTAATTTACCTTCATATTCCTAGAGTGCATTAAAGATGAATAAACACAGCACTATTGCTTGACTGACTGTGTATCGTACACGTGTCAAATAAATCTTTGAATCTTTGAATCATTCAACAACAACAACAACAACAAAAACAACAAAAGTCTGTCATTGACAGCACTGCCCGTGTGTGGAATCAGCTTGCTTATAGGAAGGTTTACGCCATTTCACAATCACCTTCCACTTCAAAATTTTCACATGCCATTTTTATATTTGCTTTCTTCGCGCCGAGGGATGCGGTACTCAATATATGCCGTTCTCGTCATTGACAATGGCTGCAGTTACCATTCCGCGACTGATGGTGGCAGCAACATAAAAACCACGATCTAAAAAATACCGGTGGGCGATGACGAGCAAGACGGTAACTTCCGGCTATTGCTTCTGCCTGCAGCTCCCAACATGGCGACCCCTAAGGAGAAAGATTCACGGCCGGGAAAAAGTTCTGGAAAAGAATCGCAGCCGCTAATCATCGCGAAGACGGCGGCGGAGGAGCAGAAACTTAAACTCGAACGGTTGATGCGAAACCCGGTGGGTTTTTTTTTTTTTATCCGATCTGCATACTACTGTAACACTCCCCATGGCTGTTTTTGCATTAATGTTAACTAGGCTATCAAAAGTAATTAATTTAGCAGATAATTAAATACGGTGAAAATTATTAATTTGATAACACCCATTGTGTGCAGGACAAGCCTGCACCCGTGCCTGAAAGACCCAAAGAGTGGCAGCCCCGCGCCCCCCCGGAGTTCGTGCGTGATGTTATGGGTATTCAATTCGATTTTTATATGACGCCTTTCATAGCACAGTCACCCCAAAGCACTTGACAAGAGTGTGTGGCAATCCATTCCTATATGATTTACTCAAAATGGTGCATAAAACGGGGAAAGATGAATAGGGAAAAGGGGATAACGTGTTTGCTCGGACGATTGTTGTGCATTAATAATATTAATAATAAGGACTTTCATCGCTTTCAAATTCTATTTGACATACACTGTCATACGCTTTTCCACCTGCTTCCAGAATTGTACTCGGTGTATGGTAATATAGTATGATAGAGTTATCTATAATAGCCACTCCGCAATAAGTTAAAGTCAGGTGCATTTCTGTAGAATTCTAAGGGTAGTGAACGATATGTACGTGCCGCACCTTCCGGCCTTTCTTAAATAAAGCGCTCCACAGGCTCCAGCGCCGGCGCCGGCAGCGGCGAGTTCCACGTGTACCGGCACCTGCGGCGGCGGGAGTACCAGCGGCAGGAATTCCTGGAGAAGCTGAGCGATAAGGTCGGTACCTCCCGCAACAAGTGCGATGCCGGGCGGAATGCTGGTAACATTAATCTGTGTGAAACTGCTGGTCCCTTTGGGTGAGACCACTGATGAAGAACTTTGTTCAGAGCTGTACATCGGGGCATCAGGTCGTCAGCACAACAAAGACCTTAATTTGGGAATAAGTGTGTCTTTGATCTTGTTTTTAGCAAAGGCTGGATCTTGAATACCTTGAAAAATTAAAGGAAAACAAACAGAAGGCGGTCGAACAGACGGCTAAACGCAGGAAGAAGAGGTGAGGGTCCCTGCTTAGCACTGAGACTGCGCATCCTCACTTAGCTGTACGTTTATTAATAGGCCGTGTTGTGTATCAGGAGCTCAGTACTATGCCTACTGAATGGCAGCCCTTCTCTGCTGGTTTAGCCTCAGCCACATTTCTCCTGGGTCGTTAAATCACAATCCACATTTTCATAAAAATTTGAACCGGATTTTTCCCCAAAAAAAGTGCAGTAATGGTAAACATAAATACTGCAGTAACAGCACAATGTGTTCATACACTGTTAAAAAAAAAAGTCTGACATTAAGAAAAAAAATGTTCAGTATACAGACGCTCCTCTATTTACGAACGTCCTACTTACAAACTTTCAGACATACGAATGAAGAGGACTGTAAGTCCATACAAACTGTGTTCACTGGGCTCCTGTTTCCTATTCGCAACATCATTTTTTTTTCTGCGCTCCAGTTCCGCCTAGTCCGATACTCCCGCCGCGCAGCAGCGTAGCGTGCCTACTCCCAGTATCCTAGTTCTTAGTACTTGCATATGCCCTTAAAATGATGTTGAATAACGACTTACGAACATTTCAAGTTGCAAACGGCGGTTCTGAACGTAACACATTCGTAAGTGGAGGAGTATCTGTATATATTTTTTTAACTACGCACTTCGCAACCCGATGAAAATGATTCCGTGACCTTTTTATTTATAGACACCGCTGTCCAGTGTTGAGAAAGTTACTCACAATCGTAATCCATTACAGAAAGGGATAGTTCTGGTCCAGGAAGTACAAATCCAATCAAGGTTTTGTTTTAGCCAGCCAACTGAGTACTTTGTGACTGTGACTCTTTATGCTCAACCGGTTGGTTGAAACTAAACCTTGGTTTGGATTTGTACTTTCTGGACCTGAACTATCCACCTCTGTCTGTAATGGAATACTCTTGTGAGTAACTTCCCCAACACTTCCGCTGTCCTCTCTATGGTCTCAATGACTGTAATGTCAAACACAGTGGTTCCTCTCACGCCTAGGGCTGTCAGATGAAGGAATTTTCCTGCGGTGGTCTAGGTGGCTCAACAGTGATGACTTTTTTTTTTTGTGAATTACTTAATTTATTCAGATTGCTGAGCTCTATAATTAAGCGTAATTGTTAAGCTATTATTAGGTATATGGTTGCCTTTTAAATATGAGAGATCAAGGGCTGCTCTGCGGTCCTGGAAGTTGGTTATATACACGTTCTCAGACTGAAGTGTACATCAAGAAGGGCCTGGCTTCATGGAAAAAAGAAGACAACGTGAACATAGGGGCTGTGGCGGTTGCTTGCCCTCCCCTGTGGTTGACTTGTCAATATCACTGTGTTGCATGGTCACGCCAGGGTGTCATTTTCAGCCCAGGTCGATTGTGTAACCCTGTTGCACCCTGTAAAGTGTAAACATCCTGTTTTAGGGAAAAGCTGAAACAGAAGAAGCTGATGGCCAAGAAAGCCAAGCAGGAGGAGAGGAAGGCTGACGGTAACACGTGGCGTTCTGCGTTGCCGTTTGACGGCGTAAATGCATGTGATCAGGAATGCGTAACCGCAGGCAGTGCAGACAGGAGTGTGACATCCCACAGTCCACAGCTTATCCACCTGCTCTTGAAACACTCAGCCTGTCTGCTGCATGGCAGCATTATCCAGCATAACGATACTCTTGCCCCCCCCCCCCAGATTCTACTAGCGAATCCAGCAGCGAGCCGGAGGGTGAGCAGGAGCGGGAGGCTGAGGATGATGCTGAGGTCCCCAGCTTTGTGATGGGCCACAGGTGACCCCTGCAGGCTGGAGGGGGCCAGCGGTCCCTGGTCACGGCCTGGGGGTCGCATTCGGAGGGCGGCCAGGAAAACTGGCCCTGATTCATTTCTTGGATCCTGGACAGCCTGACTGGTTGAGATGTTTCCTGCCAGTGGTTATGGCTACAGGACACTGGTGGAGTTCAAACTTTTTCGGTTTGTAAGATCATGCCTGATCGGCAACCGGATGTTTGGTAGTTTATTTTTGGGCTCTTCCTAACATTCTTTGTGTCACATGACTGCTCAGAATTCATCGGGGGTTTGACATGACCCCACAGATTACTACCATTTGTATGTGTGTACATGCATTTAATAAAGAAGTTAAGAACATTTTGCAATTGAGTTCTGAATTAAAAAAAAATCTAAATCGAAGTTCTAGTAAATCTTATCCTTCCCTTGGCCGTCCTGTGGGATTTTAGAATAAGAACAGAAAAAAATCACATTCCTGCCACACACTGTCTGTGATTTAGCTCCCTCATAAATCATTTTTTTCTTTTTTTGCCAGTACTATCCCTCTTTGCTTCACTTTGGCATTCATAAATGAAAGACCTGGAGTAGGACTGGAGGATACAGACGATGGTCTGAGAATGCTGTAGCTCTCCAGCCTCTTGTGGTGCTGGAATGTGCTCCAAAGGAGCGTCCTGGGGGGGAATCGGGAATCCAGGGCTCCACGCATTCCGCCAGCTTCTGCTCCCAGGCGTTCCTGGGAATGTGTGTGGCATTCCATACCAGTCCTGCAGCACTCCTCTGTGCGTTAGGGGCATGTGGAAGTCGTTTGAAAGCTTCATGGTGGTGAGACATAAGTCCTCCTGAGAGCTTCCAGATGCTCGACGCACCAGTTTTAAAAGCTTTTCAAATTAGCTGTGGGTCAGACTGGATCTTTGTGGTCGGCTGTCGTAAGGATTGATTGTAACTCGATTCCTTTAGCTAAACAATGTATTAATTACTGTACATTACTGCATTACCATTGCTTGTCAATTCTGATGTCATTTTTGTAAGGATTACCGGAAACCGTTTTTTTTTTTTTTTTTCCTTCCTTCAATGAATTTTTACCATACAACAGGAATTTTTCAATAATTTATTCCTTCAGTAACTGCAGTGAGGTACCTCATGTCAGTTTGTGTTGGAATGATCTGGCAGCCTCCTCTCAATGAAGGGCTGAAGAAAACTGAAAGGTGTGACAGTGACTTTAGGAATTCTCGTCATTCTCTGAAGTTCTAAATTTAAAAAACCGCAGCGTATGAAGGGTGAGTATGAGGCACGCTGGGTGGGATGCCTGTCCATTACGCGGTGTTAAAAGGGGCTGTTCACCCCAAAACTGAAAAAGATTTTGGGGGGGGGGGGGGGGGGTTACTGCTATCTATCCATCTGGGTCATTCTGGTGGATGGTGTTTAATTCTGCCCACAGTGGGTGGAATTCCTGTCACTTTCCAGGGTTGCCAACTCTGGCCAGCTGGCTGGAGTGAGATTTTCAATCAAGACAAGTCTGCACACACATTCATATGTATGTAACCATTTTATTGCCTTTTAAATATTTTGTAGGGTTTGCAAACTACCCCGATGCTTTGGATGTAGATAATCTTAGGTTTATAATAGAATAATACAAATTTTCTGTAAGATTTCTTGTGTGAGAATCACGCCAGATGCGTGACAGTTGGCTGCCCTGCATTACATGGTGCTCATACATGCTACAGGCAGCTTAGGGACACCAGTCAGGCTGACTGCATGCCTTTGGCTTGTGGGAACAAACCCACAAACACAGGACATTCATTAATATGTGCATTATTCGTAAGGAGATACTTTGTAGAGAGAGCATTTTTTCCCGAAATATTTGTTCTATAAGATGGCGTTTTATCATGTCTGCATCCATCCATTCTTATTAGTGAAGGCTGGGGTTAGGCCATCAGAAATGTGCTCTTAATGTAGAGGGGCAGCAGAACCCCTCACCTTTATTGTGTATAGTTTTTGAAAATGAGAAACATTCGTGTTGCGCTGGCAGAAAGGATGTTCACTAATGGAACTACTCATTTTTGAAATATACATTTATGATGATATCCCACTGGAAATAATCAGACTTCCTTGAACAGACTTGTGTCTGCTTGCACAGGGCGCAGGTTCCCTCAGACTGGGCCTCTTGGGAACCGTCCTCTGCCCCCCTTCCCCTCTGGGACTTGCCTCTGCTGCCCCCTGCTGTCATCCTCATTCTCCAGACTTTCCTCGTATTTCATGCATTCTCTCATTCATTCATATATGTTCTTATTGTACTTCACAATACCATTGGTCCCTTTATACAACATTTTACTCATTTATTCTCTTTATTTTTACTTGTGTATAATTTTCAGTTGCATTGCTATACACCTTGGCTTGGACCATTCCTCTGTTCTGTTCTCAGATGTCATGCATTCTGTTATGTTGGGTAAGTTTCCAGAGGGGAACATTTTTTGTAATATGTCCATAGAGATTATATACAAATAAAAGTTAATCAAAGAATTCCCCACTTTAAAAGGGAATCTATACCATGTTTAAATTAGGTGCAATCCCTTAACAGTTTACAGGATTTGATGTCTGATGTCTTTGGAGAGTAGTGTTAAAACATTGAGGCTGGTCGTATCACACATACAGATGTTTCATTTTAATATTTCCTAATCTAATTATCCTGTAGACATTGAAGTTTTCTATTCACAATTTGTTCCAAAAGGAAGTTGATTTGGCTGCTGGATAAAATGGAAATGAACAGTTTGTGAGGGATTAGTGAAGGTAACAGGACATTTATTGCCTTAATTTATTGTGTACCTAAACTTGAAGAACATGCTTATTTCTCTTGTTTTCGGTTATCCTCTCCCTTGTCTGCCTAGGAGGACTTCTGTCCGTCGTTTTACGTCAGTCGCCTTGTTCGTCACGTTCGCGGCTGTTTGTAACTTGGCTTCTTGTTCATCTGGTGCCTGTTTTGATCCTGAATGGCCTGAAATGCGTCGAGCGGCCGTTCCCACATTCACGCCCTCCACACCCTGACGGGATGCATTCTCCACGCTCTGCTGTGGGAGGGCAGCTCATAGCTCCACACAAAAGCTGCTTTAAACCTCAACCTCTGTGCTTTAGCTCAGTCAGCCCGGCCCAGGTGCTCTGTACGGACACGGAACGTTCTCACAGGGGGTGTCTGTCACCAGCACAGTGATCTGAGATGGCTTTGCTCACAGAGGCCTGTGTCATTTTATTCCTGTTCTTTTCTGTCGTGGTAGGGGACAGTAAGTACATTTCCATCTACTTCTTCTTTCATGAATCCACAACTTAATGAAAAACATGAAAGCTTAAAATAGCATGTGAGAAGCGTTACAGACGTGGATATTCCACCGGATGTGTTTAGACATGTACAGTACTATGCAATATTCTTAGTTAGATGTTTAATTGATCTTCATGTTGGTGTGAAATTATTATATATGTCAAAGTGTCAGCTTAGCCATTTCAAAACATCTAAAATCATCACAGTATTGTCCTGCAACCACCAAATACACCAAATTAATTAATTGAGCTGGTGGTGAAATGTATCAAATGCATTGAACAGCGGGAGTACACCAGAGGAGAGGTTAGGGAACTGAAGCAGTGTTCCTCTAACCATCTAAGAAGATATCAGTAACTTTTTGGCAAATTTCTTCTTCAGAGAAAATCTTGCTCGTTTTATCACTATTCATTTGCATTACTTCTAATGCTAAATTTTATATACATTTTTTATTGAAATTTTTATAACATTAAATGTTTTTTTTCCAGAACAAATGTATACTTACTATCCAGAAAAACAATTCGTTTGACTGGCTTATGCACTGTACTGTAGATTCTTTGTTTTTTTATGGATGCCATTATGTGTCATTTCTTTGGCTTTCATCACTGGCAGTTAAATACTGACTCTGTCACTGTGTCCATTTAGATTCTTGTTGAATGTGTCAGGCTGACCGAATCTTCAGAGGCCGGTTTGCTAGATGTCTAAATGGCTTATCCAAGACTCTTTCATGCTTCTTATTGACTTCATCATATCTATTGTATTAAATGTGCCTACTTTGAGTGTCAGGCACCTCTGAAATCTTCCAAGAAAGCAGTTGATTTGCATTTACTAATTGTAGCAAAATGATAAAATTGTGGAAAGTGGCATTGATTTACAAGAACATTTAAGTCAGATGTTCTAAATGGGGCACTGTGATCTGAAGGTACCTGCCTCAATTGCCCAAACTTCTTGTCTGGAAAGTGAAATTTCTGCTCAGCAAGCTGCTCTGGCTGCTGCCCTGCCCGAATGTATCATTACAGCCGGTCTCCCGTCACGTCCAGCCTGCTTCGTATTCGCGTCAGACTTCAGACTTGCCTCAAACCCTGGGTGAGGACACTTCATGATAGTGTCACATGCGTCAGTCCCTCATTCCTGCCTGACGTGACTGAACTTGCCTGGACTGTTACTGTCCTGATGAAGAAACACTCCCATACAAAAAGCCACCAAACTCAACCGGCTCTTCTCTATAAAAGTAGATATTGCACAACAGAGGCTTCAGACACACAGGTGCCTGTAACAGTTAAAAATAAGCCAATGATGGATGGAAGGGTCATCTACCCTAACCCTAACCCCAAAAAACACCCAGCGATGGGTAAAATAGTCATTTTGATGGTGTTTGCTCTGGAATTACCTAATGATCCAGTCTGTATGTTTTCTTTCTCTCTTTCTCTCAACAGTTATGACAGTAAGTTCATCTCCCGAGGTCACTAGCTACAACATGGCTGGAAAGATCACCAGCACCACCGCCGTGCTTAACCAGCCCTACTGCTACTTTAACGCAGCCCCCCAACTCTGCCAAGTGCAGTGTGACATCTACGTAGTTCCTGCTGTGGGCTCAGGTACATACGCATCATCTCCTCTTTATGGCACAGTACGGAGGAATATTAGGACCACCTAAAATGGAGGAAAAATAAACTTTTGGGAAAAACAATCTAAAGTTAAGCGGTAGAAACCTGTGACTGTGAAATATGTGTTGGAGGTGAATCATCTTACATGGCGACACCATGCAGATGCCTCACATTCAGCTGCTTTCATTTCATATGAAATAAATGTCACGCCTGCTAGGATATGGGTTCACAACCCTTTCAGCCTGTGACTGAATAAGCAGTGCCAGAGACTCGCGACCCCCACTAAGTCTATATTGGTGGTCTTTTCACATTGTCTATGGACAAATTCTGCAAATCATCTCGCGACCCTCCACTTTGGGAACTGCTGTGCTAGAAGAAGCCATCTGTAGAGTTCAACTTTTACTTCAAAACATCTGACTTAAATCTCAGACGTTTATTTCAATCTTAGTCTCAAAACTTTCAACTTTCATCTCAAAATATATGTATTTTTCGTTTTAGGTTGTCCTAATGCTCTTCTGTAGAATAGGGACATGCAACTGTCTGTACTGCTTTGTGCTGTTTTAAATGTTATACTTTTGTATTCAGTTACACTTCTCTTGTATTAGTGATAGAGCTGATCCGGTGCTGAAATTACAGAGCATGAATATATTCAGTATGGAAAATTCTGGACCTAGTTATGTGATGAAGTTGAAGCAAAGGCATTTCTCCATTTGAACAGGAGTGACCAATTTCGACAATAACAAGAATAATACAGGCATACTGCAACTATCTCCTTATCCAAACGCTTTTGCGTCAAGCTCTTCGAAGAACTACTTCCTGACAAAAGTAGGGCAGCTGAGCAGCTTCCCGTGTGTGCCATCCAATACGATCACGTATGTGAGAGTGGGATCGGACGGGAGCTGCAGTGGCATAAACTGCAATGGGGCGTTACCAGCCGGCTCCACAGTGAGGTACGCTGCTGCCCACTTACCTTCCCGAGATCCCAGGCTGCTCATCTGATCTGTCACCTGACTAATAAACTGCTGTGTTAGCTATTGAGGTCATTTATGCATTGATGATATAATAAAGGTAATGCATCAATAGCTGTGTTCATGAACTGAGCTGTTTGAACGTACTTTCTATCGCAGTAGGTTTTATTAGCATTAGCATAGTAAAATAGTATTTTAGGTACTTTTTGAACTTGTAATGAATAGCATTTAGTATTTTGAATACTGCTGAACAGCAGATTTATCTGAATTCTATTTCATACATAGCTTTTTATTTATCTTCTATTTAACCTTTACTTTTAGCCGACACCCCCAACTTAGGCTATTTGATTTAACCTTTGTCTAATATTTTACTCTTTTATTGCACAGTAAAAAAAGAAGGGGCAAGCCATTCATTTCACTGCAAGTTGTATCAGGATAACTGCATGTGGCAAATAAAACCTTGAATCTTGAATTTCAGATTTAAGTACGTCCTACTTGACAGAACAAACGGCCAGATCCTTATGGATACAAATTGGTCCAGCGAAGTGACTCTTAATTCTGGTATGGTTATGCTGCTGTTGTTTTTTTCTTGCTCCACAAACACACGGAGGGATGTGTTAGATAACACTGCACAATGTTTCTCATCACAGTAAAAAACCCCGCGACCATCGATAATAGCTTGAAAAGACGGTCTGCTGGAATGATTATCATCACCGCCATCCTGTGTGTCCTCTTCTTCGTACTGCTGCTGCTCCTCATCCTCGCCCTGATTTGTGGCCGGTAAGAATGAAAGCATCACCTTCACACTCATTCCATTATATTTATTAGTAAGGGGCCATGCCACTGATTTCGTTTGCGATCTGATTCGATCCCTATACCAATATTCTGAGTGCAGTTGGGGGAGGACAGGACAGTTGAAGACAAAATTCAGAGTTGGTTCCTTTTCCCTAGTCACTAGTATCTGGGCCCCTGTAAGTCTGACTGTGATATGCAAAATACCGCCATTCCCCATATATTAATTATATCGTGTTCTTGGCATATAATGAATTATCAGATACGTCTTTTGAAGGTGTTGCGTTTTTAAATGATATGATTACACATTCTTCTCCTTCCTCTTAATCTTGTAGGCGCTTCTCAGCATTCACTGAACGAGAACCTCTACCGGCCCTCGGCTCTTTGCGCGTCAAGAAGTACGACACTCACAACCTCCAAGAACCACAGTCATATACAAACACCACTTATACAGACGACATCAAGAAGTTCAGCACCGATGAAATAATAACCACCAGTCAGAAGCCCACTGCCCCTGACCCGCAGGACTCTGTGAAGCTGCAGAGATATCAGAAATTCGTGAATTAGGTGCAAAACGCTTAGAGTAAAGGAAGAGGACAGCGGCGCAGAGCAGTGGGTGGATGGATTGCGGGCAGCAGCAGGGCATCGCCGCGCCGCGAGGCTCACGCATGCGCTGTAAAAGCTGCAGCTTTCTCACTGCTAAACCTTCATATTTATTTTGAACAATGACAATTAATTTTCAAGATTTTTCTGCTCGACCTGTAACAATCTTAAATCTACGGAAAACCATTAATGATTCATAACACTAAATTACAGTTCAGTAATTCAAATAGTTTACAATCATAGTAATATTTTCAAAAACAAACAGGAATAAGTTTTTCTCTTTTATTTGTACCGTAATAATACACGTGGGTCTGTTAATTGCTACAGTACTTTTTAAAACATTATGTTTTTTGTTTATTTTAAATCGGACTTATTTTATTGCCAATTAACGACAAAGACCTATATTTTCCAAACGATCAACCGACTTTAAGTAAAAGTAGGCTATTATAAAATAAACTGAATAAATACTTATGTGGGGCTGCAAGTGTATGTGTATAAAGCAATATAGGTATACAGGTGATAATAAATGCGTGCAGGGGCGTAGGAATCAGGGGGGCGGAGGGCGTGTATCCCTCCAGTAATTAATTTGGCATCATTGTCCCCCTTCCCCACCCCCCAAAATATAGATTTTTACATTTAAATTACATTTCAATAGAGCCACGGGCCACGGGCACTTTCCATAAGGCAGCGTTTATCAGCTGGTGCGTCCCACGGCGATGTATGCTGTCCTTTTGTGCATGAAATTGTAAACATTGAATTGCGCAGCGTATTTTAAAAATCTGAATGAATGGCTCAGTTGCAGCCTGGCCTGACCGCTTTAAACGTACAGTAAATGCAGTTGCCGTTAATGATGGACAAAGGAAAGCGATCAGCCCTCGTCTGGTGCAAAGAGGTGCCAACTCGGGACACAGAGGTCCCCTCCCCTGCAAATACAAGTTTATAGTGATGCAGGAAGACGCCTAGCTGAGCTGGATCACAGCAAAGTCCCAGATATAGGCCTACCGCAGGGTACATTCCCCAAGAAAAGCGTTTATATGAGATACATAAGTAATGGCTTTTCGCTCCCTCCTTCACATTTTTACCTTGCTCTCCTGCGTCCACTCGCAAAGTAAGTGGAGTGCTTTTCATGAATGAATAATTGACGTAACTTTGTTGTCACTAAATGCTTAACATTGTCTTTTTTTTATAAGGATGGGAATGTTTGACGTCTTTGATGTACTTACGGTGTGTGTTTCTTAAATTACGCGTTCACATTACGTTGTCCTGGGCTTTTAATATAGTGGAGTATTTAAGGGTTTTGACATAGCTTTTTGGCTGAAATGTGATTTATTAAACCGTCTTTTTAAAAACGTGTTACTTAACTGAACACGTATTTATAAAATGTATTTCACTGGTGTCCAAGCAGGTATTGGGATCCAGCTGGCAGGCAGTTATATTACAAAATGTGGAATAATCTCATTTCTCATTTAATACCTTAAAAGTGACAAGTTGGATTCACTAGGTCTTGTTATTTTAAACACGGTCAAGTTCACATGGGAGCAAATATACCGGTATTGGGATGTTTTTATTATTATTTCATGTAAATGGTGTTAATGACGTGACCATAAACAAAAAGCTTAAAAATTCAGATAAAAGTTCTGTATTTTATAATGCTCATTGAAACTGATAAGGTTTATTTCATGGTGTTTTACTCTTATATCTGCCACAAATGCTTATGTTAAGTCTCTGTAATAAATATTCTCATTAAGTAATATTGTCATTGTGCATTTTTTTTAATGGAATAACACTATGGTTTATAGAAAATCCTTTTGGTATTTGACAAAGTACATTTCGGGGTTACAATATTTTGTTTTTTAATTGCTTTTTTGTTGACTCTTAGCTTCTTAATTAGATTTACAAAGAAATAAGTAATAGAAACAATTTGATATAGAAGAATAACACAATACATGTTATACTTGTAGTGGATCAGGAATCAATCAAATATATATAATCAAATATATAATCAAAATATTTGGCTTGTGTCCTAAATAAAAGTGGCCTATATGAAACTCTAAGAACTTTAGCCAATGTTATTTGAAGGTCTTCCCAAAGTTGGCAGAAATCGTTCTTACCTTAACCTTAATATAACTTTATTTCCGTGTTTTACATTTTATCAAAGGTTCTGTCAATGTCACCACAATAACAGTATTATTTGACATGCTAAACACAATTAATGTTGAATAATAGTGTTTTAAAATGAAAATTATTTTATCAAAGTCCTATATGTGTATACTGTGAACACACTGTCCAGCCTTGAACCCATAACCTTTGGGGTGGATAGTCAGAGTGTTCCCTACTGTACTACCATGTCCTTGGTTTCAGTCTCTATTACTGTTCACAGTTGTAGTAGTAGTTGTAGTAGTGGGCTAAGTGTTCTGTGAACATCAGGAAAACTGGGCACTTTGAAAGCTTACATATCCTAATCGTAATGTTAGGTAAATGTTCCTAGAAGAAAAACTTTTTAGCAGGGGTGATGTTTCAGCTACAGATTTAAAAGCTGATTCCATAAATTGTGTATCATATATCTAGTGAGGGAGATTATTGGCCCATGAAGGGATTGACTTGGAAAATAGGATGAACTGGTTTTTCAGGATTCTAGGCGACACCGTCTCTCCCCCTTTTCACCTTGACACACAGTGGGGTAGAATCAGGCCTCAGGCTAACATGCCAATCTGCTGCAAATCCCAATAAGCAACAAGTCATTTACAAACCCTGAGAACCCTTCATCTGAACAGGTTAATTGTACATTTATTGGTATACAGTTAAGCTCTTTAAATTGAAATCCACGTGCTAGAACATTGAAATTGTATCGCAAAAACCGCTGAACCGAATTTAAATATGGAACTACATATAGCTTTGTGAAAGAATTATTCATTTAGTTATGACTTATGTCACAGGATTCATAAAGGAGCAGACCAGTATCCTCTGTGCCTCACTAATGTGGCACAGATACTCAGTTGTAGTTTTATTAAATGGCTATTAAATGTGCTTATTCGCCATTGTCAGACATTGTCAAACACAGAGAAATTATATTCAAAAACAGACTTTAACGTGGTGGAGCCTCATTGATTCAGGACTCAACGTGTTTTCCTGGGCAAACAGTCGCGTCTTAATGGGTGGGAGGTGTTTGGTCGGTAACCAGAGTGCAATCTGTTTATAGTAGCATGACAAGATGGGAGAGTCCGTCTGCCGTCATTTGGGCGTGACAACAAAAGAGAAATGTCAATGATTATATAGTACGCTTCTGGATAAAGAACTTAGTAAGATTAAAAATATGTAAAATATAGTGCCTGTGCACATGTACATGCCAGGTCAACACTGCCATTGTCATCACAGGCAATGATACTGTCATACCTGTGATCTCTGTGATCGCCGCCTTTCGCGTTGTATCCTTTGTTTCATTTGTCAGATCCTGTGGAGCTTTAGTGGGATAATACCTGGAACAGAAGGCATGCCTCTGAATCGGCAGGACTTGGACCGTTGTCCATAGTTTTCCTTAAGGTCATAGGGTCACAGGTGAAGTTTCACAATGACGATAATTATTTTTGTATGATTTGATACCCAGGAAACAGATTTCCTGGGAATCTCTCTGAATCGTTGTTAGCTATTGAATTTCTTTATGAATATCTGTAGTTGATGAAAAACAATCCAGCCAAGAAGCTAAGCGATGGTCATAAGACCACTGACATTAGCAGAGGTGGACAAACTCCACTGGGGGCCCTAGGCTGACGTGGGCAGGGGGTCCTCTAAGTGGGACATATGAGCTGCTTTTCGGAGCCGAAAGAGAAACGAGAGGCAATTAAAGATGATTGAACATCAATAATATGCCAATCAAACCGCCGGGTTGGGGAAAATTTGCTGGAAAATTCATTGATCAGTCTGAGGGCAGGAGTGCCGTCTGTAAAATTTGTTGATTGGGGGGAGGGGGGGGGTATCATGCCATAGGATCAATTGGCCAAGTGTACACAGTTTAGCTGTTCTTTTGTCCTGTGGCCCCTGAGGCTAAGGTTAGTCTTGAATTTTTGCATACTTTCATTTAATGTGTTTTCTTAACGTCTGTTCACAATTTGTTTACCACTCTAACGGTACAGTATCAAAGACACGGGAGATGTAATGTTAGTCTCGTATCTTCGCACTGTTTTCTTCTTCTGTCAGGCTACTTTGTACTGGTCCACTTGGCAGTGAAAGACGCAGATGCCTATCACCAGATTGCAGTGTGAAAAGAAAACTGTGTAGTGTGAACTCCCAAAGTAGGAATAGTCCATTACAGCTGGGACAGGGGGCAACTTTGTCTATCCTGAAAGCTGTTGCTAAAAATGCAAGTAACAGACATGTTGCTATGATTTAAACGATCATATTATCTTATATTAATAAATGTAACTTCTGGAAATTCTATCTTCATGGGGCCACTAGTTTCCAGGCACCCCAGGCAGCTGCCTACCCCTGCCTTATGGTAAGTCCACCCCTGAAGGTTGGTGTGTGAGGTCAGGGTTTGAGTCGCACTGGTCCTAAGTGGGTGGCAGCATCAGGAATATTCCCAGCGGTCCTTGTGACAGTACTCTGCTTACTTTTTTTGCAGTTTCTTTGGCGAACTATCTCCCCCAGGTCACAGCCCTCGAAGTTAGTGGACGCCTGACCAGCACCACTGCGGTGCTCAGTCAGCCTCTGCGTGTCTTCAGCACTCAGCTGTCCCCAAATTGCACCCTCAACTCGTGTGAAATATGGTTAGTCATCGCCTCTGATTCAGGTAGGTCATGACATGATCTCATTCTGCTGTGTGATTTCCTTATTAGTGATAATTTGTTGGAAAGTCTTGGACAATATAAAAATGGAAGACATGACTCCATCCATGCTGCTGGTGGCGCTATCTCTTAACATCTCCTGCAATGCAATCAGGCGTGGAGGCTTTCGACAGTGATAAGTCCAGGCCGAACATCTTGAGCATCTCGCCATACCCTGAGGCGTTCATCGGTGACAGCTGCAAGAGGTTCTACCTCACCAGGCTGGGTCCTTTGCAGGACTTTCCCTGTGTCGAGCTCCCAGGAATCAGGTATTTCCAGGTCGGAGATGACGGGAGCTGCACAACCCCAAACTGCACCGGGAAACTGCCAGCTGGTTCTACTATCAGGTAAGTTCCAATGAAGCAGGCTAGTGATCCACAGCTGGCGGGAATGCCGTCTCGGATCTTCAATGTCGGCCACATTCCATGCCGCAGCAGTATGGATGGAAGATGGATATCCAAGTCCAGCGGTTTCCATAGCAACTCTGCCTTGTGAATACTATGAGATATCACGTATTCAGAGCTATGCTAACGTTACTATTTATGTGCATAACCAGGAGCATCACGAGAAATTTATGAAAAGGGGAGCCAGGCCTTTACCGGAGGTGGGGGGGTGGGGGTTTAGATTTTAATGAAAGTGAATTGTAACAGATTTATTTAATTAAACAAATTAGTGTGTATATCATTGGGGGAAGGGGTGGGTGTGTAGTGATTCTTTTTTTGGGTCCACAG
>JAODLD010000113.1:30925417-30936638 GCA_026781065.1 Mormyrops boulengeri
CCCCCCCCCCGCCCCCCCCCCCCCCCCCCCCCCCCCCCCCCCCCCCCCCCCCCCCCCCCCCCCCCCCCCCCCCCTGTCATACAGCCATCATTGGTAAAGAAATAAAATAATAGGTCAATCAATTACCAACAGTGTATCATTAATCAGTGTTCTTAGTGGGACTTGTGCGTACGCTCATTTGCAGAGACATTTTCCTGTAACTCTCAGCTTTAATGTCGGTCATCGTGTGGTGTCGGTCACCCCAGCATTGCATCGTTTTATACTGACATCATTAGGCTGTCAGACTGAGTCAGATGAAGAGGCCAGTCAGTCCTCTTTTGGGGGTCGAGGGGATTTGTTTTTTCAGGGGCCCTAGTCAAAAAATGACTTTATGTAGTGACTACTTGTGGCCAACAGGGGGCCCAGTGCAAATGAGTTGTCTGAGTGGTGGTCATTAGATGGTGTCAGTGGACCCGGAGAACATTCCCCCACTAAGCTGGCTTAATCACTCGCTGCGTGGCTGTATCCGCTTCCTCCTCTGAGCCAGTCGAGCTGTTGTTTTGCTCTCTTTTTCTCAGTTTATCTTCACCCGGCCATTCTATCAGCCTCCATCTGTCCCCTGCTGGTTACTGACTAGCTGTGTGCGATTCTCGCCAGGAACCCTCCTCTGAATCACCGTCCTCACAGACGCATGCTAATTCCTCCGTGAGGCAGGCCCGCTAGCTGGGGAGTTCACTGCGATACGAGCAAGCAGGAGGATTAGATTAACAGGCTTTTCTCCAGCGAATAATAATCTCTCATGTTGTGAGTTTTCCCCATTTTCTGACACTGTTGATCAGATCTGCTCTTGCTTACTCATTTACAGCACCAGAACTGTGGTCCACGATCCAAAACAGCTTTCACTTTTGTACCTTCCTGCACTTGAATGTTCTCCTGAAGTATTTCGGGGTTTGTTTCTCAACCCCTGTTGAGAGCCTTGTCACAGTGTCATCTTAGTTGGACCTGGATCAGTCACTTTTACGGTAACTTCATTTCATTTTCCACCACTCTTCTGCAAAGAGAATGACCATGGTGTGTTTCTTCAGTCTACCGGTATGATATGGGCCCACCTCAGATAATAGTGAATGAGTACAGCAATATCGTGGCTAGCTAGCTGGTTAGTTGAACATGTTTGCTTCATCATCTCCTAAACAAGGAAAACGTTTATTTAATATCTAGTGTAGTGACTGTTTGTGGCCAACAGGGGACCCAGATCTTGGGGGGCCCACAAAAATCCATGGTTTGACTGCTGGATTCTTGTATCCTGCATCTTTTGAAGGGGGGTGAGTTGGACCTCCCGGGGGCAGCTAATGGTGTCAGTCTTTACTGCAGGCAAACTCTGGGCTCTCTGAGGCTGCAGCTCCGGCTCAGGGACGAGACAGTGCTGCCGTCTAGCCGCTACCGCCCTCTAGTGGAACTTCTGTGTCAGTCTGTGGGCACCAACCTCAACGTAAGCTGTGAGGGAGGGTGGAGCACCCCAGCTTGAAGACACATCTTACCTCTCTTTGCAGCAACTCAGTACAGTTCACTTAAGAAAGATAAAAGTATACAAAACTGTAGATATCTGACCAGTTCAGACATGATTTATTGTATTTTTTATTAATGGAGCAATAATACAAATTCTGTAGAATTTTCGATGTTTGTGTTGCTGAATCTTAATGATACTGCATGACCACAGAGTACTTTCACTGTGATCTTTACATGGTAGTTTTTAAGTTAGATCATATCGTTCTTATTGTGATTGTTGTAGGGCAACCTGCCAGACTTGATGATACTCATGGACGAGACCACGACCGCTGATAATCGACAGGAAGTAGCTACTAACCTTGTCAAGCTCTTCCTGGGTCAGGGGTTAGTGGAAGACTTCCTGGATGTTCTATTCAAACTAGAGCTAGAGAAGACTGGTAAGTCCAGAGGTCTCAGCATTAGTGAAAGTAAAGTAACTTCACAGTTAAATCTGCTGGGTGTGTTAAATGACCTTTTCCTTTCCATACTTAATTTGATTTACTTTTATTTATCTTTCAGGTGAGCCCAACACCTTGTTTCGGAGCAACTCTTTGGCTTCCAAGTCCATGGAGTCGTTTTTGAAGGTTCCTCACTCCTCTTGACTTCATTTGCCGTCTACAAGATGCTGCTCGACCCCCAGCTCATGCCTGTCATATCACCCATCTGCCTGTAGGTGGCAGGCATGCAGTACCTTCACCGGCTCCTGGCTCCCACCATCAACAGAATCTTCGATGAGAAGAAGTATGTTGAGCTGGACCCCAACAAGGTGGAGCTGAAAGAAGCTGGGTGAGATTTCCGGTACCGGCACCTGTTCTAGAAGTTGTCCTTTTGAATCGGTCAGTTTGATGTAAATAATAACCCAACATTGTGTATGTAATCATGACCCACTGTCGTGACAAAGGCTGGATTTGTGTGGCATTGTTTGGCTATAACCTTTCACTTAACAAGGTCTTTTATGCAGTTAGTAACGCCTCCATCCATCCATGCATGCATCAGTCAATCCATCTGTCCATCCACATGCCATCTTCATTATTACTGTTGTTGTTATGATACAACAGCAGCTTCCCTCTTGAATTTTCAGACCAGCTACAATCTACTCACGGCCCAAACCCTATACCAATTAGCCCCCCCTACATGTTCACTCCTTGCAGACTGTACCAGGAACATTTTCATGCCCGCCCTCTTGTGTTCAGGTGCACTGGACTGCATCGCATACATACAGAGGCCGACGTCATCCAGCAGAGCACCACCCATCTGCGGTCTTACCTCGCCGAACTGCTGCAGGCCATTGTCCAATCGGCAGCCCACTGCCCCAGCTCGCTTCGTCACGCCTTCCGGATGCTCTACCAGCGAGTGCAGGAACATTTTCCTGAGAAGGAGTACAGGGTGAGCAGGCTGGGGAGGAGTACAGGGAAGAGTACAGGAAGAGTGGGCTGGAGAGGAGTACAGGGAAGGAGTATAGGGTGAGCGGGCTGAAGAGAAATGCAGGGTATGAGTATGGAGAGACCAGGTTGGAGAGGAATACAGGGTAGGAGTACATGGTGAGCAGGCTGGGGAGGAGTAGAGGGAAGGAGTATAGGGTGAGTTGGCTAGGGAGGAGAACAGAGAAGGAGTACAGGGTGAGTGAGCTAGGGAGGAGTACATGGAAGAGTACAGAATGAGTGGGCTGGAGAGGAGTACAGGGTGAGCAGACTGGGGAGGAGTACAGGGTGAGCCAGCTGGGGAGGGGTACAGGGAAGGAGTACAGGGTGAGCTGGCTGGGGAAGAGTACAGGGAGAGCGGACTGGAGAGGAGTACAGGGTGAGCCAGCTGGGGAGGGGTACAGGGAAGGAATACAGGGTGAGCCAGCTGGGGAGGAGTACAGGGAGAGTGGGCTGGGGAGGAGCACGGGGTGAGTGGACTGGGAAAGCCATGTTTACAATAATTCTATGAAATATGTTTGACAAAGCAGGATCAGACAGTTCCTTGAGCAACTGGGGGTTAGGGGCCTTGGTCAGGGGCCCAACAGCAAAATCTCTCTGCCGACCAAAGAATTTGAACAAGCGACCCAGATCATAGGCACAACATCCTAAATCACTGAGCCACAAACCACCTCCATGTTTGGGGTAGTGGTGTCTTCCTGGGCGCATTTCCCTCTGGAGACTTATCCCTTCTCTCGTTTTCGGATTCTTCTCTAACTTGTCTGAGTCCCCCATTGACTCTCCAGATCTTTCCCTGCCATTATCTAACACTATCTGTGACCTGGCTTAAAAGGAAAGCAGTATTCATGAGCGTGAGCGAAACTCAGTCCCCCTGCATTCCGTATCCCCTGCAGAAGGTGAAGTTCATCGCTGTCACCAGCTTCCTGTGTCTGCGCTTCATCTCTCCGGCCATTATGTCACCCAAGCTCTTCCACCTGCGGGAGAAGCACGCGGACGCCCGCACGAGCCGCACTCTTCTGCTGCTTGCCAAGGTGAGGGAGCACGTGTCCCACTGCGGGCCTGGGCCCCTCAGATTGTTAGAGCTTTCCGGAAATGGCGGGCTTCCCATTTCCACATATGCAGTCCTGTGTTCTCAGGCCATACAGACCATCGGCAATCTGGACACCTTGGTCTGCTGCTCCAAAGAACCATGGATGGTTCCCTTGCAGCCCACAATCCAACAGGGCATCGATCACTTGAAGGACTTCATAACCCAGCTGGTCAGCTTTGAGGACAGGGAAGGTGAGGACCCCCATAATCTTCTCCTGTGAATTTCCATAACTCCAAAATCATCACATGATCTATTACATATTGTTCATGTCCAAAATCATCACAAGATCCTTATGCCCAAGAGCAACGCAGCAGGTGAGCAGCTCTGTACCATAAGCCAGTCCCAAAATCAGGGATTCAGAAAAGACGCTACAAGCTAAAATGAGGGGACCATCTGCTATGTGGCTTATAAGTCCTTCATGCATCATTGTGAACACTGTCCTCCATGCATCATTGTGAATGCTGTCCTGTTCACATCATTGTGAATGCTGTCCTCCTTGCATCATTGTGAACACTGTCCTCCACACATTGTGAATACTGTTGCCCTTGCATGATTGTGAATGCTGTCCTTCTTGCATCATTGTGAACACTGTCCTCCTTGAATCATTGTGAATGCTGTCCTCCTTGCGTCATAAACACTGTCCTCCATTCATCATTGTGAAAGCTGTCCTCCTTGCATTGCTGTGAATGCTGTCCTCATTGCATCATTGGGAACACTGCCCTCTTGCATAATTGTGAATGGTGTCCTCCTTGCATCGTCATGAATGTTGTCCTCCTTGCACCGTTGTGAACGCAGTCCTCCTTGCATCACTGTGAACACCGTCCCCCTTGCATTGTTGTGAACGTTGTCCCCCTTGCATCATTGTAAATACTATCCTTCTTGCATTGCTGTGAACGCTGTCCTCCTTGCATCATTGGGAACACTGCCCTCTTTCATAATTTTGAACACTGTCCCCCTTGCATAATTGTGAATGGTGTCCTCCTTGCATCTCTGTAAATGTTGTGCTCTATGTTCAATGTTACTGTGCTTTAGACCCAGGTATACAGGTTCAGGTGGGTCTTCAGTGTGGTTCCATGGAGAAGGAAGGGTTCCTGCTCCTGCACAGGACCAAGGACAAGTGCATGCTGATGGCTTCGCCCTTCAGGAAATACTACGTCACCCTGGGCAAGGACACCCTGTCCTATGCGAAGACACAGCACTCCAAGGTGGGGCCGGGGGAGTGCTTGGCCGTTTTGTCCATTAATGAACTGTGTGACAGTTTGTGGTGTTCCTGCTCTACAAGGTCATGACAGATCCATGCCTGACCGCAGTTGTTAATGACAACATTTGTCCTCCTTTCCTTTCAGCTGAGAGAAAAACACAAAGGAGGACAAAGTATGCTGCATAGAGCCCGTGGCTAATTTGTAACAGAAGTGTCAGGTCTCAGGCGACATTGCAGCTTTAGAGAGGATGGACTCAGCTTCCCAGAGACTGTAATGAACATTAGCTTAGACAATGTGAGACCACAGTGAGACCACATTGTGTGTAGGTGACTTACCGGTCCTACATCAGCACATTTATAGAATTACTAATTTTGGTGCTTTTACCAGTAAATCCAGTAAAATATGGCATTAATGTGGGAATCAATATTCATTTGCCAGATCGGTGTAAAAAAATGTCGGCCATGTTTCTTGACGTTGATGAGATGAAAAAGATCTGAGCTGGTTTGTGGAGATGGTCTGGATCTGACCATCAGTGTATCAGAGATGCGGTTCTGCATTTCACCGCATCAGCAGCTTAAGGAGAACCTCCCCATGTCTCTCCTGTAGCTGCTACTCTTTTTTGCAGAAAAGCTCTTTCATTGCCTTGCCGAAGATCAAAGCGGTGGAGAAAGTTGAAGAGAAGAGCTTTGGAAGTGCCAATGTCATGCAGATTATCTCCTCTGAGGAGAATGGCCAGATGGAGACCCTCTACCTGGATTGCAAGGTAACCTGATTAAAGACACCTGCAATAGCGGTGATGCCTCCTCAGCTCTGCGGCTGGTCCCTAAACACTTTACCGTGACGTTGCTTCTCTAGAGCGTCAATGAGCTGAACCAGTGGCTCTCAGCATTAAGGAAAGCTTGCATTCACAACACAGATACCATGAGCTCCTATCACCCCGGAATTTATAAGGGAGACAAGTGGAGCTGCTGCCACCAAAAGGACAAAGCCGGTACTGCAGCCACCTGTGGACCTTTTATTCAAACGGTGGACTGAACTTGCGGTCTATGTTTGACATTGGTGTTGGCTGTCCTCTAACCAGATGCAGGATGTGATAAAACTCGACACGGGGTCACCCTCCAGGATTGGTATGACCCGCTGGATCCTGATTTGGAAAGTCAACTAATCTTCCGACATCTGATTGGGGTCAAGCAAGTAATGAGGTAGCTCTGTGTTTCCAGTGCATGTATCAGTTATGAAATGAATGACCTAGCTGATACTGCTTAAACGGTTCCTACGCAGTGACTTGACTGATGGTGACTGAATGTTCTGCCGTTCTTTTTAAGGGAGAAATACCTAGAGAAGGTCCAGGCGATAGAAGATAATGGTGAAGATGTTGAATTCAAACACACTGACTAACATCTCATCCATTTCAAATTTTCATTCATCTTCCATACTGCTTATCTAGCACAGGGGCAGAGTGTAATCTGTCTGTCCATCTATATTGCCTGTCATAGGAAGGTTACTGGTTCAAATCTCAGGGTCGGCAGAGTGATGCTCTTGAGTAGGACACTTAACACTCAATCATTCCAGGGACTGCCTGACCCTGCCCACTCAATTGTATGTCACATTGCATAAAGCATCTGTTAAATAAATGAATGTGAATGCTTACCCAGAACAGAGTGGTGTTACAATTCACATATGGTAACATTTACCACTGATATGTTTAGCATATCCAGAATCACACAGGTCACAGCTTGGGTCGTCCCTTCCAGGTCCAGCGAAGCCAGATGGGATTGCCAGATTCTTCAGCGTCCTGCAGGAGTTGCAGGAGGCCCATGCGTCCGTGGATGAGGTGGAACGCTCGCGGAAAAAAAGCCTCCTCCTGGAGCTACAGACATAGCTGGCCTGACCTCCACCCATGAGCTCCACTCAGATGCTACTGCTTTAACCCAGCGAGATGCTCCTCAGCTGTGCTGACCTGGGTCCAGACCACTGCCGTCGTTTAGGGTTATACACTCTGGGGGGGCACTTTATATCCTAATGATTCATACCCTACACCTTTCTGCTTTGTGCACTACAGCCAGCTCTCGACTGACGTAAGTAATCAGTTGCACAAACACATAAGTTAAATTTCATATAAGTGGGATTTACTTTCCCATATCATTCAAGGCACCTCATAGCAAAGTCACAGAAAATATATAACAAAAAGGCAGAATTATACTAGTACGGTGGTCACCAACACGTCGTCCAAGAACAGCCAGTAGCCCATATTTCACTTATTAGAGGTCTGAGACTCCTTGACAGTCAGATTTGACTTTAATTATTATGTATAGTTTACACATTTTTGAGGAGGTGGGTGGCATGACGATTACTGGGGTCATGATTGGCCCAGTCCATTTCCTCTTGCTGGATTTTAATCATTTTTGGGCTTTCTGTAGTAGTCTTAACATCCCCCTACATAGTTTACTTTACTAAACAACATGGCAAGAGGATCTTGGATATATGATCAGTGAAATTCAGATTGTAAACTACATTACTGTTACATTACTTATGTTTGTGTGGCCAGTTTGCCGAGTTCCAGCATGGTATTATTTTTTATTTTAATATCTGGATCTGACCATCAGTGTATCAGAGATGCGGTTTTAATACTTTTGACGAAGTACCTTTAATATTGCTTAAAAGGCCTTGCATTACAGACCATTTAACAGCAGAATTTGTATGTTAACTTAAAAACCCCAATTATTGCGTTCTTAAAATGAATATAAAGCATTAATGCAAATCGACAGGACTGTCATTTTGTCAGGAAATAGCATGTTATGTGGTTTTTAAAAAATACTGGCATAAACCGTTGGCACCTCGTCGTCCGCTGTTCATGTTTTGTACTGTACACAGGCTGCGGTTATTTGTGCATTTTTAAAGCTGCGCACACGTCAAACATTTTTGTCTTTGTGCCGCCAAATGAATGTAAACACTATGACATACATTAAAACAAAACGGAAAACGAAGCATGTCTGTGTTCTTCATTTAAGAATTACTGTGCTCATTTAAATGAAAGCAGTTGTGGAGCTACAGCAGAAGCACAAAAACATATCTTCATTATAAAGCAGTATTGGGCAGATCGATACCTCAGTATTGATACTGTGATGTTTCATAGAAGTTCGAGATGAGACATGAAAACTCCTATGCATCCGTACAATTTCCAAGTTAAAATGTTCAGAAATTTAAGACAATTCACCGCCAGATGGCGCTACTAACACGCTTTTCTAAAGTCACGCATAAAGCCCCGGTCCAACGCGCACCTGGGTCGTAGTGCAAAGACCCTTCACAATTACCGCCTTAAAACACAGACTTGGCAAAGCCCACATTAGGTAAGAAATGCAGGTGAGTGTTGCTACAGCTTTACAAGATTAAATGACTTTCCTGCTTAATTCAAATAACTCTTCAGTGAGTCCAGTTTGTTTCTCCTATTTCAGTCATTTATAAAGGTCAGTGATTGTCTATTACTTTTGTGTTACAGACTGTATACACATCTGTCAGTAGTCTGTTGAATGGTGATAAGGGTTTATACTGAACCCTTGAAAATCCCCTTGAGGTAAAGGTTGAAAATTGGACAGACTGCATGCATTAAGAATGTGACTTTTGCAGAAAATATATGAGCTGAAAAATACATCTACTGTCATACAATCATAAGCAGGCACAGGCTCGTTACAAACATCCAAAAAGATTTTTGTCATGTTTTAACAATTAGCACCAATTCACCTGCATATCCCATTGATCAGAAACAAGTCAATACTTAAGTTCCTATATATACTATTAGAAATCCATCCATCTTCCATAGCCTCAAACACAGTGCACAGGACAAGTGCACTTGGACAAGATGCCAGTCTGTTACAGGGCATGAGGTAGGGGATACTTTAGATGGGGTGCCAGTCCATCAAAGAGCATAATGGTTACTATCAGTTTCACCTAGGTAAGGAGCATGCATTGATTACAGCGTGACACGATACCCACTACCTCAGGGATGAGAATCTGAGTGCAGCCATGTGGCAGTTGATACCACAGCAACACACTAGTCCAAATGGGTCAGTATGAGTTTTTTTTTCTGGTGGCTGGAGTGCCAATCTTGCCACCAACCTTCAGGTTTCATCCCTATAAGTTGGAGGACCTCCTTATAAGGCTAGATGTAGATCAGCATCACACCCAGGACAAAGCAATTGCAGACTAAGGGCCTTGCTCAAGGGCCCAATGTAGTAGAATCACTCCAGGCATTCGTGGGATTCAAACCAACAGCCTTTCAATTACTGGCACAGATCCCTAGCCTCCGAGCCACCACTCCAGCCACTCTGGTAACAGTAGCACCTACACTAGTGTTAAATGAAGTATTTCTCTTAAAGTGCAGCCAGAGAGCTATACCTTCAGAAAATGTATATATAGCTATTATGAGTGTCTGATGACATGCTGGGGGAAGGGAGCGGGGGTCAGTGTGCACCTGTAATTATTCAGACTGGAGCTCAGTCAGATGCCTGTCTTGTGTTTTGTCCACTGCTGTCTCAGGTGTCCATTGCTTGCTGTAAAACCGCAGGGCATGCTGCCACTGGGGCGAAGTGGCGTTACACCCCGGCTTCCGGACACAGCTAATGCGTAAAACAGATCGGTGGGTTCCGGTTAAAGTCTGGAAAGGGCTTCACTGGGAGAAACTTGGGGAGATACACTCAGGGAGGGGAGAGAGGACAGCCACTCCAAGCGTCCGTGTTATGGACCGGCTGCGCAGAAGGTCTGAAGTCACTTTTCCTCACTGCCAGCTCCCGGTTATCGGAAACTTCCTGCCTAGTGATATTAAGCTTCATATCAAAGCTTACAAAATCACAATACATCCATAAGGTCTGGCCTTTTTCTAGAAATAATCTACTTATATGAGGTTTTCGATGTGGATGTAATGGCATAAACAGTACAGGGAATGATCTAGTGCAGTGCTTTTCAAAGAAGTCCTCAGGGACGCCCAGAAAGTCCACATTTTTGCTTCATCCCAACTGTCAGGGAATTGGGACGGAGCAAAAACATGGGACCACTGAGGGTCCCTGAGGACTGGTTTGAGAAACACTGATCTAGTGAATACATTCTCTTAAACTCAATGTCTTGAAATTAGGACACTAAACTGACAAGATGACAGGATCTACTTGATGAGATTAAATCCCATATTACTCCTTAGCCATTATAAAAATATTTATTAAATAATGGTGTCCACTTTTACTCCAAATATCTTATTTAGTGTTCGAATGCCACCCTAACCCTGCTTTGGATATACAATATACTTGCAGTTTTTATGTGTGTTGTATTTGTATGGAAAAACTTTTCAGACTTTTAATTATATCCCTATCCGCTTTCATGTGTATCTGTGTATTTTTGGAGTTCCACAGAGTTCTAGCAAGTTCCCCTTATTGTGAGGCTGTGTGCACATGGTGATTATTGTAATGTACCCTGGTACCCTAGCGTGTGCTGGTGAGCAGGCAGGGACAAACTCACAAGCCATTTCCTGAAACCAGTCACCGGTCCCAAGCAGTTTTCACGTTAGTGTCATACAGATCTGGTCAGTTATATACAATTGACCTTGTTATGTGTTTAAGATGAAACCGGTCACTCATTTATAATGTTTGTCTCCTCGTTGTGGCTTTAATTTGTCTCGCCAGTCTTCGTAACTGGTGTTATTTAGGCTGTTTTATACTTTCACTGATGCAGTGTGTATGTTTGGTAACTAAGGAGGAGAGATTTTCTCCGTACTGACCGCAGTACCGCGTCGGACTAGATCTTTGCAGCCGTGTGAGAGCGGGGACACAGGCTGCCCACTTGCCCGAGCCGGGAGAAAGAATTCATTTCCTGTTTTCGTTCCTCTCCTCCGGAGGCTCCGACCGCCCCTTGGTCCTCGCAGTGTGTGTGTGTGTGTGTGTGTGACCTGGTATACCTATCCTTATGGGGACACAATGTCCCCATAACGTGATAAATAT
>JAODLD010000113.1:30937382-30948895 GCA_026781065.1 Mormyrops boulengeri
TACTTTTTTCCGATTTAACCTAATTTTTAAAACTTTAATACTTCCGACAACGGACGTTTTAAAAAGAAGACAGATTATGGATTTAGCCAGTGTTTTTTTCATGATTTTACGTGAAGATTTCAGTGAGATATAAACGGAAATAGACACGAACAGTGCGATACATCGTCGACAATGCAGCCGGGCTCAGAGGGTTAAAAATATGAAGCATGATTCTTTCCTTTTCTTTGCGCTAAAGGTTCCTATTTCTTTCAGATCATTGGATGACGTCTAATTTCTCATTCCATACAGACATTATACTGCGGTACATGGTATTTTGATAGTGTTTTCAAAAGCAAAGATAATTTGGTATTTTGAAGTCTTGGAAATAAAATTCATCAGTACATTTCACTGAACGATCCATGCTCCTGCTTGGTTAATTTTGTCTTTAATTTTGTTACTCTTAGGGGACCTGACAGTCAGTCGTTACGTTAGCCCCTCCCTTTCTGCTTTCATAGGTGACCTGGCAGTCAGTCATTACCTTAGCCCCTCCCTATTTGCTTTCATAGGTGACCTGGCAGTCAGTCATTACCTTAGCCCCTCCCTTTCTGTTTTCATAGGTGACCTGGCAGTCACTCATTACTTTAGCCCCTCCCTTTTTGCCTCCATATGCCGCCCAGTGTGTCGGTCATCACTTTTGCTCCTCCCTTTCTGTTTTCATAGGTGACCTGGCAGTCAGTCATTACCTTAGCCCCTCCCTTTCTGTTTTCATAGGTGACCTGGCAGTCACTCATTACTTTAGCCCCTCCCTTTTTGCCTCCATATGCCGCCCAGTGTGTCGGTCATCACTTTTGCTCCTCCCTTTCTGTTGTCATAGGTGACCTGGCAGTCAGTCATTGCTTTAGCCCCTCCCTTTTTGCCTCCATATGCCACCCAGTGTGTCAGTCATTACTTTAGCCCCTCCCTTTCTGCTTTAATAGGTGACCTGGCAGTCAGTCATTACTTTAGCCCCTCCCTATCTGCTTTCATAGGTGACCTGCCAGTCAGTCGTTACATTAGCCCCTCCCTTTCTGCTTTCATAGGTGACCTTCCAGTCAGTCGTTGTCTTAGCCCCTCCCTTTCTGCTTTAATAGGTGACCTGGCAGTCAGTAATTACTTTAGCCCCTTCCTATCTGCTTTCATAGGTGACCTGACAGTCAGTCGTTGTCTTAGCCCCTCCCTTTCTGCTTTCATAGGTGACCTGCCGGTCAGTCGTTACATTAGCCCCTCCCTTTCTGCTTTCATAGGTGACCTGGCAGTCAGTCATTACTTTAGCCCCTCCCTTTCTGCTGTAATAGGTGACCTGGCAGTCAGTAATTACTTTAGCCCCTTCCTATCTGCTTTAATAGGTGACCTGGCAGTCAGTCATTACTTTAGCCCCTCCCTTTCTGCTGTAATAGGTGACCTGGCAGTCAGTAATTACTTTAGCCCCTTCCTATCTGCTTTCATAGGTGACCTGGCAATCAGTCATTATTTTTGCCCCTCCCTTTCTCCCCCAGGGCATTTCCCCCCTCCCACCACCCCAGAGGAACTTGGCGCTCGGATCCTGATTCAGGAGCGCTACGAAAAATTTGGGGAGAGTGAAGAAGTGGAGATGGAGGTGGAGAGTGAGGATGAGGAAGATGACCGGGTGGACAGGGAGGAAGGACACCCAACCCAGCCGGACCAGGACACACAGCTACAGGACATGGATGAGGTGAGTGGATGTTCACACGGCTCCAAGA
Organism: Mormyrops boulengeri; assembly: GCA_026781065.1. Classification (NCBI taxonomy): domain Eukaryota; kingdom Metazoa; phylum Chordata; class Actinopteri; order Osteoglossiformes; family Mormyridae; genus Mormyrops; species Mormyrops boulengeri. Next base: position 30,939,122 of record JAODLD010000113.1, read on the forward strand.
GCCACATCACCACGTTAAGGATGGTTTACATGCAGGTGCTGTGATGCTGACCATGCTACGGATAGTTTACATGTGTGTGCCATGATGCTGACCCACAGGGCTCTGATGAAGATGATGACACCATGAAGGCACCGTTGCCTCCTGATAACCCCATGCCCCCACCCCTGCCTCCCACACCCGATCAGGTCATCATCCGCAAGGACTACGACCCCAAGGGTAAGACTGGGTCCGAGCCACCAAAGTCAGTTAGTGGCAAAGCAGCTGTAACGAATGAATGCCGGCGCGATCATCTCTGCTAGGGGGTGAAAATCCAATAGCTACCCTGCTGTGATTCAGAGCAGCTGAAATGATCCCCTTACAGGGGCAGCTTAGCTGCAGCACTGGCCCTTTGCAGGATCACGTTTTTACCATTTGTACTGTACTGCCACGCAGCCTCCAAGCCCCACCCCCCAGCGGTGGCCTCAGAGGAGTACCTGATCTCCCCCATTACGGGAGAGAAGATTCCCGCCAGCAAGATGCAGGAGCACATGCGCATTGGCTTGCTGGACCCACGCTGGCTGGAGCAGCGTGACCTCAAGATCCGCGAGCGGCAGATTGAGGATGAGGTGTACGCCCCCGGGCCTGACATCGAGAGCAGCCTGAAACAGCTGGCCGAGCGGCGTACCGACATCTTCGGTGTGGAGGAGACCGCCATAGGCAAGAAGATCGGGGAGGAGGAGATCCAGAAGCCAGAGGAGAAGGTACCGCACCCCGACCCTAGGCAGCACCAACATGCATTCTGACCCCGACCATAGGCAACACCCAACGCGCACTCTGACCCCAAGCTTGTGACCTCCTAGGTGACATGGGACGGCCACTCAGGCAGCATGGCACGCACACAGCAGGCCGCACAGGCCAACATCACGCTGCAGGAGCAGATCGAGGCCATCCACAAAGCCAAGGGCCTGGTGCAGGAGGACGACACCAAGGAGAAGATTGGGCCCAGCAAGCCCAACGAGGCCCCTCCTCCACCACCACCAGCAGCTTCTACGGCGCCCAGCCTTCCCAAGCCATCGCCACCAGTGACCTCGGTGCCCCGCACCCCTCCCACTGTGAGCTTATTGACTTGTCTCTCTGTACCCCATCCCCCACCTCGCCTCTCTGTGCCCCGTACCCCCCTCTTGCCTCTCTGTATCCTGTCTAGGGATGAGTACCGAAACCTGGTATTAAATGTGTCCCGGGGCTAAATTTTTAAGGAACATAGTATCAGTAAGTTCTGACGTTATTGGTTCCGTTAGCGGTATTGGAGAAACCAAGAAAATAGATTTCATATTTATTATTGCTACATAAAAGTTCATTTGCACACTTCATCTCACCAGCTCCGTTTCTGATTTTTTTTCACTATTCTTAACCCCGAAGAGAGAGATCTCTCGCAGAGTCTGTGTGGGGGTGGGGTAGGGCGGGGCACGGGGCAGCTCACTGGCACAACATGCAGCAACGTGCAACACACACACACACACACACACACACACACACACACACACAAAGACCATGTTTTTAGTGAAGATGCCGGAGAGAACTAAATGTTCAAAAGTGTAACTATGTTCCACTAGAGCCGGAAACACAAGCAAACTGTCGAAACATCTAACAAAAGTCCATCACGTGCATACAAGAAATGCGCAGTTTTCGACTGCTGAGCCCATAGTCTGTTGTTGCCCCAGGTGTGTTATACATGCTAGCGGCCTGGAGCCCACACGCGGAGCTGACTAAATGATATGAATATGGATTAATGATTATCCTGCCTGCGCCCTTTGTTCCCAGGATAGGCTCCGGTCCCCCCCGCGACCCCAGTTGGGATTTAACGGTTTCAGAAAATGGATGGATTAATGATTAAAAGTAACCATCAGCCAGCCGATCGTTACTATCTGATATGGTCATAGCATCATCTCAAATTCACAATTTGTTCCAGATCACAGATTTAGTGATTTGGACAAGCTAAGGTTACTGTGTGTGCCCCACTCTGTTCTCTCGGGCTCTCTGTCCCCCCCCCCCCATTCTGTCGGCCTGAAGTGTCCCCCTGTTCTCCCCGTTCTCTTGGTGTGACTGGTCCCTCCTGCCCCAGACATTTTCTCAGCCTGATATGTCCCCCACACCCCCTGCAGATGCCACCCCCAGTGCGCACCGCACTGCTCTCCACTGTGCCGGTGCTGCCGCGGCCCCCCATGGCCCCTGTGGTGCGCCTCAGCCCAGGCCAGGTGCTGACGCCCATGCCACCCATGCTGCACGCGCCCCGCATCAACGTGGTGCCAATGCCGCCAGCCGGCCCCCACATCATGGCCCCGCGGCCGCCTCCTATGGTGGTGCCCACCGGTGAGCATCCTGTTTGCTCTGTCATTAGCCACTCCGCTCTGTATACACCGCATTAACCCCCCCCCCCCGGTTTACATCAACTTCATGCACCCGAGCAATTGCTGCTCCCTGTCTGATCCGTGAGCTCAGTAAAATTACACACTACAGTAACTCAGTATATCTTACATGGAGCCCAGTAAACAAGTTAACAGCCACTGTCAGCGAAGGTGGGGCTGTGATCAGGTACTGCTGCAGGCCTGACACACCCTGGACATAAATGTGCCCCCCCGTCTTTGCCCATGACTGTAAAAACATTATTGTACAAAACTTTATTTGACAGGTACATTATTTTAAAGTAGACATATGTGTCGATCACGAATGGCTTTATGTGTCCGCCACCAAGACCAATTAAAGTGGCAATGTGAGCCGCTGTGCAGCTACTTAGGTCCATCAGCAGGAATATGCTTCCTTGATACCTATTTCCCAATAATAAAATACCTTCCTGTGTTGGAGGTATTGTTGTTTCAGGAGATACTGTTGCACATGGTCGCGGATCGCTGCCGGTCAGCTTTTCCCGGCTCGCCCCCGCCCCCCTCCCCGGCTGCTCTTTGTCTGCCTCAGCCTGCGCCGGAGGGAGACGCTCGGCAGGGAAAATGCAAAACGAGGCCGCCCGGGCGAGCTGACTGGGAGGAGGAAAAAAGCCAAGCCACCTCCCCCAGCCCCCCGGCTCCCATACTGCCGATCAGCGGCACAAGCCGAGCCTCCGCCGCCTGTACGAAGATAAGGGAGCCGGTGCTGCGGATGCCCGTACATTAAAACGCATTTACGCCGCTTGCACAGCGCTGAGGATGAGCTGAGGTCTCACGGCTGCTGCGGCTCCTCTTCCTCTCCACCTCAGCATCCATATTTATCGCATCTCCGGCGCGGCTGCAAGGGAGTGGCCGCCGCGGACGGAGCGCAGGGCGCCGTGGAACTGCTCCTCGATCCAGGCGCATCCAGCACCGGGGGAAATACACACTTACACGGGTGAGCTTTTATCCTTATAGATCATTGTACATCGGTCGTTTGTGGATAAAAAGCAATAATGAGCAAGATGCGGGCGACTGAAGACAATGGGAGCGGGCAAGTGATACAATGTCCAGCGCCCCTGTGCACCGCCTTTATGATAGCCTGGCTTTACATACAGCATTTATCCTCCTCGTGTATATTCCACATTTACATCCAGCACTTATACTCCTTTATATAATATTAACATCAAGCACAAATTAATTTTAATTAACGATAGAGTGTCTAGCACCCAGGTGCACCACCTATATGATCTCCATCTTTACTCCTTTATATAGTATTAACAACAAACACAGATGCATTTTCCTATGCAATGATCATGCATTTTAATTAATGACACAGAGTATCCAGCGCCCCTGTACACCGCCTTTGGGACTGGCTTTAAATAAACCCGTTTATATGCTGTAGTCTTCACAAAGACAACTGCATTTTCCGCTTCTCTGGTCATGCATTTTAATTGTAGAATAGGGATGTATGACAGCAAATACAGGTCCGGCCCCTTCGGCGCTGTAAGGCAGGATTTGACAGATTTTATATCAGGTAAAATATAACGCAGCCTAAGGGAAATACGGAAAATCAAACGGTGACTGTGTTCTGTAAAGCCGGTAAGATGGTAAACCCCGCGTTATTAGTGCTGTGCGTTAGGCGCAGGCTCTGTCGATCTCTCGCTGTGTTAAAATTTAATGCCGATCACTGCATTGTCCTGAAATGATCAGCTTTATCAGCTTGGTTTTATTTGATCAAAATGTGTAAGGCGTCACAGCGCGATGATTTTGGTTTCCAGGCGGCGTAGGAGTGACGTAGGATTATATATATGTATATTACATATAATATAACGTGATGCCCTCAAATTTTGTATGGTCAGTGTTGTTAAATAGTTCCGCATTTTAACTGATGCACACGGGTATGTAAAAAGCAGACAAGATATATTTAAGTAGTGCCATTGTAGCATTCGACAGGAAATCGACTGTCATTTAAAATTGCGTTTTTAAATCTGCTGCTGTCAGAGGAGCTGCAGGCTAATTCGTGGCCTTCGCAGGACACACTGCGCTTCCCCGCTGGACAACACTGGGGAGCCGCCAGTTTTTCCAGTAAGTTCCCACGTGTAGTTTCACAGTTAGGCGACAGAGAGACGGGCTGGGGCCGTGTGCAGGGTGCTGGAGGCTTTCGGGGCCGTGTGCATCCAGCCTGCAGCGGACGACAGCGTAACTGGCTGCGCTTTGTGCACTGCTTTCCCTTTGGCTGTCCTGCTCAAGGTGACACCCGGACTCTTGCCAGAGTCTCTCCGGAGTGGCTCCCATGGCAGTGGTGGAACAACGGCCCCCGCTTCTGCCCGCCTGAGCTACATGTGCGCCCGGTGCCCACATTGCGGTTTGTTTCACAGGGAAATGGCTGGGAAGAGCCAGATCTCCGAGGCCTGACAGGTTTCATCGCCACTGACGCCGCTGGGCATTTGCGGCATAGAGAGAAGAACATGCTGAAACCCAGCGGCCTGAAGATCCCCGGGAGGACCCCCAAGCATGCCAGTCCGGTGGGCCGCACCTCGGCCGGCTCAGCAGCCGGCGCCGGCACACAGAAAGACAGTAAGTGTTGTCGGGGCCGCCCTCTGCATTCGGGCTAAACCAGAGGCTCTTATTTAGCTCAGCTCTTACAGTGGGGTATCTGTAATCAAGCAGGAAATTGCCTTTTATTTGTATCTACAAGGAATATTTTTCCCCCCCTTAAACTGAAGTGCCCAACCATTGATGTTAATCAAATTTTCCATTTCTCCGTAGTTTTGTTTGTTTGTTTTAAAATAACCGTCCATCCATTTTCTATAAACATGCACTCAGGGTCAGGGTTAGGGTGATCTGGGAAAACGTCCCAGGAAATGGAAGGTAAGGGACACCCTGGATGGGATACCATCATTTTAATGGGATGTAACTAGTCTCTTGGGAGCTGAATGGCTGGATCTGAAATGCCAGTCCGGCTGCAGTTGTGGCATTAATGTGTTCCCCCTGTTGTTTACTTGAGAGAGTAATATCCCAAGATGTAATGGCTCTCAATGGAATGCTCTATGACATCGCTTAAGAAGACAGGAAATAGAATGGCTCTCAGTGGAATTAACTATGACATCACTGAGGAGGACAGGAAGTAGAATGTCTTTCAGTGGAATACAGAGTGACATTGCTCAGGAGGACAGAAAGTAGAATGTCTTTCAGTGGAATACAGTGTAACTTCTCTTAGGAGGACAGGAAGTAGAATATCTTTCAGTGGAATATAGTGTGACATCGCTTAGGAGGACAGGAAGTAGAATATCTTTCAGTGGAATACAGTGTGACATCGCTTAGGAGGACGGGAATTAGAATATCTTTCAGTGGAATACAGTGTGACATTGCTCAGGAGGACAGAAAGTAGAATGTCTTTCAGTGGAATACAGTGTAACTTCGCTTAGGAGGACAGGAAGTAGAATATCTTTCAGTGGAATATAGTGTGACATCGCTTAGGAGGACAGGAAGTAGAATATCTTTCAGTGGAATACAGTGTGACATCGCTTAGGAGGACAGGAAGTAGAATATCTTTCAGTGGAATACAGTGTGACATCGCTTAGGAGGATGGGAATTTGAATATCTTTTAGTGGAATACAGTGTGACATTGCTCAGGAGGACAGGAAGTAGAATGTCTTTCAGTGGGTGGAATACAGTGTGACATCGCAGTGTGTTCACTTGCGTAAATTTGCTTTATGAATCAATTCTGTTCTGCTGTTCTATAGTACTTGATTGGAAATTTTCAAGTTTCGAGTTATCGGGAATGCATCAATGCATTGCAATGTGCTATAATACTAATAATAAATAATATATAGAAAATGGCCTATTTTCCTTCAGATAGAATAATCTATGCATTCTGATGCAGAACACCGGTATCTCCATGCGTTTCGACTAATCAGATGGTGGTGACACAACCATCTCGGTTTAGTCACACTTTCGTTCCTGCTAGTAAGCAAGGCCATGTCAGCGTGGGTACGGCTCGCATAATTAACAATGGAAAACCATCAGTTTGCGGTACAGCTTGGGTAGGACTCGGTTCTTGGTGGCAGTGGAAAAGCGTCATGTGACATGACCCAGGAGGACTGGAGGTGCAATCCAGCAAGACAACAGCCCTGAACCCACTCTGAATTTTGGAATTGCTCCTTTAAGTAAAATATTGCATTTTAAAGAAAATAATTCATGTCAGTTCTTACACGATGGCCCATTGACTGATGCATTTTTACAGTTGGCTGTTTAAACCTGTGAAAGTGTACTGTTAAATACTGATTTTCCTCTCTTGAAACCTCAGCTTTGTGAGTCAGAATCCCTTGCCTTTGGGCAGCCAATGGAATCGCTTGACAAACAGCTGTTACTCATTTACAACCAATCGCATGTCTGCTTTTTGTGTTCCAAAGCAGCACAAACAATGAGGAGAGGCCTATGGTGTGGGTGTTTGGAACAATCACACACTTAGGTTATGGCCTTTGGTCTGCATTTATGTTCATGATAAAAGTCCTTCCTTTTTATTGCTTTGGTTTTTTTGAACTTTATAATAGATGTTTTGAGCCTTTCAAAAAGGAATAAAGTCTTTGATAGTCCAATTTACAAATACCCAGTTTTTTTGTAAAGTAGTCAGAATATTGCCTTTTGGTGCATGCAGTACATATCTTCACATTCAGGCAGGGTGCAAGCATTCTTAAATTCTGTCCTGGCAGTGTTCTGGACACCCCTGTGACTGTTTTGTGCCAAGCATTCTGAGAGGAAGCGCAGTAATTTGGGAATGTCACCTTGCTTGTTGACGGTGATGCTTCCTGTTCTCCTGCCCGCCCTGACCCATCCCTGTGAGTGTGAACACGCTCCCATCACAGTCACACGGCCTACGTGTCTGCGAGCCTCGTCTGCATCAAGCGCATCAGTCAGTCAGCGGTATCAATGCAGCGTATTCAATGTCAATCTGTCTCGGAATTTGGGTGTTCAGGGCCCTCTTGTACAATTACCATGATGAATCGCCGTGATGGTGGGCTGTTTGCCACCCAGGGGCTCCCAGCTGCTGAATTTGTCCTTGTTCTTGCTGTCGTTGCTGCTTCAGACAGTGTAGGTCACATGATTCTGCCTCTAAGACCCTTTAAAGACAGCACCGGCGTCACTGGTATCCTTCAGTGTGTTGGGATACCAGTAGATTCATGTTTTTGCCACGTTCCTAAAATAAACTGCCATTCCTTATCGGCAGGGGTCATGTGCAGTAGGCTACTTCCATTTCGGCCTGAGATCCCGCATTCCCAGTTGTGTTTGTTGAGCTGCTTGGTTTCGATCCAGTGGTTGGCAGGTCAGTTTCCTCCTGGGCTTCATGTGCTGCAGTGCTGAGCTCACACTCTAGGCTGATTAAGCTGCTGTGTCTGACACTCTAGTGCTTGACAAGAAGATGGGCCGGGTGGATCCGTTAGCACTGTCCTCGAAGTTGGAAACTTTATGGGAACTTAATGGGAATTTATGGAAATTAATGGGAATATAAGGGAATAAACTGGAAATTAGCAAAATTATAGGTTAGCCTATAACAGGGAACTTATATGTAGTTGAAAAAAACATCTCGTAGCATAATCTTGGTTAAAACAACCATATTTAATGCAAATTCAGTTGGATTTCAAAGTGAAAAATGTCATTTTTTTAAATTTGTATCAGAAATGTTTGCATACATTCTGCTTATGACAAAACAAAATGTTTACATTTATGTTTGTATATGATACAGTTTGTATAAATTACCCCAAATTTCCAGTTAATTCCTATTAATTTCCATATATTCCCGTTAATTCCCATGGAAAGCTTCCAGCCTGGAATATTTCCAAAATTTCCCCAGCTTATCTTCACATATAATGCAAAGTTTCTGGAAAGTTTGCGGAAATTTACCGGAAATTGTCTGCCCCTTTGCAACTGTGAAGGATCCCATTTGGGCAAATAACTGCACCTCATGTTTCTTTAAAAAGGTCTCAGTCTCTGTAAACCATGTTTAAACCCAGCTGCTGAGGCAGTAGGGGCATCAAGTCATAACTGCTCTGTCTTACTCTTAGCAGGAAGTACTTTGACAGCGATTTCCTGTTAATCTTCCTTATGCTTCACTAAAGCACCGAGAAGCAGACCCCCGCTGAAAGGGTTAAACTGCTGTGAAGCCACGGCAGAAGTGCATTGAAGAATCTGAAGTGTGCTTGCGAGCAGTCATTTAATCGGCCTTACAGTCAAATAACTTTGTTACACTTCTGCTAACCATTGGACACATGAAGGCCTGTGTTCAAGAACTTTTTTGTAAACATTGCCGGGTGATTTTAACATAACAAGATAGACTCCCCAGCTGAGTGTGTGGGAGTTGTACAGGAAGCATTACCCAGAGACAGCATAAACGGAGAAGCCTTAGCATGTTAATGCCTGAGAGAGTCCCCATTAAGGGCAGTTTAGCTTCCCTGTCAGTGGCTTTGCCCTGGCCCCGGCCCGTGGACCAAGCAGGCTTCAAATTACATCCCCCCCCCGCCCCCCCCCCCCGGGGGGTGGCGGTGGGGTCATTGTGCGCTTCTGGTGAATGGAGGAATTCACAGAGTGGGTGGTGACCGGGAACAATAGTGAAAATGAGGCCTGTGTTCCCTCTCTCCTCACACGGCTCGTTTTGCCTGATCTCCTGTCGCTGTGGAAACCGGGTTGACTGGCCAAGCACTGTGGCAACATGACATGGGGGGGCAGGGAGGGATTTGGCGTCTGCCGCAAGGCCTGTGCTCTTCATCCGCACTCCGTGCTTTACCTGCTTGGGGGGAAGCACGTTTATCACAATGTCAAGTTGATAAAACTAACATGCGTAGTGTTTACAAATCAGGGTCATAGGCACAGGTGGGAGCGGTAGGAGTAGTGATCAGTGGAACACAGCAGTAACTGATAAGACTTTATGCTAACGCTAAATGCTAAAATCATGTGTCATCACCTGAATGCATCCAGTACACGCTTGAGAAAATACTGCTTGAGCACTCGGTATGGGTTAGGGTCCGTGCTGGAGTGGGCCAGTGCTGATCTGTACGGTACTGCCACCGCTTTTCCCTTCAGAGAACTGGCAGTGTTTCTTGCATGTCAGCACTGCGTAGCAAGTGGATTCATATGAAGCAACTACTATTGCGATACAATTCACCCCTATTGTGATGCAGTGCAATTCGATGTGATGCATCACCGGACATGCCTTCAACTCCCGCGACACTTGCGGGGAATTGGCCACTGACCAATTCTGCGTTGTGTTTCGGTGTGTTGGTGATGTCATGTAGCGTGGTGAGGGAGGTGCAGGCCAGGCTGGGACCCTCCTGTCCTGACACTCTGCGTTGTGTTTCGGTGTGTTGGTGATGTCATG
>JAODLD010000113.1:30948995-30960004 GCA_026781065.1 Mormyrops boulengeri
CCTGTCCTGACACTCTGCGTTGTGTTTCGGTGTGTTGGTGATGTCATGTAGCGTGGCGAGGGAGGTGCAGGCCAGGCGGCACAGCAGCAGTAACTGCTGTGACTTCAGTTGACTTCAGGTGTTCTAACCCAGCAGGGGGTGCAATATCATGGGAGAAGTGGGTGATGGTGAATACAGTCTGAAGGTAGAGATGACTTAAACTAAACTAAAACTAGAGAGCTGCTGGTAAGCCTAAATCTTAAAAAAACACATTTACTTAAAGAAAACATGGTAAAGCAAAAAACAAACAAACAAACCTTGGACTGTATTAAGTATTTTTCCTCACTTTCCCATAAACAGAAGAACGAGTTGGAGAATCGTCTCCCTTCACAGACACAAAAAAAAAGCTTGTTTTTGCAGAAACACAAGCAGGTTCACGATAAAAGACATGCCCTCCAGTGGTCTGAAAGCATAATGACCCCTGAAAGCTTTAATAACACTAGTTGTGAGCTAAATAAATAATATCAAATTAATAAAGCAAAATGATTTAACTCACTATTCTGCATTTATAAATCGGATTTTACAGATGCAAAGATGTTACAAACGGTGTATGTCGAGTTCATCCCAAATTGTATCCGGTGCACACCTTTTTTATTGGGGCAGTGGCATCGTGAACTTGTATGCCAGTGCACTGATACAGTGAAACAGTGCTGGTTTTGTTTGCACTGGCATTCATACTGGAAAATGAAAGAATTTTCCATTTTCCAAATGTGAAAGAATTCAGATATGTATTGTAAACTCTAGTTAAATATAACTTAAGGTAGCTGATATAATGGCCAGAGCTGGAACGGAAATCGATCAGCATATTCACATCTGGGGGGTCGAGCTTGTGATTGACGTGTTTAGTAATAGGTAGTCACCAGAATAAAATAATTTAAAAAATAAAATTTAAGCAAAAAAATATTTTCTTATCGTATTTGGTATTTTTTTACTATTTACCTCACAAAACGTTACAAAAACCTGTAACCGATGGAATGTTACAATCTACTTTATCCAAGAAAGCAGAAGAAACTGCTGTTTTTAGCAGCATTACAAAAATGTAATGTAATGTAATGCAAATGAAATGAAAGTGAACATAAAATTATGTGTGAGTAATGACCTCACAGATATGTCCACTCCTCTTGTGAACGAGGAGTTATGACCTCACAGATATGTTCACTGGTCATGTGAACATGGACTAATGGCCTCTCATAGACTATTTGGGCAAAAGTATTGTGACACCTGGCCATTACACCTACAGGAATTTTTTTACATCCCATTCTAAATCCATAGGCATCAATACGCAGTTGTTGCATCTATAGCTGCACCTTTGCAGCTATAACGGCTGCTGCTATTCTGTGAAGGCTTTCCACAAGCTATAACTATAACAATCTCCTTTCTAGTTCATCCCAAAGGTGTTTGATGGAGTTGAGGTCAGGGCTCTGTGTGGGCCAGTCAAGTTCTTCCACACCAAACTCAGCCATATCTTCATGGGCCTTGCTTTGTGCACTGAGGCACAGTCACGCTGGAACAGAATGGGACCTTCCCCAAGCTGTTCCCACAAGTTGGAAGCATAGAATTGTCTAAATTGTCTTGATATGCTGAAGCATAAAGAGTTCCCTTTGCTGGAACTAGAGGACCAAGCCCAACCGCTGAAAAACAACCCCAAACATACCATTATCCCTCCTCCACCAAAGTTTGTAGTTGGCGTGATGCAGTCAAGCAGGTAACGTTCTCCTGGCATCTAATCTCCTGGCAGATAATAAAACTGTTTCTAAACAATGGATGCAGAACCAGGCAAATGTTTTTTTAATTATTAATTCCAGATTATATGTTTTTCTGTCTTGTTTTACTGTATGGTTCCATACAATCATTACCTGTACAGACAGTCAGCAAGGCTTTGAAACGCTGAAGTGCTAAGTTGATGTCATAACCACAGGGCCAGCAGGCACCCGCAGATGGCAAACACCGGGTTACAAAGGGTTAAAGAATGAGTGAGCGCTGTCTGCAGATGATGGACGCGATTCAATCCTTGTGAAAATAAGCTTGGGTTTACATATGTAGGCATAGTGGGAGGAGATTGATGCAAATCTCATTTCATTCTGTTTAGTACAGATGTCCTGGATACAAGAAAATGCTTGACCATAAAAATATGTAGGATTGCTATGATACGGGTATGCTGGTCTTAAAGCTGTCTGAAGCTGGTCATTTCGCTGGTTACATCTCACTCATTCCCCAAGACAACCATGGCACCAACAATCGCATACCGTTTAAAATCAGGCATCATAGCCATTCCAATTCTCTGTCAATCAGTATGTGAGCCTCCTGACCCTGTTTGCGGCCACATGTTTGTGTTAGGAAGCCACCCAATAAGCTGGCCACTGAGTGTAAATAAAAGTGTTTTATTGGCTGTTTTCTGTCCCTTCAATTGATGGCCATCATTTTTTTTGTAATTTTTTTCAGTTATGGCATTTATTTGTCTTGATATCGGAATTTATTATTTGCCTGGTACTAGGGGTACAAAGAATTTCTGTTGGTGCGGTTGTCAAAATAATGTCGATCCAATAAAAAGTTACATGCGTCCATCCATTTTCTGGAACCGCTTAATCCCAACTGGGGTCACGGGAGGGACCGGAGTCTATCCCGGGAACAATGGGCACAGGCAGGAACCAACCCTGGGCAGTCGCCGACACGCCGCAGGGTGTAAAAGGTACAGAAGAAGATAAAAGATTTACAAAAGATATATAAACTGGGAGACCTTATTCAGAAGGATTATGGCATGGTTTGGGATAGACAGTAGTTATGTGCGTTACAGTACGTGTAATAAATTGCATGTACAGCAGTCTAAAACAAAGGGGTATCAGAAGGGTCTTTGTGTAGGAGGATGATGACCTGAGGAAAGGGGCTTTGGAGGTGCAGGTTGGTCAGAGTTTTTAGGGCTGATCAGGGTGTGAGGGGTTGGCTACGATTTTCCCCGCCCTGTTCTTCATCCTTGATGGGTAGAGGTCTTTGATGGTGGAGAGCCAGCAGCTGATGATTTTCTCTGCACATCGCACCAATATATTTGCAGTTAAATCTAAAATAGCTTGAATTTAAGATCAGAGTAATTCAATACACTGCAGAAAAGCAGTGCTGTTTAGCTGACATTTCAGGGATCTTGAGTGCCGTATTTATGTTCTGCTTTTTCCATTATTTGAGAACATATGGGGTGAATTGGGGCATAAATGTAGTTTAGCGCCCCCCTCTCCCCCAAATGGAGTGGCAGGGGGCCACCCGGCCCCCCAAACCCCCTCATGGCAGTTAGGGGAGGAGACCATATGCTTAAGAATCTGTGTACCCGCTTGCTAGCCTAATACCGTCATGGCTGTAACATCTTCTCAGGGCCTCCTGTGTCATTACAAGCACAAGCCCTCTAGGTGTCACTGCTGAGTTTGTGAGAGCACTCCATGGTGACCCAGTTTCAGTACCCATGGAGTGAATGGCAGATATGTACCAAGCACTGTAGATGAGTGTTTTATTGTATAAGGCTTCTGATGTCCTTAGGCCTGATGGCACCCTGCTCACATTTTTGCCCATCAGCTCATTTATGACATTTAGTGGTTGTACTAGTCTAACCAGTTGACTATAAAGAGTCACAATCACAGAATAGTCAACTGGTTGGTTTGAAACAGAATCTTGGTCTGGATTTTTGCTTTCTGGACCTGAAATTTACACCTCATGTTTATATGCAGGGACTGAAGAGTCTAAAACCACCAAATGTCATAAACTCTGTCTGTTTCCATGTTGGGCGTTTCACTCTGATGCTTGGATTTTGGTGTCATTATGATGGGGAAGCTTCAGAATCAGACATCAACCTGCTGTTTCTCTCCCTGCCCCAGGTCCCCCCCACAAACAGAGCACCCCAGCCCCCAGCGGAACCTCTGACAAATCCAACACCAAGGTGTCGGAGGTGGGGGACGATGTGCTGGGTGACTTTGTGGTTGGCGAGCGGGTATGGGTCAACGGGGTGAAGCCGGGCTGCATCCATTACCTGGGAGAGACCCAGTTTGCCCCAGGACAATGGGCTGGGGTGGTTCTGAACGAGCCAGTGGGCAAGAACGACGGCTCCGTTGGCGGCGTGCGCTACTTCGAGTGCCAGCCCATGCAGGGCATCTTCACGCGGCCCTCCAAGCTGACCCGGCAGCCCGTGGCAGACGCCAGCGATGCCCACTCCACGGACTCCCTTACCGCACAGAACCTGACGCTCCATGGTGGTGCCACCCCCTCAGCCCAGCGGGTTGGGGTGCCCCTGCGGGAGGGCATGCTCAACAGCTCTGTCAAGACGGGCAACGAGTCCGGCTCCAACATGTCTGACAGCGGCTCCGTCAAGAAGGGGGGCGATAAGGATCTCCGTGTGGGGGACCGTGTGCTGGTGAGTTCTGACCGCCGCTTGCACTCCTGTGGTCTGCGGTTACTCAGGACAGCAATAGCATAGCAATGGCTATACTTGGTATTAATATCCAAGAAAGTTCTGCAGCATTAACAGTTTGTACTCCAGCTAGCTAAATAAATACAGTACGATAACACATCTTTAGATGTCTATTACGTGCCATTAATTTATCATTGTTTGAAGAGTATTGACTCCATTGATCCCAATGATTCATGCCAGTATAGTAATAGAGAGTCAACTGTAAATACTTCAAAGTATTCAAAATTATTAAATGACCGATACGTGTGTGCACATATCTTAAGTGATATGTCACTGCCTCCCATGAAACACCATCCACTTATTCAGGGTGGTGTCTGTACTCACATTCTGATATGTAGAGCACACCCTTGACTGATGACTCCCAAGGACACAGATGGCAGAGGGCTATCAGTTCAAAAGATGTAAAGGATGGGAATCCCTGTTCATCAACACGTGCGCTAAAAGCTCTCCAAGCCATCGATACGGTCCATCTGAATGGATCGCCGTCTCAAGTCATCCCCACTCCATCCTTATTGACTACAGACAAGCGTGAGCATTGACAAGCCTTCACCAACACAGGCTAGCTGAGTAAATCACTGAGATTTTCCTTCAGAGGCAAGGCAGTCCATGCGTTGGCGTAGATTTCTGCACTAATTCCCTCAGTGTTTCGTTACCCAGGATCGTTGACAGCCACGTATGTTTCTTAATGAGGGTTTATAACCTTTAGCATTTGACATAGATAAGTCTGACTTCACCTGACGAGGGGATAATAAATGACTCTTTGCTTGGATGGTTTTGTCATAAGAGACCCAAACAACACAATCAGTTGACATCATTTATAAGACTGCCTATCCTGAGAGCCTGTTTATGCCGAGGATGTAAGATAGCAGTCCACTAGCAGATTTCCTTCGGGGAATTCTCTCACGTGTAAGATTCAAACATCACGCTTCTTAATTGCTTAAACGAAGGAGTGAATGACCCTGCCCAAAATGGAAAGCATCAAGTCAGTGACATACTGGGAGTCCTTGTCTTAAATCACAGTGTGCTGGTCCAATATTTGACCTTTGTGTCTCCCAATGGACCACAGTGGATAACCATTTTCCAAACCCTTTATCACTTGGCTTGTGTGGCATCCCATGGAGATAATTCTCCCTGTTTCTCCGGGTCTTGTTACCCATCGCTTGGTCAGGCTGCAGAGCTGTGATCCTGAAATAGGAGAAGACCCTGTTTTATGTCCCTAAAGAGGATCCGTTTATGGGCTGTGATTGGACAGTCAGGGTTTCAGAGGAAAACGAGGTTTCCTGCTAGAGCAGAAACAAAGCTGGCAGTAAGTGACTGTTCTATGTGGCTGTAGCTGACTATACAGGCACTCAGCCATTTGATCAATTGGCAGTTGTCTTAAGTCAGCAAAGGGAGGGAATCGGTGATGTTGCCTCCCCATCCTGATGCAGCTACTGCCCTGCACTTTGCAGTATTGTAATCTATACTACCCCCGTTTTCAGCTAAATCAAGCCTTGCTCTCTTTTCTTGGCAATATAGTCGGGTTAACTAAATCAAGATGGCAAACTGCACAAATGTATCTTGACTCTTGCAAGTGTGTGTATGACAAGAGATGACCTTTCGCCATCCTATTTTGACATATAACTAGCCGACAGTAAAAACGAAGGAGGTACCAGAATACTTTTGCTGGCGGTATTCCTACTCTAGGTCTCTGTATCCTTTTACCATGACTATGCAGCGAGTCTCTGAAGGAGAGCCCAATGTCAGTTTGGCTCTTTTGGACGATGGTGGTTGAGGTGCTGGACGTGTAAATGGCGTGTTGAAATTTCAGGAGGCTCACCGATTTAGCCCCGAAACTGATATTTTACCTGAATGCAGATAGATGGGGTAGGGGTGACGGGCGGGGTGGGGGTGGGGGGTGAGCTGGGAGGGGCAGTGTGCAAAACCATAATCTATGAATGTCCCCTACAATAAGGTCATTAGCACAAAAAATGAATAATTTAGGTGAAACTTCGACTGTGGGTCTTACTTTGTCAAAGAAGGTCACAGAAAACCTCCCCAGGTAACTCAGCACCTGCTGTGTGCCGGTCGTTTGTTTGAAGTCCTCCCTCCACCAGCACCTCCTCTATACTAGCCATTCATTTGAAAACCTGCCCAGGTAACTCTGCCAACACCTCCTCTACGGTACCCGCCTGTTTGCAAACATCCCCGGGTAACTCATCCAGCACCTCCTCTATACCAGTCGTTCACTTGCAAACCTCCCTGGGTAACTCTGCGAGTACCTCCTCTACGGTACCCGCCTGTTTGCAGACCTCCCCGGGTAACTCATCCAGCACCTCCTCTATACTTTGCTGTTCGTTTGAAGACCACCCTTGGTAATACCTCATCTAAGCTTTTCGCAGACTGTAATATGCAATAATATGCTATATGTGGCCCTTGATCTGTAAAAGTGTGCTAACTGAGGATGCTATCCTGAGACAGCAGCTGTGAGATGATTGAGGGATTAAAACTTGGGCACAGTTTTCCTACACCAGATCTTAAACCGTCCTTTACTTTGTTAATGGGAAAAAATGTGAGAAGTGTTCCTTCACATAATTACCAGATAATTAACGAGGGAAATGGTGCCTGGCATTTTCGTTACTGACCTGGTCATGCTCATTCGCCTGATAAATGGCACTTGTGACTAGTAGAAACAGGCCCCGTGTTGATGAAGACGATGTCCTTACATAAACTCAGATGGAAAACCTGACACACACCAGATTCCCCTTGAGTATGTTGGGGTCAATGTCAACCATTATTACTGTCGTTATTATAGTTATAGATACTGTTGTTGTTAGCATAATTCACCACGACCCTATTCTGAATACGCCCTTGGAAGATGGAAGGATTGACATGATCATGAACAATTTGCCATTTTGCCCATCGGTGCAGCTGAAATAAATGGTACCCTTCTATAGCAAGAACTCAACTGGCATTAAACCAGCACACTTTTAGCTACTAGTCTGCTTCTGTAACCAGATCCACTGATGACTAGCCAGCTAACCTCCTTGGGATTATCTGATAGTTATTTACATGTAGGTTTTATGAGGCATGCAGACGGCCTCTCCTCTGCTGCTCTGGTGGTCGCGGCTTCAGAGCTGGCATGGCACAGCACATGTCTGCCACGTCGAGCATCTGCTCTGGACAGGAAGTGCCTCTGTGTTTACGGCACCCTGCCACGCAAGTATTCGCCCCCTGGTGGATGGAATGAAAACTGCTGTAAATGGCATGGCTGGATGGGGAAGAAGATTGCCAGAAAGTTTTTGCACGGCCAGATGGATGTGAACAGGAAGAAGACATCAGACAGAATCACACGAAGGCTCGAAGTCACATGATCAATGGCGAACAGATTAGCTGGCACGTGCAAAGAAAAAAAAAACAAAAGTCAGCAGAAACAGTTTTTGTAACAGACTGGTTTTCTGTAGTCAATGTGGCAATGATTTCAAAACATTAAAAAATCTAAAAAGTTAACCAGGACTCTGTATTTGTCGCAACATGAGTCAAAAACAAAATAAACATAAATGAATCCCAGTGCTATGGTGGAACTGCATTAACGCTCAGATCAATAAGACAAGCTCAGGTTTAGGTAAGGAACAGCCCTTTGGGAATGTTGATGCTTCAGAAGGTATTCTAGGTTATTCTTTGGAAGGTGCATTTTTGTAATTATTACATTGTGGGGACCAGATTACAAACATTTTTTTTCGGTTCCCATAAGGATAACCTCAATTCTATAAAAATCTGTGAATCCAATCAAAAAACTAATAAGGCCAAAATCTTGTATTCTGTTTGATAACTTGTGGTTAAGGTTAGGGTTGGGTGGGGGTAAGGTTATCATAGTTAGGATTAGGGTTATGCCTATAGAAATGAATGAAGAGTCCCCATAATGATAGGAATATGTGAACTGTGTGGGTGTGTGTTTTTGTAAGCCTTGTTCCTTCATGTGTCCTGTAGTTAAACTTGCTATGTACTCTTCTTAATTTAGCCCAAGATTTGCAGAGACAACCAGGTTGAATGGGGTGGTGGCCATGATGACATCAGCCTCTGCTGAAGTTCCTATTGGTTATCCTGTTCCCGTGGTGACAGCTGTAGCATCGAAAAAGCTGGGTGGGACACTAGAAGAGAAAAGGATTTCTGAAAAATGATCCCAGTCCTGCAACTGTGATTCTCTGTTTTAAAAATTCCCTCATCAGCAAATGAAAGTGGATACAGTCTGTTTAGCTCCAAAACAATTACCCAACAGGTGGCAGATTGCAGTGAACCAATCAGGCTTATCTCATGATGTGTTTGCATGTACATTAGTCTTTTGGCTTCTGGTATTTTTCAGCTCTTCTGTTCTTCAGCTACATACAGAATTCATCCAGAAGCTCCAAATCAGCTCTTCTACATATCTGTTTTCCTTCTAAGAAACAAGCATTTCATCATGCTTAAATCACTTGGCAGCCATTCTGCAACTAGCATATCAGATAAGGATTATCTCTCATGGTTTATTCTTAGATTCGAATTAATGAATTATTAAATACTGATTCAGACAGGAATAGGGCCAATATCGCCAATTTTTATTAAGGAGAAGCTTCTAGAAAGGCCTTGACTGACAGCTAATGCCAGGAGTCACTTCCTGTTTCCATTTCTTCCTCCAAATCTCCATATTTCAGTCTGCCACTGGTGCAAGTAGCCGTGACCTCCTTTCAGACAGTAAATCCCAGGAATGTTGGCTGCCCCGCTTTCCCAGTCTTTTCCAGAATTAAACCACTCCACGTTTTTGCTTCCTCTGAGCTTCCTGCCAGACAGTCCACATTTTTGCTCCCTCAGAACAATAACCTGGACTGTTTGTGGGTCCCTGGGGACCAGATTGGGAAACACTGTCCTAGGAGTTCATACTTTCCTCACCAATGATTTTGATCGTTCAGTAAAGATATGGTCATATAAAATGCAGTGTTTGTTGTTTGGGAAATGAAACTGTGTTTATTATGACAACTTTGATAAACGTCAGATGGCATTTCAGGAGGCATTTCTGCTGAGATCCAGATCGTCCCAGAGGGCTTTCCTCAAAGGTCTATATGGCTAAAGGTCTATATAGTTCGGAGTGGCCACACTCTTTACACTGTATTTTTAATTTAATTTAAAATAAAGTTGTCCTCCGAAGAGGGGGGGTGGTGTTGGGCAGAAAAAGAAAAAAAAAAAGAAAAAAGGTCTATATGGCACTGGCCTGTCTGTGGGTAAACCCTTTGCCAATCCAGCAGCTGCTGTGAGCCTTGCCTGTCCACTTGGCAGGTCGGAGGGACCAAGACAGGCGTGGTGCGGTATGTGGGGGAGACGGACTTCGCCAAGGGCGAGTGGTGCGGCGTGGAGCTGGACGAGCCGCTGGGGAAGAACGATGGAGCTGTGGCCGGAACCAGGTGCCGGAAACCGTCCTGATTCATGTGTTTAAAGTGCACCGTGCATGGCAGGGAGGCAACGTGGCCCAGTCTAGTACAGCCTGGGATTGTCTGTTTACTGTCCATTTACCTTGTGGACCTGACTGGGTCAGGAAGCTGTATCGCAGCTCGTAAAGCACCACAGTGAAGAGAGTAGAAGCAGAACTCTACATGCCTGTGTGGTTTAATTGTGCTTCCATGATGGTGTTAGTCGTGCACTGAAGGGTGCCACAGTACTGACGGCCATGCAGTGTAGGGTGCAGCAGTACTGAGGGCCGTGCAGTATACGGCACAGCAGTACTGATGGCTGTGCAGTGAAGGGTGCCACAGCACTAACAGCCATGCAGTGTAGGGTGCTGCAGCACTGACAGCCATGCAATGAAGGGTGCCACAGTACTGATGGTCATACAGTGTAGGGTGCTGCAGGACTGACAGCCATGCAGTGTAGGGTGCCTCAGCACTGATGGCCATGCAGTGCAGGGCGCTTCAGTACTGGTGGTCATGCAGATCATATGTTAAAATGTAGGCACTGACGGCTTGGTCATGCTCCCTGCAGGTACTTCCAGTGCCCCCCCAAGTTTGGCCTCTTCGCCCCCATACACAAGGTGATCCGCATTGGCTTTCCATCCACCAGTCCGGCCAAGGCCAAGAAGAGCAAGCGCATGGCCATGGGCGTCTCCTCCCTGGCCCATAGCCCCAGCAGCTCCTCCATCAGCTCTGTCAGCTCTGTCGCCTCCTCGGTGGGCGGGCGGCCCAGCCGCACGGGCTTGGTGAGAGGGGGCCGCGCCGCTCTGTGGGGCAGGGGGCGATGCCACACCATTTTCCCTGTCCTCCCTGCTCTCTGTAGACCTCCTTGCTCACTGTGCCTCCTTACGCACTGTAACTCCATTCTCACTGTACTCTGTACTCATTGTACCTGTATTCTCAATGTACTCCATACACCCTAAACTCTTTACTCTACCTCCTTACTCAGTGTATCTCCTTCTTCACTACACCTCTTTACTGAGGTGTAAAGAGCAGTGCTTGGGGGCGGTACCTTGCTCAGGGTACCTCAGTGGTGCCTTGCTGGTCAGGGATTCAAACCTGCAATC
>JAODLD010000113.1:30967310-31001213 GCA_026781065.1 Mormyrops boulengeri
CCCCCCCCCCCCCCCCCCCCCCCTCCCCCCCTTCCCGACCCCCCGCTGTTCGTCTCTGTGTCTGTGCGTGTCTATCGGCGCCCCCCCTGTGTGCCCGTGTTTGTATGTGCTCCCCCTTTTGTGCCAGTGTGTGTGCATTCCCCCCTGTCTGTGCCAGTGTGTGTGTGCGCCCCCCCTGCCCCCCCGTTTGTGCCACTGTGAGTGCCCCTCTTTCATGCCAGTGTGTGTGCCCCCATCTGCGCCCCCCGCTTTGCTTTGCCTAGTAGTGACTGGCTCTGCAATCAATCTCCGTTTAGTGACATATGCTGGAACTTATTTATATGTTACTTTGGAGAAACAGATCCTAGGATTTTATATACATAAATGTACAAATTTATATAGCTGTGAAATAGATAGTAAATCTCACTTACCTGTGAGTAATTATAAGGGCAAGCAGCATAAGAAATATTACAAACACCTTGTTTATTTGCATACTTCATGATATCAGTATTTGGTGTTTGCCCGTATTTGATAGTCTACAAATGAGGCAGTCTCACCCAAACCCTAAAGGTTCTGGGAAAAGGCCAGGATTCATCACACCTTTTGCTGGTCCCTCAGGCTTGGAGTCCAAGGTCCGACTGGGGGAGAAGAAGGCAGACGCCCTCCTGCGAGACAAGCAGCGTCTGGAGGCCGACCTGGAGTCCCTGACCAAGAAATCCCATGATGCCTCTGGGCAGCTGGTCCTCATCAGCCAGGAGCTCCTGAAGAAGGAAAGGTTAGATATGGCTCACAAGTTAGATAAGTTGTTTGGATGAAGTCATGTGACCTCATTCAAAATGGCAGCCTTTTGGTTAAATGTGTGATATGCTGCAGGTACGTTTGCTGAAGTCGTGTGTATTTACTGCAGGGCAGCATTTGGAGGGTCACACTGTAGCTTGTTGTGTCACAATTCCAGACAAGCAAAAGTTAAATGAAAGTAGAGCTGTGCCTATATTTGTAAATATTATCAGTTTCATAAAGTTTCATATATAAAGGTTTCAGTCACGTAGTCAGTCTTTGCTAAACTAGGCTGAGAAGTTTTTAGCTGTAATTCAAATTCCTTAAGATAAGCCAAAATGCAGCAACCATCTGGTATAGATGTACAGATCACAGTCACGGGGTTTAATGATCTTTTAATGAACCGTTTTGCAGTGTAAGAGTGTGACAAGCCGACACATATCAAGTGCTTTCTTTTTGCATCTGTAGGTTTTCTCGCTGCAATACCTGTGTGAAGAATAATGACCTCAAGGAAGATGTCCACATATCAGATAACATTTTAGGCAGCTTGAGTACAAGCGCGGTGTGTTGGTGTCGCTGCACCAATTATCCCCACAAAAAGGTTGGAAGAAGGATAGAGTGCACTTTGATAGAACTAAGTCACAGCTGATAATATGTATATATATATATATATATATATGTATTATATGTATGCAAGTGATTTTTTATGTTAGCTGAAAAATTTTTAGATACAGCACTGTTAATGTGAAGGGGGTGATTAAACTAAGCATGTAGGAATTCACTAGTCATGGCAGGTAGCCATTATAGAATGCTAATTAATTTCCTGGCAGAGGATTAATTTAGGAAACTCTCATGAATAATTTTACTTAACTTAAGTGGCATCAGTTTGGCCCGCAGTAATCGTGCGTCTTGCTACAGTATGGCTATCTGCCTGACTTCAGCGCCCCCTAGTGGTGACTCAGTGTTCCAGTTCGCGGTCAGTATTGACTTGCTTCACTCAAGCCAGGTCAGTTAAACTGACGGCAGCTGGACTGATTATAATGCTTAGTCTGATTTCTGGCTGGGCTGGAATGACAGTCCGCCTCAGAAATCACTCCCTGTCTGCACTGTCTTATTGGAGATAATCGCAGTACTCAAAGTCAGTTGGTATCATGAAACATCAGAGTGACTCTGGGTGCGCTCGTGTGAATTCAGTCCCGGCCGCTCTCCAGTACAGACTGGGAAAACAATTAGAGCTATGTTTAGCTATGATTAGCTGGGATTAAAGTAAAATTATAGGGGTTTTGAATTGCCACATACTAATCCTCCCTTACTGTACCAATACTGCTGGCAATTTCTGAGAAAGTCTTTATATACTTTTCATATAGTTTTATATGCTCTTTATTTACTCTTTATAGTTGCTGGTTTCTTAGGCTGCAGAACAAACAGTCTGCTTCAAAATATTATCGAGCATGATGTTCACTGTAACCCTGTGGTTATGTTATAGTCACCCCTTTACATTCCTGATCTCAACCCGTACCAGTCTAAAAAGTCTGTTTATTACCAATTTCTGAACGAGTACTGTACTGTAAACTTTGCATATCAAATTACGTATCTAGATTTATTAATATAATATACAAACCATGTAAGTTATTCCCCTGTATATACAAAGTTACTACTGTATGCGCTGGGAGCACTCCGTTTTGGACCCGTTGTTAAAAATGCAAAATTACAGGCACGAGAAGTTTAAAGGTTACCGTGAGAAACTCGAGATTGCACGGTCACAAAGATGGCTAACATGAGTGAGGAAAAGACACATAGCGATCCCAAGCCAAGACTTTTAATATTGAAAATATACTATCCGCTCACACTAACAAAAATTACGTATCACCAATATTTATATATTACATAATTTTATGTGATCCGAATTGTTGTCAGTATCGTTCTTGGCATACGGGTCATCAACAAGTTTCTGTGATCTTTCAAGGTCTGAAGTGACTCTTCTTTAATTGTTTACACCCAACTGGCGAAGATCCAAAACCGTGAACGTCAAATTCTTGAATATGAAGGGTGTTCACTGTATTTTCAAGTTCTGCAGTTAGCATAGATGTAGGGCCGGTCAATCCTATAAGATTCTGAGGGGCGTTGACTAGCCAACCGATTTCTCTTTCACGTGGCATAATGCTGGGCGAAACAGATGATATATTGACTTATATAAAATTTAAACGATAAGAAACTTTTGATAAACTGTCAGTCGTTTGATAGCATACATCAGCCTATGACATCACAACATCTTTTGAAAAAGGGCAATTGGCAATGAACAAGGTAAGAAGACATTGCTTGTTCACAGTCATCAGGTGATACAAATTTCACAGCTTTATAAATACTCTGACTACTTAAACCTTGTCCCAACTATCACCAGCTGTGGGCTCCTCTAAGCAGCTGCCCAGCACTCTGAAAATTAAAATAATCGATGACCTCTAAGGGGGGAGGCTATAAGAAGATAGCAAAGCGTTTCCAGGTCGCCGTTTCCTCGGTCCCTAACATAATTAAGAAATGGCAGTTAACAGGAATGATGACGGTCAAGTTGAGGTCTGGGAGACAAAGAAGACTTTGGAGAGAACGGCTTGTACGATTGTTTGAAGAGCAAATAAAAACCCCATTTAACTGCAAAATACTTTCAGGAAGATTTTGCAGACTCTGGAGTGGTGGTCCACTGTGTAGTGACAAGCTGAAGGGTTCTGCTAGGCCCTCACAGTCCCCTGACCTAAACATCATTGAAAATCTGTGGATAGACCTCAAAAGAGCAGTGCATGTAAGACAGGCCAAGAATCTCACTGATATAGAAGCCTTTTGCAAGGAAAAATGGGCGAAAATCCCCCACATAGGAATTGAAAAAAGCTGCAAAAAAGCATTTATAAGCTATGATATTTGCCAAGTAGTGTCCAAAATTTTGTTTTATTTGCCCATTTCCATTTTTGTTATTTTTAAACTTTGAAATATTGACTGTGATTCAGACCTCCAAGACAATGTGCAACTGGCTTGCTTGCACTCCTAGAAGTACTCACACCCTCTGCAGCATCAGCACAGAACAGCTACATCATGTAGGGTGCCAACTTAGCCAGCTGATTTCACTTTGTCTTGGATGGTGAGCACAGTGGAACTGACTTAGGGTGCTGTATGGGTTTCAGCCGGCCCTGCGTGGATGTCTAGGTTAATGGTCTCCGGGATGTCTTGTCTTTGTCCAATCAGGAGCCTGAATGAGCTGAGGGTCTTGCTGCTGGACTCCCCTCGACACTCGCCAGGCCTGGACCGCGACCTGAACCGTGAGGTGCACAAGGCCGAGTGGAAGGTGAAAGAGCAGAAGCTGCAGGACGATATCAAGTCCCTGAGGGAAAAGCTTCTACTCCTGGTGAGACTCATGGGGGAGGTCAAAGGTTAAGATCATGCAGAGGTCGTGGGCACCTCAGTGAGCGAAGCTCCTGTGTGCATGGAAATGCCTACAACAGAAACACTGAGACTCAGTTACACCTAGAGAGCACGATGTCCACGCTGGCAAAGTGTGAACCTGTTGGGTGTCGCCCTGGGATTCTTCTCCTCTTGATTTCCATGTGGTGTTTCTCCTATAGTGTTTGCATTGCTTTACAGCAGAGCTGCCCAACCCTGCTTCTCGAGATCTACAACCCTGCAGAGTTTAGGTGCAGCGCTAATTTAACACACATAATACAGATAATCAAGCCCTTTAGTAATATCTCAGTATTGGAGCAAGCTTAGCTGACTCAACATAGCTGACTTAAATACTGAGATGGTCGTGAAGGACCTGATTATCTGTATCAGGTGTGTTAAATTAGGGCTGCACCTAAGCTCTACAGGGTGGTAGATCTCCAGGAGCAGGGTTGGGCAGCCCTGCTTTACAGCAACACACCTTATGAACTGAAAATGACCAAAGCACCAAAACGCAAATTGAAACGGCCCTTGAAAACATCCCACTACCACTATGTTGGGTTGGTCATTACAGCCCCAAGGTGGCATTCTACTCCAATTCTCAGCATTTCTCCCTTCCAGCACTGTCTGGATGCTTGAAAATCTCACATCTTTTCTTGGATCGCTTTGGCTTTAGGGTCGAGAGAGGTCCTCGCCGGACCACCGCCGGTACTCCATGATGGACCCTTCTGCAATGGATAGTGAGATGCTGCGGCTTCAGCAGAGGCTCCGGAGCACGGAGGACGTGCTGAGGAATGCCCTGGACCACAACCAGCAAATGGACCAGCTAGTGGAGGCCATGCGCATCCGGCCTGAGAAGGCCCAGGTACTGCAGCGTGGGTAGATGCTTGACCACACAGCTGTTTGTGTCAGCTTCCTGTAATCATTGCCGATCATCTCCCTTTCAAATTTTGCAGACACTTGCAAGTGAAAATTCTGCCAATGGGATACATGAAGAAGAAAAACCCTTCACACAAGAGGTAAGCAAGCGTATGTGGACTGTTGTTCATTTTCATGTTCTGTAATGAATCCCTTTGGAGGCTGTTGGGGTTGTTGTCATGAGGAACCTCTTTAAGTGTCTGTCATGCAAATATTTATGAATGTCTCCCATTTCACTTTCTAGGAGACTCAATGATGAAGAGGATTGGCAGCCCCCTGATTAATTTGGGACGTCTGGAAGTTCAGTATCACAAAGTAACAAAAAAGAGGCAGCCTGGTTCGTTTTCACAGTGGGAGGGGGGGAGGGAGACATGATGCCAAAACCATAATTTCTCAACAGGCT
The DNA here is from genome assembly GCA_026781065.1 of Mormyrops boulengeri. NCBI lineage: Eukaryota > Metazoa > Chordata > Actinopteri > Osteoglossiformes > Mormyridae > Mormyrops > Mormyrops boulengeri. The sequence continues at coordinate 30,972,811 of JAODLD010000113.1, forward strand.
GCTCCTGAAGGATCATCCAGCAGATACCTTAATGATGTGGAGGTGACATCCATAGTGCCACTAACTGCTGATATAACTCTCGGACTACCTCCAGTACAAAAGCCAGTGTCAAAGAGTCGATTCTCTTGTATAGAATGGAATTGGAATCTACAGTACATTTCTGGTATGCGTTCTGTAGACTTTTTGGGCTTTTTCGGCAATAGTTGAAGTTAATCGAGATCTTGGCCACAATTCGTGCTCACGTTTAATTTATTGCCAGCTGTAAATTAAACATCCTCTTGATAATTAATTGCCCAGTGATACATTTAGATGAAATGACCAGCGTTGTCTACTTTGGAGAACGTTGTCTCCAGCCAAGCCCCGCACTATACATGATGATTGGACAGAAAGGCTGCTGGATTCAGTTGATTCCTACTTCATGAGTATTTGCATATTAATTAAAGCTCAATGGTTCATTTAACCCAACCAAATCAGTCCAGGTGTGTCAGTGCAATAGCACTGATTGCAGAGGTAGAAAGTAAAAATCCTGACCTAAATTTGGTTTCAACCAACCAGTTGAGTGCTCACAGTCACAGAGTACTCAACTGGTTGGTTGAAACAAAATTTTGGTCTGCATTTTTACTCTTTCGACTTGAACTTTCCACCTCTGACTGACCCCTTGTCAACGTTCTTAACTGAACTTCTCCACAAACCAAACCATATAGTGTTTTTATCCATAGAGATGAAAGGAACTGATTTGGCGGACGACTTTATTTAAGTGCCAGTATTAAGATATTTATAAATAATATGAAAAATTGTCACCAACCTTCTGGAAAGCACCCATTGCCAGTGGGCCAAATGACATTCTAGCTTTCAGCCAGGCTAATTCTCTACTGTTTGAGCTAAACCTGCAGCTCAGAGGACCACCCTTCTAACCCCATGGCTGAGGACCACCTTCATTTCATGTGTACATGCTAATCGTTGAGTACATCACACATTCAGTCTTCCAAAATCGTTTATGTCCATTTTCCCTCCAATGAATTGCCATTGAACATTAGAACAGCGTTTACTGGCAGTGGCTGAGTACTTTTGGTCTGTTGCGACAGATGGTTAATAAAACAGTTTTGGGTCGTATTTTAAGGGCAAAAAATGTTAGGCTGACCCTACTCAGCTCCAGTGAATTTAGAATTTGTCAGTTGTATTCAAACAAGCTTAATTTTCTGCTGTAATCCTCTATAACTCTGTAACTAAACCGTTTTTGGGACTTTCAAATCATTAAATATTAACAATATGGGCAACTGAACTGTTTTGTCACTTTTTCGCCACAACTGCAGGATAAAATTAAACGATCTGCAATTTTGGCACTGTAAAACATGGATACACAGCAGAAAATGTTACAGAACTTTATCCGTCAACAAAGTGACTCTGAGCAGACCTTTCTCCCTTTAAGGCACAGGTAGGTGACACGGTGACGGAGTATTTCAGCATACAGGAGTGATAAGCTGAAATGGAACAGATTCTTGTGGGAGGTGTTAATTATAAAAGTGTGGTAAACTGGAATGTGCACAAGGCTGTTGAAAGCACCATGAAGACTGACTAGTGCGTGATTTGACGCTAGTGACACACACAGACACATACGTCTGTCAGATTGCGGGAGGCGCGGACCACGGAAGCAGAGGCAGGACTCAGGGGAATAGCGGAAAACACGGGATTTAATTCCGGATAATCACAAGCAGGACCACGGTACACACAGACACGATATGACGTTAATGAGTGGGCTGGGGAAAACATACCTAACAGTGCAGTTCCACCGTTTTGGGATTAGGGTTAGGTTTTAGGGATTAGGGTTTTATGGGTTTTTTGGGGGTTAGGGTTAGGGCTATCGATTAGCACTACGGTAGCCTAACTCGACAAAGTAGCTCAACTCGACAGAACACCGGTAACATGGGTATTCCACACGAGGTAGATGAGGGGGCGTGGCACACGGGAGGATCGAACGAGCAGGTCAGGACAACGTCACTGGTGTCAAAGCCTTCATACAAAAAATCCGGTTTGAGTATAAAGTACTGTCATATATTCCTGCAAGTATAATCTTACATCAGTCAAATAATCCTACCATTTCACAAACCTCACATTTTGCTTAATGCATTCTACTGAAACTGTAAGTAGAGCTTTTGACTTCTTCAATCAGTGGGAGCTTACATATCTTTGCATACTTGCATACCGCAAGATTTGTCACCAGTGGCCTGTACTACGAAGCGAGATTACTGGCTGACCGGGGTAACTTGTCGGATTTAAGGTAGTCTGGGCAAAATACAAGTGAACGAATATGAAGTCCCTTTAGACTGTGGTACCTTAAAAGCCAGTATCCCCGCTTCGTAGTACGGGCCACAGGCTCAACACACTCCATAACAGTCCAAAGAACATGCATTCTGTTGGTTTTGAATCCAGAGATGTCAACGCTAATGCATCTAACGTGACACTCACGCTTTCAGACTCTCGCAATAAATGTTATGGCGTATCTATATTATTCCATTATAAACCTAAAATTAGCTGCATAAAATGCATTGGGGTAGTTTGTAAACCCTACAAATTATTTACAAGGCAATAAAACTTTTACATACATGTAAATGCGTATGCATGTGAGCGCAGACTTGTCTCAAATTGAAAATCTCACTCCAGCCAGCTGACCAAAGTAGGCAACCCTGGAAGATACATCATTACAAGGAGTTAATTGAGTTTTTATTTGTCATTTGGGCATTTTTTCTGGATAATATGTCTCAAGGTGCGTGTAAATGTGTCATCGTAACAGAGCTGCTTCTAGCCTGCATGGCCTCTAATTCCCATATTTTCACGGAGCGGTATTGCTTTTCGACCACGTGCTTCTGCTTTTTGACCGACAGGACCGCAGGCTCTTGTACAATATGAGCCTATCTGCATTCATTCTTTCAAACAGCTCTCTCGTGTGCAATACAGAAGTTTATGCGGCAGGTCTCGCTAAGCAATCAGCGACCCCCCAGCTGTGGAGGTGCAGTGTTTCACCGTTTGAGGTGGAAAATTATAAACCTACAAGCAGCAAGATAGAATCAAAATAAAATTCCATATTTCCAGTGTTGAAATAAGACAAATTCCATCAGTGACGATATTGAAAATCTTGGAAGTATTACCAAGATGCAAAACCGTTATTTACAAGCTACAGGTCAAACTACAGGTTTCTTTTATATATATTGTTGCATTATACATTTTATTACAATCTGCCTTGCCGGTACCTTGGTGTTTTTTTAAATCAAAATATTCCCTGGGGTCATCTCCAAAATAATACTAATAAAATGAAGTAGCAAAAGAACATCTAAATATAGGTTCGCTCTAATGTTAGTTTTCCCGTTTGGATTAATTCCATTATAAAGCTTACTTTGGCTCAGTATGAACCAAAACAGAGTAGTAAAAACTTGACTTAAGCGTTAGAACGACATTGACAATACACTTAACGTGCTGTTTATTTTAATAAATCAAATTTCAACCTGCGACTGCCACAGTCTTAAATTTCAATATCATCAAACTGAACCTCTGTAGGAGGGACAGGCAGCCAGGACATGGCAGCAAATTGTCACAGGATATGAGGCACACAGGGGACATCAGGGGACGGAGCATAATGTTCTGGGGAAAGGTGACTTGCGGCTGAACAGGCTGTTAGTGGGAAGAGGGAAATTCACATTTCAGAGTCGATGGCAATGCATGGGATCAGGGAGGATGGCGCCAGGCTTCGGGAACTGTCGGCGCGCAGGAACCCGGGGAAAGGTTGCGGTCGGCCGTAGATTAACCGCAAGCGATCAGGGCCTTGGGCGCAGGAACTCGGGAAACGGTTGCGGTCGGCCATAGTTTAACCGTAAGCGATGGGAGCCTCGGGTTCAAGCGGGGATCACATGGCAGGCGGCGCTGTGCCAGGCTTTGTGCTGCGTCCGATGGTGCATTGTCCAAACGCAGATTATGTTTTTTATTTGATAAAATTCGCTTTTCCCTTTTCGGTGCTTAATTTATATGCGAAATATTATGTATTGAATTCCATGTGATTTTATGTATTTTACGTGCATTTTTCTTTCCTAAAAACAGAATTATTATTTAAATTTTAACACAAAAAGGTGAATTTGCCCAAATTACCTGTGATCAGCGTGGGGCGAGGCCAGGCCGTTAATGTGGGCTGTGTTTTTAAGGCATTTTGGTGTCAGGGACAATAATCTGTGCAGTTAATCTGACGGTGGAAAGAAAAGATCTGCGTTACTTAAGCAGCAAAAAGTCTTTCACAAGTGAGCTGGGGCATCGCAATCTGCAATACAGGACTATCCCTGCTCACTTCCCATTTTAAAGGCAGTTTTTCCCCCATGCTTTTGCAGAGGTTCCTTAATCCTATATGTAAATTACAGCCAATAGATGCTGTTGTTGAGTTGGGCTGGGATTAGCGGAGGCGAATGGGTTTCAATTTTACTGGATTACAGAACAAAGAAAGGGGAAAGGGGACACTGAGCTCCGCTAAAGAAAACAGAAAGAAACGGCCAAAAACTGCAATAATCTACCGTGCAACATTTTAAAGAAGCCATCAATATCACTATGATGTTGCGGATTATAAGGTTTCGGGATCTTATTAACGCCAGATCATAAATGGGAGAAAAATCCTGCTTGCACTTTTCAATCGGATTAAATAGAGAATAAAGCTGCGCGTATTCCGGGATTGAGATCGTAAGGAAATTAAAGCGATTGTTTTGGTAAGCATGATGCATGCTTTAGTGTTTTTTAGTTAACGTGAGATGTTTTGGGGGAACACGTGACATTACACAAATAGTGAAATTATGGATTATAATTCTGGGGGAGGGGATGGTAAACATGGTGTCCAGGGGAAAAACACATGAGGCTGGCTGAACCCTGCATGGCTTTGTCTCGGCGGTCTGGCACTGCGATGCCCGGCGTTATAGACATTATGTAAGGCGGTGGAGCTGCGAGTTGGCGGCCCGGAGCACCGCCACGGAGCCCCTGTGTGCGGGCGTGTGATCCGCTCCCTCCGGCTTATTGTTCAGCGTTACAAAGTAACATCTCGGGCTGCTGCGGCGGCCGGCCGTCGCTTTTTTTTTTGCGCTTTACGATCGACTTTACAGTGTCATCGGCTGAGATCCATTATATTACAAATATTATATTTTTGCATTCATGTATATATATATATGTATATATTACAGTTAACGTTAAGATATGGTGGCGACAGGATAAAGGCGGTCCGTGTGCATGATGGGCATGATCGCGACGTTCAGCATTCGTAAATGTTAATGTCACTAAAAAAATCCTTAAAAATGCTAAAGCAGAGTGCAGCTGCCGCCAACAAAGGCGCGTTTGTGTACATTAAAATGACATATAACGCTTGACATGAACGAGCTCCGGGCCTCGACAAAAATAATATAAAACCGCGTAGCTTTTCAGTTTTGTACACAGCCTAACACTTCTAATTCTGAATAGTTTTAACTTGTTCGGTATAAAAGTTTAAAAATTTATTTAGTCCATTAGTAAATTGTAGTATTGTCAAATTAATGCTGACAGTGTAAAATCGATGGACTTGAGTATTGTGTGTCTAACTGTATGTATTAGTGTTTTATATATATGTTTCATCAGGTATTATGCGTTTTGAGACGCTCCTTTACGTAACCACTGCATGTTTTGGCCAGATGCAAACAAAACGTTGCTCGCCCGCTGTAAATTACGTTTGTAGTGACAAAATAGTTGCACACATTTATGTAGTTTTGTGCTATAACACAAACCACTGATCTTAATTGTGTTATTTATAGAATATGACAGTAAGGAGTATACATGTTTTTTAAGAGCATGAGACAGGTTGCTGTTTCGTTGGTGACACAAAACGGTAATTAAAAAGCTAGAAGTCAGCGGTCGGCGTTGAACTGAATGATCAGCATTCAGCAGCTTTAGTTCAACAGCCAGAACCTCCTGTTCAGGGTTTATAGCGAAGCAGATCGCCGTGTATCGATGTCAAACGCAAGCTTCTTAGGGGAAAAACCGCTCAGGAGGCCATGATACCCTTCCAGGTCACCGTAATGTCACCATATGGAGAATGATTCAACAAGTCACTATCCCCGCACTGTCAACCAGGGGGGAAAGTCACCAGGAGCGAGCACAGATCGTCCGGATGACGTTTCCTCAAGCGTCCACCATTTACGGCATTATCTTATCTTATTTCCTGTAAATCAGGGTGTGGTAATGTGTTTTCAGACGATCAGTGCTTTCATTGAGTAGGCTACATCTCGGTATGAAGCTGAATGTATAATTCACAGTACACAGATATGGTTCACAATGTGGACGTGTGCTGCTGCTCGGCGGGGTGGTCACTGCCGCCTTCTTGTAGACCCTTTAGGAATCTTTAAAATGTCGCCTCTTGTGTGCCTTAATGTTCCCTTCAAATCATTCTCTTGAAGTTCTTGGATGTATTTATCTTGATGTTTCACGCAAATTCTGTTTCCACATAAAATGATTAAAAATACAAGTTATTAATTCTTTATGAGAAGATCAATGGCAAAAAACATCCGTGCCAAGTAATCAAGTTCTTACAGTGTGCAAATATTACAGTTCGGTATGTCTAAGTCTTCATTCATGCCGGTCTTTTCTCCCACCATTTAGGTTCCAAGTAACTCTCCGGTTGAGTAGCTGTAAAGTGAAAAATTGTTTTTAACATTAAACAACAATTGTGAACTACGTGGATCAATCGATGTACAAATATAGAGAATAATAGTTTGTTAACCTTCGAGATTGCATTTGATAAGATGTAGCTGATGCCGACCTGTGGAGTGGGTTTAAAGCACATAACAAAGGATTTACGGTTGCTTCAGGTAGGGCGATGTGTTTTTCTGTGCCGTTGCTGTCGAGGGGGGCGGCACAGAGGCTGAATCGGCCACTATATCGTGCAGCTGGGGGAGCCCCGCTCGCCTCGGTGTTTAGGCTGCCCGGAGGCTGGGATAATGACTCCCAGTGTCTGGAGAGATTAAAGGCCAGAGCCGCATTGTTCAAATGCCACGAGATTAGTTTCCAAGGAGACCGATTGCGGTTGCCATGAGAACACGAGGGGCCAGGAATTAGGATTGTGATTTAAAATTATATATATGTGCAATATATACCTCTTGCAAGCTTCTCTTCCTTTTGGGACATAATGTCACAGAATATGTCTGTGCATCTGTAAATATAAGTAATATCATTTTATTTTGGTAACTGGGGGAGTAAAACCTGGCCAAAGGTGTGTGATCCTTACAGTAAATGTTCGTAACAATACTGAAATCGTATAAGTAGTTTAAAGAGTATGATTTTCCAAGATGTAATTACTGCCTCTGATGCAAAACTATTTTTACGTTTCTAGACCTTTCACTTTTATGGGGTGCAGATTGAGGAAGAATAATTTTAAAACGGTAATCTGAGTCGACCTTAATTGCTTGACAAAAGCCTATGATAATGAGCTACTTTCACTGGTCTGTAATGGATTCTGCATTAGCATATGGCAGACACATCCTTAGCATCGCTTTTAAAGCCTCCTAATCACACTACCACCCCACCTCACACATGGGAGATTTTTACTTCTATTGTAAATTAATCCAACATGTAAGATGGTTAGATTTCTGCCTCATATTTACATTTCTTATTTTCTGTTCAACTTTATTAACAATGACCAAATATCTGCAAATTCTGCCATAGGTTTAAATTTGAACTTGAGGCTCATCATTCAGCTGAACTAGGAAAGAAAAGCATGAAACTGTTTGGTGTCTGTTTTTAAGGTCCATTGCTCTGCATTTTTACATAGTTTATGTTAATAGACTAAGCATATTTGTTGTTATATCGGTTTGAATGAATTTGCCTTTTGACCATCTCATACTTTGATGGCTTTGAGTTTTCCTTTGATGTAATTCCCTTTACTTCCTGGAAAGTCTCATATTGGCTCCTGCAAGCGGGTGGGCTCATCCTCTGTAAGTGTGGGCACGGCCTGAGCTACTGAATGCATTCCTCTCTGTCCCCAGGTGGCCATGGCACATGCGCGGAAGCCGCCGTGTGATGTGATGCAAGCCGGCCCCCGCGCTGAGCTGCGGGTTCCCCAGGTGTCTGCCAGACAGGAGATCCTCACCAGCCTGGTGTCCGCCCTGGACTCCGTGGTAATTTCCCTTTAATTCGGTGCCACCGCCTGGCAGATGGGCCCCGGTAGGCCGGCGTGCCGTATGCCTGTTTGTGAAGGTAATAAATGATTATACCAGTCGCCTGAGGTTAATCCCCCTAAAACTGCAAGGAGGATAAGGCTTGGGCCACTCCCGATCGCATAAACAGGTGGGCCAGTTTGGTGCATCTTTGCCGATGCTGCTGCTAATGCTACTGTTTGTTTGCTCCTGCTCTTTCGTGGCCCTCGTCATCCTCCGGGACCACCGCTCTGACACTCGACCTTTCTTTTCCAGTGCACGGCCATGTCCAAGCTGAATGCGGAGGTAGCATGTGTCACGGTGCATGAGGACAGCGTGATCGCCGTGGGAACGGAGAAGGGCAGGGTCTTCCTCAACTCCCGGAAGGAGATCCAGACCGACTTCCACAAATTCTGCAGTCAGTCACAGATACCGCCTGTTGATTGGAAATGTTATTGTTGGTTGAACTCCGTCTGATCTCCTCTTGGCGTTTGTTAGCTAGTTGCATGAAGGCCAGCCGTTGTGGGGTTTGTGAACTTCATTGCACTGCAGCCCAGGTCCACCCAGATGCTACCATAGCATATTTACCATGTTTGTTCTTGATTTTAAACCTGAATTATACTTCTGCAGTTAGTCTATGCCGTGACCCACATAAGTGGCCTACGCCTTTGCGAGCATTTTTTCCTGTGTGTTGGTGTGTTTCTGTCGCTTTGCGATTACACTACAAACACTAGTGATACATAGTGATACATAATTTTAGATTTTACATTTATTGTCTTCCCATCCTGTGGTATACTCAATTGTTGAATCATGCAGTTGAAACAGAAAAAAAAAAACATTTAAGAAAATATGCATTTCTCAAGGTTTGGTTACATTTGTGCTGCTCCAAACTTCCCGTAGACAAATCTGGAAAAATGTTGAGCCATTATAAAAAAAGCCTATTTTTATGCATCTTCTAAAGTTAGGACTGGTTTATACTCTATGCATGCAACATGTACTATTATGAGTGTTGTCACTCTGCGAGCAGTGCTGCTGCTCGTACTTGCATGCATAGATTATGCCAATCTGGAAGATTAAAGGTCATGTCCACCAGGGGGCAGTGCAAGAAAACCATCTTGGTCAGTTCCTTCATTTCTGGTCTCACTTGTTTGTATGAGATTGTGGCATGGAATGTTGTATGCTCACTGCCTCCAAAGCAAGTTGCTAATTTTGTTGTACTGCTGCAGCATTCTCCATATGCTACCCATTGCTCATATGGCAGAGCAAAGTACCAGTAAATCACATTTGACATGAGGTAGTAATGTTGCACTTTATGTTGTTAGATATCTCATAGTAGTTAGTATTTTGTACTTACTATTACGGGTGCACGATATTGGGAAGAAAAAAAAAAATTGTGATAAATATTGCAACATTTATAGAGCAAAAATGAATTCAAAATAAATCAATTTATTGCAAACACTTCTATTTGTGAGTGATTTAAACAGCAAGGATGAAATGATTAGGATTAGCTCAGAGAGCACATGCAGAGCTCATGCAAAAGTAGTGGAGATAAACTTAAATGTTAAATTTATACTATATAATCTTGAAAAGGAGTAGTCATTAAAATTGCAAATTTGCTAAGTTTTGTTTCCTATAGCAATATAAATGTTCTAGAGAAACGTAAACCCCAAGATTTCCAAATACCGGAAATGTACTGAAAAATAATGTTGCTTATGAAATTTGAATCCGTAAGCAGAAACAAACTTAAAAGTGAACACATTTTGACCCTTTGGGCCATCCATACCGACCCTTAGCGTCTATACTACTTTTGACTTTTTTTGTCTTGTAAAGTACGAATAATCTTAATGGAGGTAAGTGAAACTGGCGCTGTCATCCTGAGTGTTTGTAAGACTTGTTGCTCTGATGCCTAGTGTTGGTTATTTGATGCTAGATATAAATAACGCTTAAGTTTCAATCAATGATATAAGCAGACCTGGGACGTATGCTTTCTTCGCTCCCATGAAAAAAATGAATTCTACCAAGTTGACCAATCATAGTTTTTTCGGTCTGCATTGCCCTGGCGTGTAGTTACATTTCTGGGGAGGTCCATGTTTACGTTGTTCTTTTGGTGTCAATTCAGTGTAGAAATATATATAAGCCTTTATTTTTTGGCCCCATTGTTAATTTCTGGATCCTTCCTAACATACAAGGGCACGGTACTGAAATAGGGCTGGGTGATATCACATCTATATAATACTGTGCACGCGCAATAATCACCAGGGCGTCAGATGACAGGTGAAACATTTGGCTGGATGCCGGCTTTTCGGTACTATACAAATGTTTATTTACGCCCATCATTTGTTAAGCAGATTAATAGTACGGCTAAATCATTAATGAGATGTGTGTTGTGACACCCGAAAGTTAGTAATCTGAATAAATTTGGCGTATCTTTATGTTTATTAAATTCAGTTAGTGGTGCAGACCACATAACACTGATTTGGTATACTATGGTTTGGTATACTATGATTTGGTATACTATGATTTGGTATACTACGGTTTGGTATACTATGGTTTGGTATACTATGGTTTGGTATACTTCAGTGTGATATGCACTGAAGTGGCGGTGAAGAAAGGAACAGCTCAGCAGCCACAACATCTTTTAAAAGAAGAGATCTTGTGGATAAACAAGGTAAAAAGACATCGAGGTGTGGCGGATCTTTTTGCAGCTTAAAGCCTGACACGTTTATTAAACATAAGGATATGCTGAATTGATACTGATTACTAGCTTTGAGTGTCATAAAATGCCTCATTAATATTTGAGCCGTACTACTAACCTGCTTACCAAATTTTGGGCGTAAATAAACATCCGTATAGTACCGAAAAGTGGGCGTTGGCCAAATGTTTTTCCTGTCATCTGAAGGCCTGGTGATTATTGTGCATACTTGATATAATATCGATATATTGCCCAGCTCTATACTATAATGTTGCTAAGGGGGGGCGACGCTGGCTGTTTCCCCTGCAGGAGTGCCCTGTCTGCAGACTGTACCCTCCGTAAACGCCCACACCAAAGTTTCGGAAAGCGACACCAGTAAAGTCAGTAAGGAAGCACACGTTGCGCTGAGGGGCCCTGCGGACGCCCACTCCAACACCTCCATCCTCAGGAAGATGGTGGAGGAAGTCTTCAGTGTGCTTTACAGTGAGATCCTCAGCGAGATCCCTTTCACCTCTTATTTTGATATATACAGATTCTCTTATGAACAGAGGTTTAGATTATGATGGGTGTTGTGGATATACATCTCCATCATCCCATCTGTTTCCATTCATGTGCATTAGTTAGATGTTTCAAATGTATAGGCTTAGAAGCTTCCCTAGAAAACAGATGGGAATTAGGGTTAAAATTGAGGTTTGCTCTTTAAGCAGCTCATTCTCGTAAGACCCCAAGATGAAACACAGTATCCCTGTAACCTGATAAGAAAACAGCAGTTTGCAAACAGGCCGGAGAATCTCATACTTGACCTTTAGTGGCATGTGGGCTCTCGGCCATGTTACGACCCACAGGTGAGGCTGCTGGGAAGAGCAGCCTGGTCCCTGTGCCTTATGAGTGGATCCTGAAGGACCCCAGTTCCGTGTCTGTCCATGGCCTACCTGATGGGATCTCCTTGCGAAAGCCCACTGAATATGACACCAAGACCTTAATGAAGATCTTGGAGCAGAGCAATCGCATCCGCTTCACAGTCAAAAGGTGCCTGACTCCTTGTGCTGATACATAATGTTTCTGTGTTTATTTCAGACATTTTATAGCTGTAAATAACCATAGCTTTATAGGTCAGTATATAAATAGCCTTGGTAAAATTCCATCCAGGCAATTTTGCTTGTTTGTACAACAAACACGTAGATGTTAGATCTGTTCTTCCAGGGTTATTGAAGAAGGACAGTGACATGAAGGTCCCCACATCATGTGATTTAGCATCAAAGAGAAGCTTGTTTTAAAACTTTGTTTTGTAAGCCTCAGCCCCTTAATGTGAATGTTAAGGTTGTATATCATCCTCGTAACCTTACAGAACGATGGAGGAGCCATCCCGGGATGCCCAGCCCTGCCCAGAAGTCAACCACATCTCCTCTGTCGCCAAAAACCTCGCCAACCATGTCCCCATTAAGGCTGGTGGCCAGGAGGCTGCCACTGCCGCCACCAGCGGCTCCAGGCTCTTCGGCTTCCTGTACGGGATGCCCATGTCCTCACAGGGGCACACTGACGGCAAGCTGGAGCCCAAGCCCACCTCCCTCTACAATGTCGGCAAAGAGCGGCAAGGCGCGTGGTCGTCGGGGGCTGAGAAGGCGACGCCCGCTAAGGACTGTGCCGATGTCGGTAGGGCATCTTCCTGGCAACCTGAGCCCCTCAACTGATATTTATAACAAGCAAGTGTAATCCCTAGTCCTCTCTCTGTCTATGTGGTTTGGGGACAGCTGCGAGTCCTGCATTTGAGAGGAAGACCCCCATCTCCAGCTGAACATCCATTCCAAGAGTGCTTGTGTCATTTTGTATTTTTAGATGGTTTAGCTTGTAAAAGCCAGAAACTGCTACCATGGACCCTGAGCAGCGTCAACGGAGTTAGCACAGGCCTGTTGTGTACAGCTACCTGGCTTGGTGATCAGGGATGGGTTACCATGAGGGTGTTAGCAGAGTTAGCATGGGCCCGCCGTGTACAATAACTTGGCTTAGTGATCATGGATAGGTTACCCTGAGGGTGTTAGCATGGGCCTGCCATGCACAATAACTCAGCTCAGTGATAAGGGACTAATTATGCTGAGGGTGTTAGCAGAGTTAGCTTGGGCCCACCAAGTACAGTAACTCAACTTGGCAATCAGGGATGGGTTAACCTGAAGGTGTTAGCGTTGTTAGCATGGGCCCGCCATGTACAATGATGCGGCTCAGTGATCAGGATGGATTAACCTGAGGGTGTTAGCTGAGTTAGCATGGACCCGCCATGTACAGTGACAAGGCTCAGTGATCAGGATGGATTAACCTGAGGGTGTTAGCTGAGTTAGCATGGACCCGCCATGTACAGTGACACAGCTCGGTGATCAGGGATGGGTTACCCTGAGTGGCTTTAGCATAGTTAGCACGGGCCCGCTGTGTACAGCTAGCTGACTTGATGACCTAGGTGCTAGCTTTTCATTTGTGTCCTGTAGCTTGCTGAGCTTGTGATCTTTCTTCTCTGCCAGGCGATCGGCTGGGGGTCCCAGGTGACGTGGCCCAGAGCCCCACAGGTCTCCACTTTTCCAAGAGGCTCCTGTTTTCCATAGTGCATGAGAAATCAGGTTAGTGTCCTGCATCCATACTGGGGGGGGGGGTCTGCTCTAACATCAGTCAGCATTGTGATTTAAGTGCTTCATTCTGTCGCATTGCCACCCAGCACCTCTGGGACTGTTGTTTGTGACTGCAACTTGCGTGGGTTTCCTCTGGGTATGCAAGTTTTCTCCCACAGTCAAAAATCGAGTTGTCGGCTGTGTCGAACCTGCATCCAGTCTCCAGTGTCCCTCGGAGTGTCCCCTACTTCGTGCCTTCTAGGTTCACTGCATCTATGCATCACAAGACGGTTGGGCACGTTTTGCCAGAGTCCGGTCGGCTTAGCCATCAGGGCTAATAAAGCCAAATGTTCTGCAAATATGTCTGTTCTCTTTTAACATTGTTAGTAATAATATTCCAGTATTGAATCAACCTTAATTGTCCAGCTGGATTTATAGGTTGATGTGTTTCAAAGTTTAAGAAACATCCGGATGATGATTTCAATGATAGTTCTGTGTATATGGTATATGGTGCTGCATTGGTAGCATGTGCAGGTAGCATAGCTAAGAACGGCTAATGCGCTGTATTCCAGCGAGATATTAACGATGTGGAAGGTCAGCTGTTTTTTTTTAATTATTATTAACATGCACATCTCGTCAAAACCTTTAGACTTGTGTGTCTGAGCACTGTAAAACATTATTGATCATGTCAATGCCAAGCCTAATTTATACTTCACTTTTCTGTCTTTGATTTGAGTGCACTCACGGCCGTGCACATAGACTCTTGTGTACATGCATTGTGTACAGCTCTTGTACATTTGTCAGTGGATGCAGATGGTCACGGTCAATGCTGCATACAGCAGTGATATTCCACCAGACCAGGAGAGGGCAGACGTATTGCAACAAACACAAATATAATCAATGTAGTGAAACTGGGAAACCTTTATGAATAGTTTTAAAGTTGTAACCAGACTTGGGCAATATCACAATAATATGGCATACCATGGCATTTCAAATACCAGCTTTAATTTACCCTGGACACCTGGTGAATTTTATTGCCAATATTTCCAACTGCCGGAATAATGTTGCTTTTGAAAATACGTACACCACGGTTCTAATGTCTGTACACTGAGTACAGTATGAAATATAAGATGCGTGAGTACCTATGTGAAGGTTGTAATTCCTCCTTATATAGCTGCTCAAATTACTACAAATATGAAATACTTCCTCTACTATGTCTTTAATTATATACGTCAATCTATCTATCCTAGTAGGAACACCCCATCAAATTCAGGCATCATCCATAACTAGCATTGCCTTCTCTGGTCACAATATTCCCCTCTCCTCATCAGTCACCAATCTTGGTGTGAAACTGGATTCATTTCTCACTTTTGATGATATCATTAAGCACTTTTACAAGACCTCGTTTGTCCACCTCTTGCTAAGCTTCGCCCTACCCTCACCCTCCCTGATGCAGAAAAGCTGGTCCATGCCTTCATCTCCTCGTGGCTGGACTACTGCAATACACTCTTCATAGGGATTCCTAGTAAGAGTCTTCTGAGGCTGCAGTACATCCAGAACTCTGCTGCTAGGATCCTGATGAGAGTTTGGAAATATGAACACATAACACCTATCCTTCAGTCACTTCAATGGCTTCCTGTTTCTGCCAGGATTGAGTACAAGATCTCTCTCCTCACACACCAGTGCATTTATGGAAACACTCCTCTTTACTTAAAAGAACTGATAACAACTCAAACCACAACACGACCCCTCCGCTCTTCACAATTAAATCGCCTCCATCCCCCCAGAACTAAACTCAGCACGATGGGCAATCGGGCCTTCTGTGGTGCTGCGCCTCGCCTATGGAATGCCCTTCCTGACACTCTGAGGGCAGCCAAATCTACTGACAGTTTTAAAAAAGGACTTAAAACTTTCCTTTTTAGCAGATTTTATCATTCTTAATTTCTTGCTTTATAAATTGTTGAGGTTTTGTAGCGCTTAGAGATTTTCTCTGAAAGTGCGTTATAAATAAAATATATTATTATTATTATTATCTATAATTATATACACTCCATTGCTGAAAGTATTGGAACACCACTCCAAATCATTGAATTCAGGTGTTCCAATCACTTCCATAGCCACAGGTGTATAAAATCAAGCACCTAGGCATGCTTCTACAAACATTTGCGAAAGAATGGGTCGCTCTTAGGAGCTCAGCGAATTCAAGCGTGGTACTGTGATAGGATTCCACCTGTGCAATAAGTCCATTCGTGAAATTTCCTCGCTACTAAATATTCCATGGTCAACTGTTAGTGGTATTATAACAAAGTGGAAGCAATTGAGAACAACAGCACCTCAGCCAAGTGGTAGTACACGTAAAATCACAGAGTGGGGACAACGCATGCTGAGGCGCACATTGTGTAGAAGTTGCAAACTGTCTGCAGAGTCAATAGTTACAGACCTCCAAACTTGGTGCCTCATATATTTCTGTGGCACAAATGCAATACTAAATAACCAGCCCGGTTTTATGTCCTTCCACTGTTCTACAGAGTCTGGGTGACACCTTCGTATGTAAATATAATTGCTATTTTCTTAAAAATGAAAGCGACACAAATCCTAATTCTTGCAGCACAAAACAGCACAAACGTGGCACTAACCAAACACTGGATTTTTAATTTGTGCTGATTATAGTTTCACAGAGCTTAACTAGCGACTTATTTTAGCCTTCTTCCATTATGTAGCTAATAACAGCAACTCATATTTGTGGATTTATTTCTACAGATCAGCTGTGGTGCAAATTGAACAAAAATCCACGTGATCCACAAATACTTAACTATCCACAAAAATACGGAGCGATTTGTACACCTGAAATAGGTTTTGCACATTTATGGATCACTTCCCATGTATTTGTGGATCACGTGACATTTCTGACCTCCCTGCTATTTATTTGTGGATTTTGTTCAATCCGTACCGCAGCTGGTCTGTAGAAGAAAAAAAAATCCACAAATGTGAGGTGTGTAGTGCCTATTTTGATGCACAAAATACACTCTGTGCCACAAAAAGCATTATTCAATGATGAAATCAAGTAATGCCTTGCTGCATGTTGTCCACAAAAAGACAGACTCCAGTTACATTTTGTTCCCAAAAGCTTAAAGACCTCACTCTCATGCACAGTAATCAAAAGGACTAAGACCACAGGTCCATGGCTTGAACACTCCCACTGTGCTTTCACAGTGGGAGTGTTTCTAGTGTTTCACATACTAGAATCCTTCAAATCATCAATTAATCTTTCAATAAATCTTACAGTATAGCATTCATTAAATGTGTCAATACATAATGAAATCTAATTTGAAATGTTTTGCAATAATAAATTGAATGATTTATTGATACATTTAATCATTGATTTATAAGTATTTTTGGACAATAGATTGACACATATATTTAAAGATAGATTGACACACACAATTAAAGAAATTTCACAAAGAAATGCCCATACTCTTTCTTTGTTGACCTCTATTCTGTGAAAGTCAGTGCTGCCACCTACTGGAATAGTCAATTTCCTTGCACATGCGCAGTCGTTGCACAATGATGCACATATTGTCTGTCGAACCATATGGCACAATCCCCTGATGACGAAATTTATGTCACTCATCATTGCATGGACCGAAAGCACCTGTGGAAAAGGAGAAGTATGAATTGACCTTGACTGATCATGTTCACATTAATGATCACGCTTAGGGTGACAGGATGGCTTCTACAGAAGGCATACTGTTTGATTCTGATCATTTTTGGTTCTTAACCACCCCATCCTGATGCAACATCCATCCATCCATTACCGTAACCACTTAATCCCAACTGGGGTCACAGGGGGCCCAGAGTCTATCCCGGGAACGAGGAGCTAACACACCGCAGGGCGCACACAGTCACACGCACACTCACCCAAATACGGGGCCAACTTAGAGTCACCAATAAACCTATCCTGCACACTTTTGGACTGTGGGAGGAAACTGGAGCTCCCGGCAGAAACCCACGCGAACACGGGGAGAGCATGCAAACTCCACACAGCCTGATGCAACATTCTAATCTAAAACAATGACCAGCACTTTAAATCAACAATGAACACAAACACACATATTTCCATTCATCCATCTATTTTCTATACCCTCAAGTCCTAGTTGTGTGTAATTTCAGTTTCACCTTTCTGTTTTATCCAACATGTTTCGTAAGATAGGCATCACAGTAATCAACCGATTACCCAGTTTTTGGAGTAAATTTCTTGTCCACTTCAATTTCAGAAAGATTAAGAGGAAAAGGGTGGATTTTTTTTTTCCTGAACCCACTTTGAGTCCATATCGGCCAATGTGATATAATCACAATTTAACCAGTGACAATCAGAGCCAGTCACTGTTCAGCGAAATGGATCATAAGAATCATTAAAGCATCAAGACCATGCATTTTGTTCTGGGAGTACCACCATGATGATAATTTCAGTGAATTCCCGCTGGGCACTCAGTATCACAGTGATGATAATTTCAGTGAATTCCCGCTGTGCACTCAGTACCGCAGTGATGATAATTTCAGTGAATTCCAGCTGGGCACTCAGTACTGCAGCGATGATAATTTCAATGAATTCCAGCTGGGCATTCAGTAACTGCTAAGGCGTGACAGAGTACCATTACCCTGAATCTGCTCAATAATATTGTTACAAACTCAAAGTACCACAAACAAATTTCTACACAGATTCCTGCTATCTCAGCCAGACTGGCGGAGTGACTGTTTAGGTTAAGACGGTCTGAGAGTTTGGCTGTGGTTGGGGGCAACCACGTCACCACCCAGAGGATTGTGTCATCTTTAATGTTAGAAATTCATTCTTCTGCCACAGAGAAATGGGACACGTTCATTCGAGAGACGGAAGACATCAACACATTGCGGGAATGTGTGCAGATCCTGTTTAACAGCCGCTATGGTGAGCTACACATCTCCCCGGCTTTAGGGGTCTCTAACTGCTTTCCTGCCGGCGTCGAGGCTGAGAGCCCAGAGTGGATCCACACAGGCAGCTTCATGGACATTTCACATTCACATTTCATGTTAGGAGTTTCGTCTGTCACTTACACAAACACACAATGTACATCTGTGTAATGAAATGCTTTTCCAACTGCATTCAGGATTGTACTTTAAAGGAAATACTACAAAGATAAAACATATAAAAAGATAAAAACAAATAAGATTAAAATAACAATAAAAGTAAAACTGCAAAATAACACAATAAAAATAGAGAGCCACGATATCAGTAGTTCTAAAATGAAGATATACAGTGAGACTGCGTTAGAGATAATTTTTACACTTTTTTATGCATTTTACACTTGTCTGTTTCCTGCATTTCAGCTGAAGCTTTGGGTCTAGACCACATGGTCCCTGTCCCATACCGGAAGATCGCGTGTGACCCGGAGGCAGTGGAGATCATTGGGATTCCAGATAAGATCCCCTTTAAGAGGCCATGCACATATGGAGTGCCCAAACTGAAGCGTATCCTGGAGGAGAGGCACAGAGTGCGCTTCGTGGTCAGGCGGTAAATGCGAGTGTTTGTTTCTGGGTCAGACCTGTGATCGATGCGACCTTAAGATCTCAGGTGGTGATGTAAACGTTGGTAAACTGAAGCGCTTTGTCTTTGGAACAAACATTGCATTAAATTAGGTTAGATTATATTAGATTATACTAGATTAGATTAGATTAGATTAGATTAACTTTATTGATTTATCGATCCCAGACCTATGGTCAATGCAACTGTGTTTAGTGAGACAGCTAAATTCTGTGTTTTGAATGGTTTTGGTTCAACCCTGTATTTCCAAAATACTGATGAAACTGGCCTGTTGCTGTTACTGTTTCTGTAAAGACAAGTAAACATTTTTAAAAGTTTGATTTGATGCTTATGTGCAGCAAGTCAACCTCAAATGATAAATGTTCCACAATTATTGATGAGGCTGTGCAACAAACAGGACAGTAAAATAATTCATTAGTGCCCAGAATGAATGACTGTGAGTAAGTTGTACGCTTAGCCTTACATGTCATCCTGTCTGTTTCTCAGCTGACAGCCTGTTACTATGTCACTGTGTGCTTCACAGCCAATAACACACTGAGCTTGTTGTTTCTGGGCCACGAGTGAGGAATGCCCTGTAAATATGACCCGGCCTTGCTCTTCCTGCTTGCTGTCAGTGGTGATCACATGCTAATCACCTGCTCTTTCCTTCATTACAGAATGTTTGATGAGAGGATTTTCACAGGTAATTTCAGACACGCCTTTAAACCGTAACGGGTCATTTGAATCAGTGCTGATGTGCCCTCATAATGATAACTCAATTATGAAGCAGCCCCTGCACTTATGCTGTATATGCGGTTTGATATTCTCCTGCTGCAGATCATAAGCAACTGGCTAGTAGAAGGTTACATCGCTGGTCTCGAACCTGCAGCCTTCCGGGTAGCGAGTGCAGCTACCAGCTAGCCTGGTGCTTTCTGTAGTCTCTATGCCATGTCCTTCCTCTAGCTGCTGGAAAGATGTGCAAGGAGGAGCTGCCCTCCCTGACAGAGGATGCTTTCCAGGATGTCCCCCGGATCCAGCTGCCGGTTTTGGATGGGTCTGCCAATGCTCAGAGCAGCAGGTCAGGGGGGTATCCAAAGCGACATTTCCTTTTGAGAGAGCAGGGTCAGACAGTCCCTGGAGCAGTTGCGGTTAAGGGTCGTGCTCAGGGGCCCAACGGTGACTTCAGTCTGCTGATTCTGGGATTTAAACTGACAATCTTCCGATCACAGGCACAGCGTTCTAACCCACTGAGCCATAACTGGATTGGGCAGACAAGTTTGTTTTTTTGTGTTTACTTGTTTGTGTCTGTCTTTCTTCTCAGATCAACCAGCTCCTGTGTGAGTCCGCTAGCAGACTGTGAACCAGGTTAGTTGCTGTTCAGGTATTGCTGATTTTCGTTCGGGATGTTACAGGAAAGTTCAAAATGTGTGCAGAGACCTAGGGGTATGTCCCGGTTGCGTGACGCCTGCCTGCTCTGGTTTCCTAGGGCCTTCCGCCGATTGCGTTCCCGTGAAAAAGATTAAAACTGAGCCGCCGGATGGAGAAATCATCCAGGTGACGATCCCGGGTAAGAAGGGCTCTGCAGGCCTGATAACTGTGGAATTCTCCGGCGTGCTGGCAGATCGGAGCAGCTCCAGCACTTTCTGGAGCACTGATCTGGATGGAGTTTCTGTGCTGCCTTTGAAATGCATGCAGACAAACCGTAGTGTGAATGAAAGGGGCAGCTTTGCAGCCTCATACTTCCAGGGTTGGGGATTTGAGTCCTGCCTCTGCTGAGTGTGTGTGGAGATTTCCTGTCATGTGTGTTTCCTCCTGATACTCCAGTTTCCATCCATCCATCAATCCATCCATTTTTTTAAATCGCTTAATCCCAACTGGGGTCACGCGGGGACCGGAGCATATCCCGGGAGCAATGGGCACAGGCAGGAACCAACCCTGGGCAGCTGCCAACACACGACAGGGCGCACACACTCACACGGACACTACAGGTCCAATTTAGACTCACCAGTCAACCTATCCTTCACGCTTGGACCCGGGACCAAACTACTCCAGTTTCCTGCAGGATATTTTGCTACTTGGTGTGTGTGTGTGTGTGTGTGTGTGGTCCAGGTATACCTTACCTTGTGGGGACCAAATGTCCCCACAATGTGATGAATACCCGTTTTTTTAACCTTATGGGGACCGGTTTCCTGGTCCCCACATGGATAACCTCAATTTTATAAAAAATCTGTGACTGCAATTAAAAAACTAAAAATGCCAAAAGTGTGTAGTGCCAAAAGGTTACTTATGGTTGAGGTTAGGGCTGGGTAAGGGTTAAGGTTGTCATTGATGGGATTATGGTTATGCCCACAGAAATGAATAGAGAGTCCACATAAAGATATAAATATGTGGACTGCGTGTGTGTGTGTGTGTGTGTGTGGGGGGGGGGGGGTGGTTGTGGTTATAGATAACATTTGAGGACCAAATTGTCCCCAAAGTGTAGTAAAACCTGAAATTTCCCTACTTTTGGCAACATCTTTTGAGGTCCCCATTTGGATAACCTCAGTTTTATAAAAATCTGTGAATGCAGTCAAAAAACTAAAAATGCCAAAAGTCTTGTATTTGGGTTGGTTACTTATGGTTAAGGTTAGGGATGGGTAGAGTTTAAGGGTGTCGTGATTGGGATTAGGATTTTTCCCATAGAAATGAATGGACTGTCCCCATTTAGATAGGCACACCAACATATATGTGTGTGTGTGTGTGTGTGTGTGTGTGTGTGTGTGTGTGTGTGTGTGTGTGTGAGTGAGTGTGTGTGTGTGCCCATTGATGGATTGGCATCCTGTCCAGGGTGTCCTCTAGCCTGGTGCCCTTTACTGCCTCCAGGCCCCCTATTAAAAAATGGGTGGGTGGGTGGGTGTTTGAACAATTTATGATGTATTCATTTACTAATCAGGCAGGTTTGAAAGAAGATGCCTATGTAACTTAAATGCGAATGATGTGTTTCATAATCTTCTGATAAATCAATCTGGATAATTAATGGTAATGCACGTTAATGCTAATTTTGTGGAACCATTGGCTCGGACCTGGATCCTTAATGGATCCATAGCGCACCCTGTGCCTCACCCCTACCCTCCTACTGTCGCTCCCTTCAGACACCAGCATCTCTGTGGAGGAGCCCGGCGAGCCTCTGGTCGACACTGCAGTCCCTGACATGCGCCCCCCAGAGGTCGTTGCAGGTAACTGCGGCTTCACCTCCCCACTGCACCGGCGGGACACAGCGCCGCCCTGGGGGCCGTGGCCAGCAGCCTCGCTCCCTCTCTTAGGGAGCTTCATTTCCGGAAACGTATGAAATCTCTTTTCACAGATACTCTCATCTCCCCTCACCCCGCCTTCAAAATCTCACTAGCTCCCAGTGGCTCCGCCCTCACCCAGCCCTCAAAATCTCAGTAGCACCTCAAATCTCAGTGTCCCCGCCCTTGAGATCTTACTGGCGCCCCATGTCCCAGTGGCCCTGCCCAATTTTCTCCTCTGTACATCAGGAGTGACTTATTCAATCTGGAAAAGCGCCATCAGTCTTTACCAGCTCTCCATTCGAAACATTATTTTCAAAACTAGGTTTCTTGTAGCACCTGTGATAGCTGGCGGAGGCTTGATAGTGAGCTGATTTCTGGGGTGACAGCGGCGTGTGCTAAAGTGCCATGTGTCTACAGTCCGGCCTGCTGCTGTGTTTGAAGGGGAGAATAAGCTGGACATCAGCCTGCCCCGAACATGCACATGTACCTCACCTACATGAGCTTTTCCAGTTTGTATTTTGTATTTCTTTTCTCAGTAGCTGCAACATTTATCCTAGTATCTGATTATTAGTATAAAACAGACACCCAGATACAGCTACATATGTTGTGGTGTGCGATGTCTTTTGTTTCATATTATAACCCATAATTCTGTTTAAAATTCACCCGCAAGAGACACAGTTTATTCTGCAGCTTTTATTGGTTTCCTTCCTGCATGCCAGGTGTGACTGTACACTCATGACCTAGACCTCATGTCGTTGTTAGTCCTTTAGTGCCCCCCACTGACCGTGCCATAGCGCTCTGTGAACATCTACCGCGGTGTTTCCCAATCCAGTCCTCAGGGACCCACAGACATTTTCCACATTTTTGCTGCCTCCCAGCTCCCAACAGGGAGCAAAAAACGTAGACTTGTCGGTGTGTCCCCGGATTGGGAAACACTGGTCTAGTGGATATAGACCACACATCTGTCCGTTGACCCAAAAACTTACTTTGGAGACTAGACGGAAACCGTGAGTTAATAAGACCTCTTGAACATTTACTGCTCCTTTGCTTATTTTATTAACATTCCATCAGAGGAGCATCTCAAACTAATAGTTGGACCATGATTTGTTGATAATAATAGCTTTTGATTTGATGCTGCAAAGAAATATTGAGCTTGAACTGTTTGAGAAAAACATATTCATATCCAAGTGTTCATATTAACTCATATTAGCAGTGTTTTGATTTCTGCTACGTAGCATCATGTTGAATGTCGGTAAGTACAGAAATGTTAACGTGTTTGATTCAGTGATGGGAGCGGATGATCCATCACTACTGTCCCTTTTCACCTGGGGAATCCTTGCTATTTGTTCTATGACATGACTGAGGACGTATCTTCTCCTTTTCAGCTGGGTCAGCGTCACCTAAACTGGCACCCAGTTTGCCCCAAAGACCTGCTGAAGGTAAAAGGACCTCTTTGTCCCATCTGTTGCTCTGGCTTCTTCTGAGAGGAGCACCAGTCCATGTTGCTTGTGTCTTTCAGAGGACCTCGGCGAGATGATTTTGCACCTTCGCAAGCAGGTGGAGGGTCTGTTCAACGCAAAGTATGGTAAGTAGCACCTTTGCCCGGTACAGATGTGAGCTACGCCACAAGAATAGTGTTGTGGTTCAGGTGGGAATCCACTGATGCTCCCCACAGAGGATGTGGTTTCATGGTGGAATTCAGGCATCCGCTGGGCTCTGATACAGTGCATGAAGCCTGTGTGTCTCTCTTAATTCCAGCTGAAGCTTTGGGCCTCCCAGAACCCACGAGAGTGCCCTACTCCAAGTTCCAGATGTACCCGGAAGATCTCTACGTGACTGGTCTTCCAGAGGGCATGTCATTCCGGCGCCCCAACTGCTTCGGCGTGAACAAACTGCGGAAAATTTTGGAGTTGGGCAGCCAGATCCACTTTGTCATCAAGAGGCGAGTGTCTAAAGTCAGACTTGGCCAATCCGTTACTACATTATTGATTAATTAGTATCGTGGTTAGTATAGTATTGTGACTAATATTCTGAAGAGAAGGATGTTTTGATACTCTGCTATACCTGTCCAGATGTTAGTATTTGTGTGAAAAATCCTCCTGTTTTGCAGACTGGACCTGTTAACCGATCCAATCAAGCATGATGCCCCCCTCAATGCAGCTGTTAACCCAGGTGCGTCAGCGCCATGATCAGAAATGCTCCCTCTGGAAGCACAAAATCAGTCAATGATAATCTTTAATATGCTGACTCACCCATGCATGTTAATTATTCATATTCAACAAAAACGGATTTACATCACAGATGATGGGCAGTTTTTTTTCTGAAAAGACTTTAAAAATACTTAAAATGCAGAAAGACTGAGTGCTACTGTGTGTTTCTACATGAGCAGACATGGACTCTAAGGATAACGTTCTAGAAGATACCGGAACGGCACTGAAAAGACCAGGATACTCTGGTAAGGATGGCATTGTCAGTTTATACTAGGCATGGAAGTTCCCACTCACAGCCTTAGTAACTATTTATAGTGCATTATAGATGAGACCTTCATGGAGCATTCATAATGCATAATAAACATCGCTATAATGTGTTATGCTTTTTTATAAATAGTTTTAGCCATGTTTGTAATACTTTGAGAGCATTATAATGCATTATGAAGGTATCTATAATGAATTATGATGACTACTTTAAGTGAAGTGTTACTGATATTATTTTGCACTGTTTACTGCCTGCATACATATGCTTTCTATATGCACTGTCTTGCACACAGGTTTTCCTTTGACCTTTAACATGCACTCAGTGTTCTGTTCTGGGGTTTATATTTTAATATATCCAGTATTTTTTGTGTTCATTGTTAAACTGTTCTCTTGTTATGGTTGTCCAAAGCTCTGTGTGAAATGACAGTAAAGTGACTTGATTGACTTGCAATTAAATGGGCTGACCCCGACCTAGCTCTGCAGCAATGAAGTAATTTGGAGGATCTCAAAATGGTGGCTAGAACCTATGTTGTGTGTGTGTGCCTCACAGACAACCTGGAGGCCAAGTTGTCCAGAATCGATCTGGCCAATACACTGAGGGAGCAGGTCCAGGATCTGTTCAACAGGAAGTACGGTGAGGCCCTGGGCATCAAGTACCCAGTGCAGGTACCCTACAAGCGCATCAAGAGCAACCCTGGTTCCGTCATCATTGAGGGGCTTCCCCCGGGGATCCCCTTCCGAAAGCCATGCACCTTCGGTTCCCAGAACCTGGAGAGGATCCTAGCGGTGGCAGACAAGATCTCCTTCACAATCACCAGGTAGGGGGCCACTGCTCATGCATGCCGCATGTCATTCGGGACGGAGATGCATTTCAAAAAATGCAAACAAACCAGGATTTCTTTCCTTCCAGACCATTCCAGGGACTCATCCCCAAACCAGGTAAACCCCGTTCAACTTTCAGCTCATGATCAGACAGGGTGAAGTTCCAAAACCACTGGACTCACTTTGCACTGATGTCCCCCCAGCTCCGCGGCGGATCACACTGTTAAAGAAGGCCTATGCGTCGATAAAGGGTGAGTGGCCAGTGTCCCGGGCCGTACACTCAATACTGTAAGAGCAGAAAGAGTGAGTATCTCCTGCCTCGTAACATGCTCACCATGCTAGCTAGTGGTTTTCCCATCGGAAAGACGTGTTTCTGTTACCAACAGATGAGGAGGATGTGAACCGCATGGGGGAGAAGGTTATCCTCCGGGAGCAAGTCAAGGAGCTCTTCAACAAGAAATATGGTCAGCTGGAGACTTTCACATGTGACCATGTTTCCTTCAGTGTGTCCCTCTGTCTGTCCCTGTGTACCCATGAATTCCCCATGCTGCATCTTCAGGAGAAGCTCTTGGCTTGGATCGCTCTGTCCTGGTACCGTACAAACTGATCCGCGCCAGTCCAGACTCTGTGGAAGTTTCTGGTCTTCCGGAAGATATTCCCTTCCGCAACCCAAACACTTACGACATTGTGCGCTTGGAGAAGATCCTCTTGGCACGGGATGACATCACCATCAACATAAAGAGCCAGTTACAGTGAGTAACCAGACAAGAAACCACTGTGACCTTAACTGAACCATAACCATTGTGTGTTGAAGGATGCCTCTTGGCCGTATCAGGGATGAATGGATGGGCGTGTTCTTTCTGCTGGATGAGTGTCAGCTAGAGCTGGGCGGTATGACCAAAAATTTATATCCTGGTATTTTTCAAAGCTATATTGGTTTCATGGTATACGACGGTATTTTTTTTTAAGGTATGACTAGGTGTTTACCACATTTTACAGGATTTTACAGGACAAATTTTTGTTATATGTTTTTGCATTGTTCCCACATTAACTATATTATTTTATTATTAGCCATTGCGCCTATCCGCTACCTTAATGATAACATATGGCTAATGTGTTTGTTGGCTAATTGCTTATAGATAAATGGCTAATGTTAAGGTGTGCGCTGGCCAAGTTAACATTTTTGATAAACGTTTAATAGTTCAGTGTTGCTGGAATGCGAGCTTTACTGACCTCACGAAATTTCTCATAAAGACCGTGATGTCGGTCTTTAAGATGCTTCGCCAAGTTTGACGTCCTACTTGACTTCGTCGCCACAACTTTGTAGCACTGTTTGCGTGGAGGCTTATCGACATCCTTAGCCTTTCCGCGCTTGTCTGCAAAATACTTCCAATTCATAAAAATTCATATCATAACAATGAAAATTCCTATCATAACAATAATAAAAAACGGTTTTCGGTATGAACCGGTATACCGCCCAACACTAGTGTCAGCACTGAAATGACTGTCTTTGTTTTGATACAGGCCTTTTGCAGAAATTTGCACCCAGACGTGTAACGCAGGTGAGCACAGCACCATCGGTTTGAAACATTTACATTTCACACACGCGGGTCATGATTAGTGAGGCACATGGGAGTCCAGGATTTAATAAAACCTTATTATGCCATTTCCACCAGGTAAGGGTGGGTCCAGCAGCAGCCGTCGCAAACGCAAACGGGTGCCGGACGGCGCTCAGGCAGCTACGCCTTCGGGGGCAGAGTCTGGAGTATCGACCAGTCAGATTCCTGTGATGGTGAGCGGTTTGGCGCCGTTTGGAGCCTTAATGACATGCTGCCTGGGCAATGGCCTCTGTTTCAATGGCACCCCGTTACTTCCTTTCCCCTGCAGCAATGGCCCATGTACATGGTGGACTACAGTGGCATGAACGCGCAGGTGCCCGGCAAGGTGCAGTACTAGCGGCCGGGATGTGCGTCTGCTCAGGATGGACAGATGACTGAGAGGAGGATGTCAGTCTACTATTTATAACCACATCTTCCAGTCCTGGTCCCCGCGTAGTGATGTTCATGTAGCAAACCCCCCACCCCGATGGCCGAAAGGAGGGGGGGGGGGAGCAGCTGAGATCTTCAGCGATGATGTGATGGAGCCCTTTACACTCCGGGGGTCTGGATACATACTTGTGTGCTGTTGTTAAAGAGCAAATTGAAATGAACTCTGTGCTTAAGATGTACTCATTGACGGAAGCTCCTTTGCCAGTCGCTGGCCTCTGCATCTCCACGGAAACCTCTGGATGCCTGGTATATCTTACAGTTTGTTGAAAATGTTCCTCTTCTGGCTGTTGGTATCCTGTTCCACCACTCCTCTGTCTGCTGTCCTTCCCCCCATGAGGATTCTGTCTCTCTCTGCTGCAGGGAAGCTCAGGCCTTGTAGGTCAATTACTTTACAGACACTAAAGCCTTCCTCCACACAGTTAATTATTATTATTATTATTATTACCTATCCATTTTTCGTCACTGTTTATCCAGTACGGGTAGCCTGGAGTCTATCCCAGGAAGCACCGAGCATGAAGTTGGGGACACCCTGGACGGGATGCCAGTCCATCACAGGACACAGGGCAGGGGACACCCTGGACGGCATGCCAGTCCATCACAGAGCAGAAAACAGGGGACACCCTGGACGGCATGCCAGTCCATCACAGGGCACAGGGCAGGGGACACCCTGGACGGCATGCCAGTCCATCACAGAGCAGAAAACAGGGGACACCCTGGACGGCATGCCAGTCCATCACAGGGCACAGGGCAGGGGACACCCTGGA
>JAODLD010000113.1:31001313-31020529 GCA_026781065.1 Mormyrops boulengeri
CACAGGGCAGGGGACACCCTGGATGGGATGCCAGTCCATCATAGGGTACAGGGCAGGGGACACCCTGGACGGCATGCCAGTCCATCACAGGACACAGGGCAGGGAACACCCTGGACGGGATGCCAGTCCATTACAGGGCACAGGGCAGGGACACCCTGGACAGGATGCCAGTCCATCACAGGACACAGGGCAGGGGACACCCTGGACGGGATGCCAGTCCATCACAGGACACAGGGCAGGGGACACCCTGGATGGGATGCCAGTCCATCATAGGGTACAGGGCAGGGGACACCCTGGACGGCATGCCAGTCCATCACAGGGGCACATATACGCATCGATGCACTATGGGCATTTGAGAGACTCCAGTTAATCCAACTATGTGTTTTTGGATTCTGGGAGGAAACTTGAGCACTGGGAAACCCGTGCCGACGGAGGAGACCACGCAAACTTCACACAGAGAGTCGTGTCGCCACCATCATCATCATCATTATAATTATTGCTTAGGCCACACTTACTGATTCGGCAGTTTGTATGTCTGGATGTTTTGTCGCAGCGATTCAGGTGGAGTAACTGGACTCGGCTGCCAGGATACAGCAGCAGAGCTGAGGTCTGAATGCTGCTCATGCTGGATAATATACACAAGTCATTTTGTCTGCAGTGGGGGGAAAGAACCTGATATAATGGCATAAAGGTGTCTGTCTGATTATTTATTTATTTATTTGAAAAAATAGGTTGTTTATTTGCAGGGACGTAGAACAAAATGTTCGCTATATCCATTCAGATCCCAGTGAAACATCTGGGCAGTGTGTGTCTAACAGATCCTCGTCTTCAGTGCTGGTGCCTTGTGGCCAGCTGTGGCGTCCATCCTGGAAGGAGATCGCCTAGCGTCTGGACGTGGGCATTTCCTCTGAACAGACACGTTTCACATGTGGCGGCTCCACATCCCAGATAAATGATCGTATATTTTTATTATTCCCTAATATTCTTTCTCCCCGTTTTTGTAGCATATCGAGATTAAGTAAACAGTTACATTAAAGATATAATATGAATGTAACTCAAAGCTGAACGGTATGTGTTATCCTGTAACGGCTGTCTCTGGATTCACCGGAATTTCTATGCTGTACCTTAATGCCATTTAGGCCTTTCAAATAAAAGGTGTTGCCTTGCATTCTTCTTTGCCGCACTCGTGGTGACTTTGCTGAATGTGCTTGATGGGTAACGGAAATCACAGATGCACTCCATCACAGTCAAGGAGCCAGGTAGTATCTCACCTCCATCCATCTTCCATAGCCACTTCCCCAGTGCAGTCTGTCCCAGGATCCATAGGACATCCTGGATGGGATGATTCAGTCCATGTTGGATGATAAGTCTTGGGTTTTTTCCATATTTTAAAAATTTTTTATTATAGCACTGTATATTTTCTTAATTGTGTTTATAGTTGAGGGACTTCTTGTAATCCTAATTTGAAAAATTGCATTAGAATATGCACTTGTACAAAGGAAGCAACATTAATTGTTAAAATACACATTCGTTCAGGCAGAGAAATACTCCCTGCTTATCCGTGTTCAAAAAAACCATCCTGGGATAGTGTGGCTGCGCCGAACGCTACACCGGGCCACTGCAGACCACCCACAAACAGGTAACCTTGGTGACTTGTATCCTTTGGAACAGGAAAGGCAGGCAAACCCCACACACCTGAAGGGACAGAGTTGAGTGCACAATTGCGGAATTGCAATGACTGCACCCCTTGGTCACTGCCAACCACAGATAATCCGGTGCTCCAAGAGTAACAAAACTACCATATAAAAAACATCATAGTAAAACCAATAATATTTTTCTGTTCAATGTGCACTTTAGTCCTCTATTTCTCAAAAACATTTTCTGTTTCCTGTTGGAAAAAAGCACCCTCAAATATTTCCCTTTTACCAGCCTGTGGTTGCACAAGACATCTCTGCTGTGAATTGCTGTTTTTGATATTTGAAAACAATGTCACTTATGAGTGAAATGCGGACTGGCTGTTCCCTGTAAACAAATTCAGTATTTTTAAGTCATTTTCATACCTGGTTCAAGTAAAAAATATTTCAAGTGCTGTTTGCAATGTGAGGAGCTCAACTGGTTGCAATGCTGTGCCCATAAACAAGAGGTTGTGTTCCAATCCAGTGGCTGACAGAGTAATTATATCACCAACAAGACCCTGAGCCCTTAGACCCAACTGCTCTGACTCTGCTCTCTGATCCTCACTTGTAACACCACATCCACTAAATAATGTTAATGTAAAACTGACTCACCTCCTGGCAACCAGTATTGCTTTCCTATCACAGTTTGAATTCCTATAGTAAAACTAACTGGCATTTCTAAACTGTCCATATTTTTCGTGGGTGTGGACTGGCGTCCTGTCCAGGGTTTACTTTTACTATCTACTGTTTTTAGCCCACACAACCCTGTCTGGGATGAGTTGTTGAAAGGTTGAATGGGATTTGATACAGGCTAAAAACATTTAATTACTGGTGCCATGATTTTTTACCTTAATGTCTTTGCAGATGGGGCTTCTTTCAATAACAGATGAATGATTATTATTTATATAAATATTAATATTTAAGTGTTAATATGTATTATTGCCTATAATGAGCATATACTGTAAATTCAGTGTTTTGCTAGCAGAACATGTGTGCAATTATTAAACGATTTGATTAAAACCATTACAGAAGAATGTATGTTGTTTAATAACAGGTACAAATGATATAAACACGTTTAGGATGTAATTACCCGAAATAACTGGTTTTGAAGCCATGCAGAACTGCTCCTTCAGCGTCCAATATGGCCGCGGCCTCACGAAGCAGCGATGGACTACAACTCCCAACGCATCGCGCACGTCGCACGGGACGTTGCGTAGTGCGCTTCATGTCGGCTGCGCGTAACCGAGACGAGCCGGATGAGCGAGCCGCGGTCTGTCGCCTTCTCCATCCCGGAAGGTTTCTGACCAGCGACGTTTTTTAAAAATGACGGCGGCGTGTCGTACATCGGAATGCGAAAGGCGAGTCTCCATGAACGCCTGGTGATTTAAGGTTGGGGCGCGTCGTGTGCGGCTTCCTGCAGGCGCTGGCTCACTCTTACCGAGGCGGTTCGTACGACTCCTCCCGCATAATCCCCCGGAAAGGCTGCTGCGAGCTGCCTGCTACTCCGGCGGCTCAAGTTTGTAACGCAAAGGCTGCCGCGGGCTGCGCGTTTTAAGCTCTAAACGCGCTGGGCCGAGGCTCTTCCTCCGTTCGGTCGTTAAACAGCCTAGCCTGACTGTCCCGGGTTATGATTACCAGACCGACTAGTTAGTTTGCTACTGTGGAAGGCGAGGAAGCCAGCAGCCCGGTTATGGACGGATAAAAAGGTGGATCGGATAGATAAACGCGTGGCTGGTACTTAAGTTGGCCGGACCGATCGGTTGTTGCCTCTCGTCCAGCCGAGTCGCATGGCTCCCTGTTCCGTGTGGGACAGACGCCGGCACCGTACGGCCTGCGTCGCATCTTCGCAGAGATCCGAGTAGCAGCAAGTCGGGGGCCGCAGACATGGCCGCCGCCTCCGGCTTCGCACCGGGTGATAGCGGGTCGTGGACCAGTTCGCCGCATCCCCCCGCCAGCTCCGGGCCAACAGGACAGTCGCAGGCTGCCGTGGCCGTATGGGAGTGGCAGGACGACCAGGGCTACTGGCGGCCGTATAGCGGCCAGGTGAGCTGCTACATCGAGCAGTGCCTTCTGAACCAGCGGGGGCTCCGGGCCGCGGGACACGCCTCCACCAGCATCTCCTTGGGCCAGGTGGACCCCAGCCTGGCCTCGTACATAATCGACATCCCCAGCCTCAAGCAGTTCCGCCAAGACACCGGTAAGTCCCTTACAAACGAACCCGGGGGGACTGTCCGCTCTTAAGATGCATTTTGTCGTTTACATTTCATGTTAAACCGGATTATTTGGCGATAACCTGCATATAACTCGATTAACTAGGTCAATCAGGATCTTGCTGGCTGTAAACCTGCCGCGGTGCAGGTTGTTTACCAGCAACTTTGGGGCGTGCAGACTGTAAGGTCCCACTGACAGTCTTTAAATAGACAGGGTGTTTTGCTTAGCACTCACTATAGCAGTTTATTATTGGAAAATACCTAAATCACACATGGGGGGGTGGGGTCTCCGATGGATTTGTATGTCCATAGACCTTCAAAAGGAAGTTCAAACATCTCCACACACAAGATCTTATTAAAGCCACACATTCTGGGTCAAACTGAATTTTCTGTGTGCTGATGTACATTAATTGCCTGCTTATGGCGCATAGAGAGTATCGGGACTCTGCTGTGGGGCGCGGAAGAGTGGTTGACATCTTGTCTTTTGCACTGTGGGTGGTCCTAAGGCCAACGCTGTCTCTCCCCACAGGAAAGATCCGCGCAGTGCGCCGCAGCCTCTTCCCGCAGTCCTCTGCCCTGGGCAGCGGCATGTACTGGGAGTGGGCGAACGACGAGGGCGGCTGGACGCCGTACGAGACGCGCACGCTGCTGTTACTGGAGCACAGCTACCAGGCCCGGCAGAGCACTGCTGACCTGGCTCCCCACGGCTACAACTACGTGGTAGACTTGCGAGCCCTGGCCCAGGTGAACAAGGCGTCTGGATACAGGCGGCAGGTGCGGCGCCGTGCGGGTCAGCCCTACCCACTGGCCACCCAGAGCCCCAGCTCCGTCATCCACTCTGGGCCGGCCTGCTCCTGTCAGCAGTGCCTGGGTGCTGGTGGCAGCAGCACTGGGCCCATTCCCAGCCGCTCGCGCCACTCCTTCTCTGCGGGCCAGGGGCACCGCACCGGCCCCCAGGGCCCTGTGCGAGTGCCAGCTGCCGGCCCCCCCTCCATGTACTCTCCCTACCCCCGCAGGCCACACTCTGTAGGTAGCACGGCCTGGGCGGGGCCCTGGTCCCCGCCGGTCACCTCCTGCCAGTCGTCTTCCAGCACTTCCGCCACCAGCCTGAGGTACAGTTACCACAACGGAGTGCCCGTCGTCTTCACTGTCATAAGGTCACCGAATTTGAGAGTGATACTGTTCCTTTCGCAGGGTGTTAGTAACATTTTTAACAGTCGCTGTCATTCACATTGCATTGCAATCAGCCTCCAGCTTTCTGATTTGGTTCTGTTTAGCCAAAGTCCACATCATAAGAGAAGCTTTATTTGGAGCTGTACATTTTGCCCTTGCACTGTGACAACTGACCCATTTTAAAGAGGATGTGAAAACAATGAGTTAAGCTGAACGTGCTGCATTCGGTTCACACTTGTGTTACATTTCAGCCACAGTCTTTTTCTTATAGCTTTATTTTTGGATATAGAAATCCAGGGTATTGAAAAGTTAAGCAACACTTAACATTCTGTAAAGTCCCTGAAAACATAAGATCGTGTCAAACAAGCTTCGCTAATGAGTCTGTGTGTCTCAACACGGCCTGTAAATTGAAACCATCAGTAAAGCTTTAACACACAATGTCTTTGATTTCCCGTATTTAAACAGTTCAAGGTTTTTCCTTCAGGCTGAATTCCCTTAGTTTTGATCTTAACTCTCTGTATGTCTGTTGGCAACTAACAGTGGTGTCCATGAAATCAAAATTTCATTCATGCCGGAGTATGTGTTTTGTTCTTGGTAAAAGGGGAGGAGTCACATTTTAAATATTAGTTGTACTTAATGGTGATTTCTTCCTCAACTTCTGAATGATTGGTGAAATTGCTGTGGCTGCTTGTAAAAGAGAATTTGTGATTTGGGTCATTGTGTCAGTAGACTCAGTATTTGGGTGTGTGTGTATATATATGCGAGCTCTGTGGCTAAATACCTCTATTTAGTGTGGCGTCGTAACGATCATAAGCAGGAGGAAAGGCTTCAAGCCCACCTCTTTGGCTTATTTCACACCAGCTGTTATGCCTGTAGGCTTCTTACCTAAATTAAACTTAAATTAATGTTTTTAATCTCTGTCTCTGATTTTGAAAGAGTTTATCTGATATGAATTAAGTTGATTTGATCTCAAAACCTTTATACCTTAAACAGTGTAGGTGTAAATCTTGGCTGTGCTAATCTGCTTCTCATGCTGGAAAATGAAGATGATGCCTTTATGTTTGTCAGAACAAAGGGCGTAGTAGTGACGGCTGCTTCTGTGTGTCGTGTGGGCCAGCAACCAATTGCATTCAAGATGCCTTTGAAAATGAAAACAGGATCTGTTGTCTGGGAGAGGGCAGGAAGTGTGTTTGTGTGGCCAGGTCATCCCGTACGCCAGCGCTGTGACGGACAACTCCAGGAAACGCGCCAGGACAATGACGGTGTGGACTGATGAGGAAGTACTGCTTTTGGCTCATTGTTTCCCATCCTCCACACGGGTCGATGGTCATAAAACCGGGGGTGGAGTAATTATAGCCTGGCGGACTAGCACATGCTCAGCCCGGCTGCCTTGAGTTAATGCAGATAATTTATTAATGATTATGGTACTGATGTGCCCGCCTCTGGAGGGGCTGAGCATCCCCGTCAGGTTTGTGTGGGCATGGGTAGGAAAAGCTTTCAGCCATGTGCCCCCACCCCCCCAACTTCCTGCAGAGGCTGTAGCTGTGTAGTGTAGTGAATGGGAAAGGGGGGATTGTGGAGCCGACAGCAAGGCTGCGCAGTGTGACACGCGGCAGCTTCCTGCATCGACTCTGGCGCGGTTTCCTGCTTGCCGTTAATGGCCCTCGTCTTTCTGTTTTTCTTTTTGTCCTTCAGTGTCCCCTCTGTCCCCGTGCAGATGAACGGATCCACCAGTGTGAGTTCAGCTCTGGCAGGTACTAATCCTGACCCAGATGAAAGTCTGGGCAACAAAACTCCTCTCATACCAGTGACCGTATTGCCATGTCACGCAGGTTTGCAGTATCAGTCCGTTCGCACTGTCGTCATTCTTCTCATAGGCTGTGCCATGTGCCGGTGCTTGTAGTGAATATGCCCTCTGTGTGGGTCATTCTGTCCCAGCTGTGTTGTACTTAGTTGATTTTTATGTGCCATAGTCCTCCATTCCCTGATATTACCCCTCACATGAAGTTCCAGACTGTGATGTATTTTTCTCAAGAAGCACCATTTCGTTGCGCTAGTCAAATATGGTATTCGGGTTAACGTTCTCTGCAAATCTCTCCAAACCTTCTGCGGTTTATTTGCTGACCTCAGGTTAGTGTTGACACATCATACTTGCATGCATTCCATGACGCCAGGCACTGTGTGTATAGATGAGTGTAGGTGTTCAGTGTGTGCAGGTGAGAGGTTCTGCATTGTTCCTCGCTCTTTTTTTTTTCTTTTTAAGCACGCCTTTTTTCCTGGGAATAGAGGTCTTGGCTGTACGTTCAGAAGGATGTTGTTTTTCCACTGGATATTTTTTGTTTCTTTGTTTCATCTCTCTGGTTCTGTCAGGTTTTTCCGTACTCTGTGGTTATTTCTGGGATTTTTTTAAATGACAGATGTAGCAACTGACCCTGAGCTTGTCACAGTGTTAAGTTTACTTCAGGTTACCCTTCAGTGTTTGGCAGGGGGTTAGATGAGTGTTTCCCAGTCCAGCCCTCGGTGACTCACGGACAGTCCACGGTTTTGCTGGGAGCTGGGAGGAAGCAAAAATGTGGACTATCTGTGGGTTCCAGGGGCCCAGGTTGGGAAACATTGAATTAAGTAATATTGCATGTGAGGACAGTCTGTGCTTGCTGTCTGTAAAAGCTGTAACCATGCTGCTCACAGACGCATCCCCACTTCTTTGTGGGAATTCGGCCCTTGTTTTTAATGTAATTTTTTTTATCTCTGTGGCTCTATGATAAAGACCTGATCCTAGTTTTGGATGGTATGAGGAATTTTTGTTTACTTGTTTTGGACTGCTGTTGACTGCAGGTCTTTGGTTGGCTGGACCTTCTGAATGGAGGTGACCTAGGTCAGTGTTTCCCTGCCGAGTCCATGGGGACCCCCAGACAGTCCACAGTCCACGTTTTTTCTCCCTGGAAGCTGGGAGGGAGCAACTTGGACTGTCTGGCAGGCAGCTGGGAGCGAGCAAAAACATGGACTGTGGACTGAGGACTGGGTTGTGAAACAATGCCTTGGGGTTTGGGGGAATCTTATACAGACGTGGTCCAGGATTAAGTCCTAAGGAAAATCACCACCATGCAGGGTTTGTTATGGAGACGCTTCTCCAGAGCCAAATTCACTGACTTCCTCAAGACAAGCGAAGGACCACTGAATTATGCTTGGAGTAGTAGTTTTGTTCAGTCCTATTGGGATTGAGCTTGATATGAAAGAATCGCTAGCTCATTGACTCATGAACCCGATTTTCACACATTCTCCAGTAACTGTATTGTTGTGTTGTCGTGTTAGGGCCTCCTTGTGGGGAATGCGATGAGGCGCTGCCCGCTTTGTGTCCCCTTGTCAGCCCCCCCAGCCCCTGCTCGGTCTTTCAGTTGCCCCATATCATTCATCAGCTGGGTCTCTCCTCTTCCCATCCACCCACCCACCCTTCCCGCATGTCTCCGCTGGCATTGGCTCCTCCAGGCATGGCTTCCATTTTGATGTCGGCGGCCGGAATTGGAGTTCGCCTCACAAGCGCCCCCCTCCCCCTGCAGCAGGCCCCGGGCCGGCCCGCCAAAGTGCACGCCGACGTTAGGAGGGCAAAGAGACACAGGAAAGGTAGCTCCGCCCTGTCGGGCTCACACCGCCTCTCTGCCTCTGCCCCTGGTGTCCCCCGCTTGGCCCAAACGACGGCCGCACCCTGGCCTGGCCTCTTGTCTAGGATCTCTGCTCTCATCAGAGTGGAGATGCCTTTAAGTGTGTGCCATGTGAGAGGTTTTATCTTCGCACGCAATTGACCGTGATGCAGCTTTGTGTGAGTTTCGCTTTCTGCACCTCAGTGAGATTGTGCACAGCTGTTGTCGTCTCTGCCTGGCATCCTGTCATTTTCCATCACCCGCTGAACGGCTGAAATGCAGATAAAGAGCTTTTAGCATGTATCCTGAGGCACTTTCTCTTAGTGTTTTTGTACGTAAAATCGCTTTGAACTTCATGTTTAGACAGGCCGTGGGATTAGGCCTCTGGTTTACTTGGATCCACAGAGCACCAGTTGGTAATTTTAAGGATCTTGACTCACGGACGCTGAGCTGTAGCATCGAGTCTGATGGTAAACACGTCCCATTGATCCGCATAAGAGTTTGCGAATGACTGATCCATTCCAGCCTTGGCGTTTGCTCTGAGAAGCCTTAGACTGGACCCGCCTCCTGCAGAATGTCAGCCCATTCCTGCAAAGGCCAAACATTTCTCAGTCTTTTTTTGTCTCCTTGTGCATGAAAGCACGTTTCAGCATCGCCTTGGATTTGGTCTCCGCATGCTCCCACAGGCTGTCCAGCACTATGCTGTTTTTGTTCTGTCACTTCTCAGATTCTTCGAAGGTGAAAGTTTTGTTTTCTGCTGCAGTTAGGGAAATGGCCTGTCCTGCAATAGCTGGCGGTTCACCGGTCTCAGTGTTTGGGGTCTGTGTGTGTTTTTCTCCTTCGGTATCCATCCATCTTCCAGCTGCTTATCTGATGTCGGCTCCCGCTGCTGCTATGGATACATACATATCCCTAGGTCTCTGATCTTGTTGTTTTCATAGTGGGTCGATGATAAATTGTTAGGCAATTAAAAAGCACCATGAGCCCCCATTCCTTCCACCCCCCATAACTAGCCTTCAGTACTGCAGTTTGGAGACATGATCTATAAGGAAAATGTTTTCAAATAAAAGCATTTTGAGCTAATAGTCTCAGAGTTCCCTCCTCCTTTCGGTTTCCCTAGTGAGCATTTTTCCTTTGGCTAACCATCTTTGCCATACATAAAGTATATTTTTTTTTTATTTTGTTTTCTTTCCAAACTAGACTTGTAATAATAGCAGTAAGCTCTCTGTTGCTATTTTGTTGCACTTTTAGCTGTAGATAAAAATGTTGGCAGTGTTTACCTTGAATATTAGTCTGAGTGTTGGGGGAAAAAAAACGGAGCTTACCTTTCGATTTGTGGGAGCTGTTGAGTTGCTGTTCACCTTGATTGTTCTTTATGTTATGTTGTTGTGATATCATGCGACCAGCTTATTTAATCTTCATTTCTGCAGAGCTTAAACCAGTTGATGTGATCCAGAAGTACATGGAGAGAGTGACTGTTCCCCCAGAAGAGGTAGGTGTGTGTGTTTGCAGATGCTGTGATGACTTGTCCTCTCTTAATGCCTCCTCCTGGATAGACTTCACTCCATCATAAGTCATGTGACAAGCAGTTAGAACATAAGAAATTTACATACAAGAGGAGGCCATTCGGCCCATCAAGCTCGTTTGGGGAGAACTTAATAGCTCAGAGTTGTTAATCTTATTTAGCCCTGATTTAAAGGAACCCAGGGTTTTAGCTTGCACTACACTAACAGGAAGACTATTCCATACTCTAACTACAATAAAATAGGTCTAATGTGCAATATTTACAGAAAATACAGCTTGCCTTTAAATAGAATAATAATTTCATGATTTACTTGTTCTAGTGTTAATCGTGAAATGAAAAATGAGTTTTGTAAGATTAGTAATGTGATGAGAGTTTAACAGCACTTGCAGTAGTGCCAGTGGGCTGTGAACGTTTCGTTCTTGGTTTTAGAACAATTACACCATTGCAAACCACACATTTCTGTGGGGCCCCTGAGGTTTTGCCCTCTGTTGGCCACAAACAGTCACTACGCTAAATATTAAATAAACGTTTCTTATTTAGGAGATGGTGAAGCAGCCTGTTCTCCTAAACGGGTAGTTCACTATGATCCAGCTCTGCTTGGTAACTAGTTTATGAAACATCTGAGGGGGCTGGGGTGTTGGTGTCCTGAAATGAGAATTCCGCCCCAGTTTGCACCGTGATCAGGCTCCACAGAGGAGTAAAGCCCACCTTTGATTTATCAGAACCTCATCGTCAGACCGAAATGCCATGCTAGCCCCGGTGATTTTTCTCAGTGTTAGAGCTGAACATGACGCCGCTCCCACCCCCCATTCCAGGACTGCATCATTTGTATGGAGCGGCTGTCTGGCCCCTCCGGCTACGACAGTGCCCCCGATGACCAGGACATAGCACCCAACAGCGTGGGCAAGTTCACCAAGTGCGGGCACTCCCTTCACCTGCTCTGCATGCTGGCCATGTACAACAACGGAACCAAGGTGTGTGTTTCTAGGCCGCACTCCTGCCGTCTTTGCCCCATTTGTACCCTAGGGGAATCGGAGCTGATGCGAGCTCTGTGCTCCTGCTTTAGGATGGAAGCCTTCAGTGCCCGTCTTGCAAGACAATCTACGGGGAGAAAACAGGAACCCAACCTAAGGGCAAGATGGAGATCTACAGCATTGCCCAGCCACTGCCTGGCCACCCTGACTGCGGCACCATCCAGATCATCTACAGCATCCAGCCTGGGATACAGGTGGGGGCGGCTTGGGCCTGTTCCTGTGTGGTTGTGTCTTGTCTTGGGTGGGACTTTGTGGCTGAATTCTCGCTGCCTGCAGGGTCCGGAGCATCCAAATCCGGGTCAGCCCTACTCCTGCCGGGGATTTCCACGCCTCTGCTTCCTCCCGGACAACGAAAAAGGCCGAAAGGTACGTGCTAAGACTTAGCAGGACGCCACCATGTGGCTGATTTGACAGATGCAAGTTAGAGAGCTTAAACCACCATATAACAGGATTCAGTTTCCAGCAGCAGCAGTAAACCTGCTAGACCTGCCCTGGTGGAAGGATGTCATTTTGCAGGTGCAGCCAGTAGCAGTGTTTACCCCCATGCATTTGCATGGGGCCCCTGAGGTTTGGTGGCCCCTGTTGGTCACAAACAGTCACTGCACTAAATATTACCTGCTGGAGGCTGAGGACTACAAAGTCCATTCCAGTCAGCCTTTGCCATCCATCCCCAGATTCATGGAAAACTCAGGTAGTTGTTCGAAATGAAATCTTGGTCTGGATTTTTACTTGCTGGGCCTGTTCTGTGCAATGCTTTTGATGTCACGGGTTTTAGGTTAGTAATGGAATAATATAGATTTGCCGTAAGATTTCTTCCGTCAGTCGGAGAGTCTGAAAGCATGTCACACCAGATGTGTGAGAGATGACAACCCTGAAAATTAACGTTTTTTTGTTTCACCTGAGTTGATTTGTATAACAAATAACATTATTTTATATAGTTGTTAAAAATTTTTAGCTGACATAGAATCACAAATAAACTATGTCTATTTATCCAACATTTTATAAAATACTGTGTTTCAAAATTTTTCAGCTGTAGGATTTCAGGACAGAGCAGCTGCTCTTAGGAACATTACGGCTTTTTGGTTGAGTGTGTTAGATTCACTGCTGTTAACACTAATGGCACATTAGCTCAGACAAAAGGGCTGCATAAGCCAAAGTGCATCTTGTTTGGCCATTAAAGGGGTTTGACGTTCATTGGTGTGGGAAGCAGGTGGTCCTAGTGTTAGCTGGGCAGTTGTGTCTTTAACCATGCACCTTGCATGAAGGCAGCAGTGCATATATATGCTGATTTAGCCAATGTTTTGCTTTTTAATTTGCCACTATACATATGTAACAAGGTTATTCTTGTTTGTGTTTAATTACATAAAATCAGTTTTTTAATTTAATTTTTCTGTCACTACTTGGTATGTTTAATAGAAAATTCACACAACACAGATAAATCAGTTACATGTACTGACTGAAGCTTTGAAGAAAATAACAGCCTATTATTAAAAACATCTAAACTTACCATGGTGTTAAGGGTATAGTGCCAATCCATATCATGGTGTTTTTGTCAAGGTTAAGCAGACACGGAAGTTGTGACACGCTCTCTGACAACGCGATGGCCTCCGCGTCTCTGCCCAACAGGTCCTGGAGCTCCTGAAGGTGGCCTGGAGCCGGAGGCTGATCTTCACAGTAGGCACCTCCAGCACCACTGGGGAGCCCGACACCGTGGTGTGGAATGAGATCCACCACAAGACGGAGATGATGTCCAATGTGTCGGGCCATGGCTACCCCGACCCCAACTACCTGGACAACGTACTGTCGGAACTGGCGTCCCAGGGGGTGAC
Source organism: Mormyrops boulengeri (assembly GCA_026781065.1). Classification (NCBI taxonomy): domain Eukaryota; kingdom Metazoa; phylum Chordata; class Actinopteri; order Osteoglossiformes; family Mormyridae; genus Mormyrops; species Mormyrops boulengeri. The sequence goes on from JAODLD010000113.1 coordinate 31,014,399, forward strand.
TGAGGACTGCCTGAAGCAAGAAGGGCTGGAACAGGGTTCGTGAGGCTGTGCAAGAGGCCCCACCTGTGAACACTAAGCGGTCTGTGGCAGGGGGCACTGATCCCCCACATGTGACTTACTAACGCTTTAGTATGAGAGAGGGAAAAAATTATGTGTTCACTCTTCAAAGCTTGTTTGTTTCTTTCCGATTTATTATAATAGGAGTAAATGGTGTGGGGATTGCCTTGTTGAATTCAGATTTATTTTTCGATTTCTAGAAACTCTTATTTAACATTTATTTTCTTAGTGGAAAATCAGTAATAAGTCAGAATTTTCCCCCTTCCACATCTCTCTAAAGCCTCTTGTATATACTTGGTTTTTCTTTTTTTTTTTTTGTCCTGTTCTTTGTTTCATCCATGTTCACTTTTTAGGTTCAATACCACCCCTGTTATGGTTTCACAGTTCAGACTCTGTTTCTTAAAATTATACGGAAAATTACACGATCCAAAGAAACGTATCTCTGGTGGCATTTTCTAGTTATATGTATAAATGTTGTAATTTCAGCCTGACTTTAATAAATGCATGATTTCGCGCGGCTCTCATGGTCGTCGGCAGCACGCTGCGCGTCCTCCATAAACACGCGCCCTTAATGCAACTAGGCAAGAATAAGCCGACCTGATCAAGCCTGCGCTATGTTTCTCATTTATATGGTTTCTATGGGTATTTTCTTCTCCCTTGAAATTAAATTAAGCAGCATGGTAATTGCTCTTAGAAAATACAATTGTATTACAAATTTGTTTTTTTTCAGTTTAGGGAAATGGAGCTGAGCTATTATTGTATTATTCCATTAGTATGATTTTGGTTTTTAGTTTGTCATGATGAGTAAATATACTGTACAGCATTAAAGTCTTTGAATGTGTGACCTATTTTTTTCTATGTTTTTTTTATAATCGTTCATCAGTACATGGTCATGGTCTTTTCTTTTGTCCCCCCCATATCACATTTTCAATTTACGTCTTAATCGCAGGATAAATTAAGAAACTTCCTACCAGCGGCTTGCCAGGCGCTCTGAGTGGGAGGGTCACCACCGGCTCGCGCTGCGGCCGCATGGACTTTAGGAGCTGCTGTGTGACAGTGAGTGGGCCCGGCACGGGGTGGTGTGCCCTCTGCCCACCTCTCGCTCTCTCTGTATCGTGTAGGCCTACCTTTCAATGAATGCTGGTATTTTTACATCTGTGCTTTGTAGATGTGACAAAATAGGTCAATGATTTTATTAAAATAAGGACTTTGCACAGCACCTGAAATGCCTGTTATTAAAAGTAATTGTCAGCGATGTGAACATCTGAGGTCCTCAAACTTATTTTAAGTGAGGCAACTAAATCGATGTCTTTCCTGCTTATTTTGGTGTTTTGTTGTGTAGTGCAAATGAAACTGAAGCCTCCTTTAACCACTAATCTTACTGCTGTCCTATCATAGTATCTATTGTCATCTTAAAGTACATGATTCATGGGTCGTACGCTGGACAAAATATTGATGTCGGTGGAGGAAGCTAATTGAATTTAAATTTGTAAAGTTGTACATCATATTACAGATCATGGAAGAAGATGTGAGGCAGAATTGATTTGCATTTACAGATCATGTGAATGGTGATCAGAATGCTTTTGATCTTGTCCAGCTGTGCCCCACATTTTGACTAAAAAGCTCAGCTCTTCACAAACCACTGGCTCATGTACCAGATCAACATATTTCCTGCGATCTGTTCAGAGCAGGTGTCTCTGATGTGTCTCGCTTATGTTTTAAATGTGGTAAACTCTGATAAGCCACCTCATGATTGGGAAAGCATGGGCTAAGATATAAAGCGCTCAAATACCGTCATATTCTGTCATTCGGTGGTGGAAAGTTTAATCTCAAGATCAATTCATTTAAAGAAGCTCTGGATTGCTAGGTTAAGACAGAACTGTTACATTACTTGGCAAATTGTGTTCACTGGGCTCCGGTTTCCTGTCTGCAACATCAAATTTTTTTTTCTGTGCTCCAGTTCCACCTAGTACGACTTCTGGCCGCTAATCCCGCCGCGCAGCAGCGTAGCGTGTGTACTTCCAGAATCCTAGTTCTTAGTACTTGCGTACACCATTAAAATGGTGTTGAATAACGACTTAGACATTTTAAGTTGCGAATGGTTGTTCGGAACGTATCTCGTTCGTAAGTAGAGGAGCGTCTGTATATGTATATACCTTTCAATGATAACTCAGTCCTAAAAAAGAACCATGTTCTTCATGAAAAACCTGCAACATACAAGCTGTTTTGGCTAAGCTTCCTGTCTATCCATTTCAAACCTAGATGGACAATGTCTTCCGGTGGATGACCTACTTGTCCGTTTTTGTGTTGAAATAACAACCACTATCCTTTCCTCAAGAGGGCAGCATTGCACTGCAGTATACAGTACCTGCTGGGTCTGGGTGAATAAGCTTCCTGTATATTATATTGAGGATGTTTTTTTTTTTTTATCAGGAATGGAACTGAGGCAAAATGGATATAAATTGTGGATGCAAACTCACGGAAGATGGTGAGGTTTGTGATTGGTTGTGCCCTTTGTTAGCAATTATGCTCGGCAAGTTCTGTTAGGTGATAGAATGAAACTTGTGCGACAGAGCCAGATGAGGTGCCAGCCGACTTCCAGCACTGTAAGCAAACACAGCATCTGCCATTCTGAATAAAACAGCTAATTATTGAAAGCTTAAGATCATCTCATTTAATACATGGATTTGACATGAAGTCTCCACATCAGGCAGCTGTGCTAGGATTCAGCGTCCGGGGGCATTATTCAAATACGTCGACCAAATGTAATCTGATTGTCAAAGGAGGGGCATATCTGACTCTTTTGATAAAATTTCTCAGCAAGTGTCAGAGCTTAGTTACTAAGATCAAAAGTAACTGTGGGCCCAGCCCGATTTTTCTGGTGAGAAATCTGACATGCCGCACATACAGACTGCTTTCCATTTCACTATTTGTGAGAGAGAATTTTTCTTGAACAGATGCCCTCTCCATTCTGCCTCTGTCCCCCCCTCTCTGAATCTAAAATGTACCTTTCAACTGTCCCAGGGTCTTAACAGAGCACCTCTCCAGGCATCATAATAGACACACCCATTCCTCCCAAGAGCAGACATTGGTCAGAAGCATCATAATAGACACGCCCATTACTCTCAAGAGCCGCCATTGGTCAGAATCATTGTAATAGATACACCCATTACTCCCAAGAGCCGCCATTTGTTAGAAGCATAGGAATAGAAACACTGGTTCCTTTGTAGATCTGCCATCTGTCAGAAGCATTGTAATAGACATATTGGTTCCTCTTAAGATCTGCCATTGGCCAGAAGCATATAATAGACACACTGGTTTCTCTCCGGATCTGTCACTGGTTAGTAGCATTGTAATAGACTCTCCTTTCTACCGAGGTCCGCTATTGGTCAAAAGCATGTAATAGACATACTGGTTCCTCTTGAGATCTGCCATTGGTCAGAAGCATTGTAATAGTTACACTGGTTCCTTCATTTCAAAGAGGCTGGATATTAAAGAATCACAGTGGGCAATTTTACCCAGGGCATTTGAGACTTCATGTTCTCCCGTGTGGCTTGGTATCACTTAGGTAAGGAGTGGTTTGTCGGCAGCTGGACCTCAGTCTCCTTCTGCAGCTTTGATGCCATGTCATTGTGGGATGCTGCCAGATGGGGGAGCCCTCGCTCCTCCTATGCCACTTGGAAATTCTCCTTGCGGGGCTGAATTACAGCGATGGAACAGCCAGGCCGAATGGGTAAAACCTGTAAAAGAAGATATGCAGATTTTCGTTGTATTACCTTATGCATTATAAGGAGGAATATGACAGTGTGTGTTTTAAAATGTCCTTCTGTGCTTTGCAGTGCTTGGATGTGTACAACTGGGATACTGGGATTCCCAAAATGCCTCGCGTGTGATTGGCATCTATAGTATTTTGTGTCAAAATGCTACATTTATACAATATTGAAATATATTTTAAATGCATGTTTAAAGTTTTTGAATATTCCCTTTGAACTTCTAGCAAACAGCATATATCTTTGCCCATATCAGAAATCTCTTTCATCCTCATAGGTGAAAAATGGTTGAATAAATATGAATGCTCCTGGACATTTTTCTCCCGTGTACAAACAAGGACAAGAGTACAAGTGAAATTGTCTTCAGGGCAGGATCTTCCCCACACTTAGCCAGGTCCAGTTGCTCCTCTAACAGATGAGGGCGCCCTTGAGCACACATTACCATTATTGATAAACCTGTAACGTTCACAGGTCAGCATTTGCATTTGACATTTTCGCTCCAATTTTGCTTCATCCCCCAGCCAGCAGTATGGTGATTTAGGGACGGCTGAAAACATGAATATGCTTTTCGTATGACATCAGTGGCAGTAATAAAGTTTAGTTTTTCATCAATGGCGCTTAAAAAGGAAAAGTCTTTGCTTTTATGCGAATACAATAATGCAGTAATGGAGCTCGGAGTGGACAGTCGAACTTAAGCTTGGTCAATAAAATTGCGATGTAAAACTAGGTTTAAGCTGGGCGTTATTAAGATGTCAATAATAACAGTCTTATTTAAGTGGTTTCCCCACTGCTTAGCTACCCAGACTGCTGCATTGTTAAGTGTTAAGCTCTGTTATGCCAAGAGAAATACAAATGAAAGGGATCCCTGTTCCTCTTCGGCATCACGTATCTGTTGGGTGTCAGCATGCATGGCTGATCTGTATGACATTCATCCATCCATACTATACATCTTTCCATCCATCCACTCATCCATTGCTACTTATCCAGTACAGAGTCATGGTGGACCTGGACCACAAGGCAAGGGACCCTATAGGTGGGATGTCAGTGCCTCACAGGGCATAGGGCAGGGGACACCCTGGACGGGATGTCAGTCCCGCACAGGGCAGGGGACACCCTGGACACCAGCCCATCGTTGGGCACACTCAAGAAGTCACATGCTGTCTCAGTGTAAACACACACATTGTCCTAGATGTATGTTTTTTGACTGTGGGAGGAAACACTGGGGGAGCATGCAAACACACAGAACTGGAGTGAGAATTACATCCACAAACCACCATGATGAAGAAAAGGGCAAATAACCATAAACCTCACCCTAGTTAGACAAGCGGTATCTCAGTTGGGTTTGCAGTGAATAAGCAAACCCCACTTACAGATCAGGGGCAGGATTCAAACCCCCAGCCCTGAAGGTATAAAGACAGTGCTACTCTACCCATACTCATAGCTCATACTCTGTAGTCAGTCATGTTTTCCTAGAGTAGGCAAACCGTATTTTCTGTGTAGTCCTACCATCACTATCGTGTGAGAGAGATGATGGTGGTACCCACAGTGTCATTGCACCTAAAGACCGAGCTCTTATGAGTTTGGAAGGGTTACATTTATTTTCCCAACAGCCTGTTTGGTTTTCTGTGTTTTTCACTGCTGAAATCTAAAGCCCACGTTCACTTGCTGGCACAGGAGTCCATTCTACATGGAAGTCGGGTTTCCCTTTAATAGCAATGCTAATTCATTCATGTCATTATTTGTTGAGCCCCAATAATCAACCTCACCCCCCCTCACCCCACACCAGAGCTTGCTCAATATGTATGCTATAAATGCATTCCACAGGGAGCATTTACTGGAAAGTAAGATTAAAGATTAGCACAAAGCAAACATCACAAAACAAAACCATACTGTTTGTGCCAATTTCGTTTGCTTCTAATGATATCTACTCCGACCTGATGTTATGCAACGAATCCGCTGTCTGTTTTCTCTAATTAAGCTGAAGATTGAGGATTGTGGTGATTTTGTGTCAATGAAGTTGTCCGAGTCATAGCTCTAGGCCACACTCCATGAAACATGCTCCCACTGATAATTGTATATTTATAAAAAATGTAACCAATCATATATGCTTCCTTTTCTCCGAGTCCCCTGAGTTTCCTTTAAAGATCTGATGCAAAAGAAATGATAGTGATGCAAGAGGCTGGAAAAGGAGATCCTTACAACACAAGTTTTTTCAACTCCTGCATTTCTGGGATTGCTGCAGAGATTGCTGGGATTGCTGCACTGGGAACGAGTGGTGTAGACGCTGTGTGCACTTGTGTTGTG